>JAVXUO010001604.1:47500-237889 GCA_033065855.1 Escallonia rubra | reverse complement strand
GGCCATTCCGAAGCCGTTAGCAATTTTTTTGCCGAATAGGTTTTTATGTGCTCGATCTGGATAATAGTTCGCGATTTTTGGGCGAAAAATCCGTAAAATACTTTTTAGATCACGAATGAGTTCAGGAAGCTTAAAATAGCATCTTTAAGCACTTTTGAGATTTTCTGAAGCCAGGGGGCATTTTGGTATTTGCTGCCCCGAGAGGGCTATTTAGGTAATTTTTCGGTGTTAAGTTTTTCAAAGGAATTTTTAGTCCAGAAATGTAAGCAAAACACCTGAAAGGCTGATTTGAAGCTGATTGCGGGGAATAAATGTCGAAAGGTGAAAACTTAATTAGACAGTTTTTCACGAATTTATAAAACATAGCTAGAGCTAGAATTTTGCAAAAGTGCAAACAAGAGACCCTAGTTATTTTCAAAATATCTATATCATGAAAACATTTCAGAATTTTCCAAAGACTGGAAACGGGTTAACTGATACGCGCAACCTTGTAACTTTGCAGTGTAATTTAAAATATCAAGCTAGCGCAATTTCGTGCGAAACTTTTTTGAAAACCCTAGGATGTGGGAAGTTCCATTTACCAGGAATTCAGGCCATTCCGAAGCCGTTAGCAATTTTTTTGCCGAACGGGCTTTTAAGCGCTCGATCCGGACACCGGTTCGGGATTTTTGGGCGAAAAATCCGTAAAATACTTTTTAGATCACGAATGAGTGCAGGAAGCTTAAAATAGCATTTTAAAGTACTTTTGAGATTTTTCCTGATGCCAGGGGGCATTTTGGTAATTTACCACCCCGAGAGGGGTATTTTGATAATTTTACGGTGTCAAGTTTTTCAAACGACTTTTTAGTCCATAAATGTAAGCAAAGCACCTGAAATGTTGTTTTGAAGCCGGTTCGCGGGGCGTAACTGTCGCTAAAGGTGAAAACTTAATTAGACAGATTTTCACGAATTTATAAAAAATAGCTAGAGCTAGATTTTGCCAAAGTACAAAAAAGAGACCCCGGTTATTTCTAAAAGATCCATATCACGTAACAATTTCAGATTTTTCCAAAGACTGGAAATGGGTTAACTGATACGCGCAACCTTGTAACTTTGCAGTCTAATTTAAAATATCAAGCTAGCGCGATTTCGCGCGAAACTTTTATGAGAACCCTAGGATGTTGGGAAGTTCTATTTCCCAGGAATTCGGGCCATTCTGAAGCCGTTAGCAATTTTTTTGCCGAACGGGCTTTTAAGCGTTAGATCCGGACACCAGTTCGAGATTTTTGGGCGAAAAATCCGTAAAATACTTTTTAGATCACGAATCAGTTCAGGAAGCTTAAAATAGCATTTTAAAGCACTTTTGAGATTTTTCCTGATGCCAGGGGCATTTTGGTAATTTGCCACCCCGAGAGGGGTATTTTGGTAAGTTTACGGTCTCAACTTTTCAAACGACGTTTTAGTCCATAAATGTAAGTAAAACACCTGAAATGTTGTTTTGAAGATGGTTCGCGGGGCGTAATTGTCACTAAAGGTGAAAACTTAAGTAGACAGTTTTTTCACGAATTTATAAAACATAGCTAGAGCTAGATTTTGCCAAAGTACAAAAAAGAGACCCTAGGATTTTTAAAAGATCTGTGTCAGGAAAATTTTCAGATTTTTCAAAGACTGGAAAGGGGCTAACTGATACGGGGAACCTTGTAACTTCGCAGTCTAATTTAAAATATCAAGCTAGCGCGATTTCGCGCGAAACTTTTATGAGAACCCTAGGATGTTGGGAAGTTCCATTTCCCAGGAATTCGGGCCATTCCGAAGCCGTTAGCTATTTTGTTCGCCGAACGGGCTTTTAAGCGCTCGATCCGGACACCGGTTCGGGATTTTTGGGCGAAAAATCCGTAAAATACTTTTTAGATCACGAATGAGTTCAGGAAGCTTAAAATAGCATTTTAAAGCACTTTTGAGATTTTTCCTGATGCCAGGGGGCATTTTGGTAATTTGCCACCCCGAGAGGGGTATTTTGGTAATTTTACGGTGTCAAGTTTTTCAAACGACTTTTTAGTCCATAAATGTAAGCAAAGCACCTGAAATGCTTATTTGAAGCCGGTTCGCGGTGATAATGAACCCCCGGGGGCATTTCGGTAATTTGTCGCTCATCGGGGGCTATTTTGCTAATTTTACATTACACAAATTTGTGCTTAAAATAACTTTTAGTTCAGGTAAGGGTGTGAGACATCCAAAAAGTTATTTTAAAGAGTGAATTCAGGAAGCTTAAAATTCGTTTGAAAAAACTTTTCAGATTTCTAATGCCAGGGGGCATTTTGGTAATTCGCATTCCCGAGAGGGGTATTTTCGTTATTTTGCCCCTTTCAGTTTTTCAAATGACTTCTTAGTCCAGAAATGTAAGCAAAGCACCTGAAAGGTTGTTTTGAAGCTGATTTGGGGCGTTAGGGTGATAATGAACCCCCGGGGGCATTTCGGTAATTTGCCGCTCATCGGGGGCTATTTTGGTAATTTTACATTATACAAATTTTCCAACAATTACGTTTAAATAATTTTTATTCTTCTTTTATTTAATTCTATGACTTGTTGAGAATGATATAATTTTTATTTTTTAGATTTCAGTATAAATATGGATGCAACTGGAGGAAATAATTTTTGTGAAGGTTCTGATCCACCTTACTTGGGTCAAGTTTTTCAAACACTGGACGAAGTTGAAGCATACTATAGAGCATATTCGAAAACGATGGGTTTCGGTATTAGAACTAAGACGACTAGAAAACGGGTGAATACAGATCAAATTTGTGCAAGACTATTTGAGTGTCATAGAGGAGCACCGCATGTACCCCCGGTCGTTCGGATCAGTGACGAAGGGACAACAAGACAAAGAAAACGGGACACATTTCCGGGTACCGGCTGCAAGGCCCATGTGTATGCAGTACACCGGAAAAATGAAAACCATTGGGTTGTGACGGGAGTGGAGTTGAGTCATAATCATCAGTTGATGACCCCTAGTAAGATTGGTCAAATTCATCAACACCGAGAAATAAGCGCGGCACACAGACAACTGATATTTACAATGGCCGAGGCTAAAATTCCACCTTCTAAGATGATGGGGGTTTTCTCAAGCCAGGCTGGGGGAATTGACAAGTTGACTTTCAACGAAGTAGACCTTCGAAATGAACTTCGTGCTCAGAAGAGAGAGTCTTTCGGTAAGAGTGATTCTCAAGCTACACTTGATCTCTTCAGGTGCCTTCAGAGTGAGAATTCTGGATTTTTCTACAGTCTCCAACTGGATGATGAGAACCGCATTAGTACTATATTTTGGGCGGACCCCCGTTCTAGAGCTGCTTACCAAAACTTTGGGGATGTTGTGACGTTTGACACCACATACCGCACCAATAAGTACTCTATGCCTTTTGCTCCGTTCACCGGGGTGAACCACCACTATCAGTCAATCTCGTTTGGCTTTGCCCTGCTTAGGGATGAGACGGAGGAGTCATTTACGTGGTTATTTGAAACGTGGCTTCAAGCAATGTATCATATTCCTCCAAAGACCATCATCACCGACCAAGATCTGGCAATGAAAAATGCAATCGCTAAGGTCCTTCCAGATACTCACCATGGCCTATGCACATGGCACATAAGCAACAAATATCCCGAACGGCTTCACAATGTATATGCAAACCATCCGTCATTCAAGACTGACTTTAATACATGTGTGAAGAAATCGTTGACGGTAGACGTGTTCGAGGAGAGGTGGGCCACGTTAATGGATGACTACTATTTGCACAATCATGACTGGTTACAATCGTTGTATGAGATCAAGACACAGTGGGTCGGTGCCTACACCAAGAAGTTTTTTGCAGCCGGAATGACTACGACCTCGAGAAGCGAAGCTATGAATTCATTCTTTGATGGGTACGTAAGCCAGTCTTCAAGTATAGTGGAGTTCGTACTAGAGATGCAGAAAGCCGTTGACAGGCAATTGTACCGTGAGAGAGAAGCCGACGCGGCTACAGTTTACAGAGAAAGAGCCATACTACTCTTTTCACCTTTGGAGGCTCATGCGGCTCAAGTCTATACCAAGGAAATGTTTAGACAGTTTCAAGATGAACTACTAAAGTCGAATCAATATGGCATGACAAAGTTGCACGAGTATTCCACCAGAGATCTCAAGGTTTATGCTTTGACAAATGTGACGAATTTCGCCAATCCGTGCTCTTCGTCGGCTCCGAGGAACAGAAGACATTTTACCGTGGCTAAATGTATGGACACCGGGTTGGTAAATTGCAACTGTCAACTGTTTGAGCATAAAGGTATACTTTGTCGACACGCGTTGAGGGTTTTGAGCGCCAAGAATGCTCGTGAAATCCCTCCACAGTATATCTTGGAACGGTGGACGAAGGAAGCCAATAGAGTCCACGGTCACATTCCTTACGTGCCCAATGTTTCAGTTGATTTCGAGCAATCTGAGATGCTGCAATATAATCACCTTTGTAACATCATGCACGGTTTATCATTGGATGCAGCGTCAACATTTGATGAGTACAGGTATCAAGTTGAAGCAGCCGCACGGGATAAGGCTAAGCATGCACAGTTTAGGATGGCATTACCAGAAAGACGGGACACTCCGACTACTCGGACGACTCCAGCCGGTAGATTCAATCGAGCCAAACAGCCAGTCATTGACGACACTAGCATGCAAGGTGAGGAGGACGACATTTTTTATCCAATTATTTCTCAAACAAAAGGGCGAAAACGAGAAATACGCATGAAGAATCCGATTGAAAAAGCAACGTGTCAAAAAAAATTGCGAAAGTGTGCGTTGTGTAATAAGATGACTGATCATGACAAGAGAAACCATTATAAAGTGTTAGGTCTCGAACCTGGCAGTATGGTCGAGGAGGACGATGATGATGAAGAGTGTTAGGGTTAATGTTTCAGTTGTATAACGAATAACTTTTATAATGTTTAAATTTGTGATTTGGTTTGTTGAATCTTTAATTTGTGATTTGGTTTGTGGATTATTGATATTTTTGGAAGGGCCTATTCGCGCACACTTTAGCGCCCAATTCATAGCTTCCGAAAAATCTTGTAAATTTTTTTGTTCATTGCACCTCAGGCACGCTAGTTAGCCCATTCGTAAGAATTTCGGCGAAAAACGAGACACGTTATTTTTTGGGTTTTCCTATGAAGGGCCTATTCGGGCACACTTTAGGGCTCAATTCATAACTTTCGAAAAATCTTGTCATTTTTTTTGTCACTTTTTTTCGCTCATTGCACCTCAGGCACGCTAGTTAGCCCGTTCGTAAGAATTTCGGCGAAAAACGAGACACGTTATTTTTTGGGTTATCCTATGAAGGGCCTATTCAGGCACACTTTAGGGCCCAATTCATAACTTTCAAAAAATCTTGTAATTTTTTTGGTCACTTTTTTTTCGCTCATTGCACCTCAGGCATGCTAATTAGCCCATTCGTAAGAATTTCGGCGAAAAACGAGACACGTTATTTTTTAGGTTTTCCTATGAAGGGCCTATTCGGGCACACTTTATGGCCCAATTCATAACTTCCGAAAAATCTGTTAATTTTTTTTGTCCCTTTTTTTTCGCTCATTGCACCTCAGGCACGCTAGTTAGCCCATTCGTAAGAATTTCGGCGAAAAACGAGACACGTTATTTTTTGAGTTTTCCTATGAAGGGCCTATTCGGGCACACTTTAGGGCCCAATTCATAACTTCCGAAAAATCTTGCAATTTTTTTTGTCACTTTTTTTTCGCTCATTGCACCTCAGGCACGCTAGTTAGCCCATTCGTAAGAATTTCGGCAAAAAACGAGACACGTTATTTTTTGGCTTTTCCTATGAAGGGCCTATTCGGGCACACTTTAGGGCCCAATTCATAACTTTCAAAAAATCTTATCATTTTTTTGTCACTTTTTTTTTCGCTCATTGCACCTCAGGCACGCTAGTTAGCCCATTCGTAAGAATTTCGGCGAAAAACGAGACACATTATTTTTTGGGTTTTCCTATGAAGGGCCTATTCGGGCACACTTTAGGGCCCAATTCATAACTTCCGAAAAATCTTGTAATTTTTTTTGTCACTTTTTTTCGCTCATTGCACCTCAGGCACGCTAGTTAGCCCATTTGTAAGAATTTCGGCGAAAAATGAGACACGTTATTTTTTTGGGTTTTCCTATGAATGGCATATTCGCGCACACTTTATCGCCTAATTCATAACTTTCAAAAAATGTTGTAATTTTTTTTGTCATTTGTTTTTTGCTCATTGCCCCTTAGGCACGCTAATAGGCCATTTCTATGAATTTCGGCGAAAATTGAGACAAATAATTTTTTTGATTTTCCTATAAAAGGCATATTCGCGCACACTTTATCGCCAAATTCATAGCTTGCGAAAAATTATGTACATTTTTTTAAGGGGTTCTTTGCTCATTGCACCTTAGTCACGCTAGTTAGGATAATGGTAATGAAGGCATCTAGCTTCATTCTTTTTCAGCTCCCAGGCTATCCTATACCTAAACGTCAAGGCAGCCTTCCTAGTCCACGACGTATATTTGAGCACCTCCGAGCGAGCAATGTAGTCCATGTACTTGAGGACGTAAATCCCGCAATCGTGAATGTTATATTGCTTTGGTCGGTCCTGTATCATCACGACCGTCCAAGGCTCTACCGTCGAATTCCTGGTGATGGATTCCCCCGAATAATCTCGGCACGCTAGCGAGAAGATAGTAGTCTGCATCCAACAATAAAAAAGGTCATCAAGCCTATGTTACAATAAGAATATACTATGAGCCAAGGTCAACCGATAAAAACTAACCACTGCAGTGATGTACTCGCTGTACATCTGTGCCAGCGACCGCCCAGGAGAGTCCTCCCTTAGGCTATCGTATATGTTGATCGCTCTGTTCGCTGGATGGAGAACTAATAGGAACCAGTGGTTTTCATGATGGCAAGGTATCATGATAAGGTTCGCATGAGCAGCGTGACATTGATAGTCTGCGTTCAACAGGCCTAACACGTTTCCAGCTGGTTTCCACTTACCCATGCCTGCCCCTCGCCTCCTCCATTCTGTGAACTCCCTCATGCTGGTCACCATTAATGTGACAAAATAAGTGGGATACATGTTAAGCTTCAAATCTTCGCACTGGTTATAACGTAGCTCTCTAATCCGGAGCAGATCTATATAAGCGTTCATGACAAAATTTGAAATATCTGTCTCCGGTGCCAACATTCTCACATCCGCGTGACCTAGGAATGTTTCAAGAGGAAAGTCTGAGGTATCGACAGGCTCAGGCACGAAGTAGTGTCGGTCGATCCAATCCCGCTTGTTCGGCCTCAATGGCTTTGTCGCTTGTCCTTTATCCGACCGGATGCTTGGGCGCGAGGCCTGGATTCCTACTTGGGTCACCTGACTCTGGCGCTGAGAGTCGTACGTGTCAAGAGGCAAGCGACTAGACGGCTCCCAGAATTCCCTCTAGGGCAAAGACGCGTCAGGAGGCAAGCGACTAGACAGCTCCCACACCACACTCTGGGGCACAGAGTCGTACGCGTCAGGAGGCAAGCGACTAGACGGCTCCCACACCTGACTCTGGGGCCGAGAGCCATACGCGTCAGGAGGCAAGCGACTAGACGGCTCCCCTTGGTAACCCCGGTACGCAACACTAAAGTTGTGAAGATCAGTCTTGTACCTCTCAATGGAGCTCTTGAGACTGTCAGGCGCATGCGCGACATACCAGTCAAACCACTCGAGCTGCTTGAACACCTCAGTGCCCTGGTCAACCTAAAAAACATGCATAGAAAAATCACAATCATCATTTCAGGCATGGTCGAGAAGGTGCGTAAATAAATATTGAAACAACACTAGGTTGACTTACAATGCTCAATGCCCAGAACTGGTCATAGACCTCACGTGGCGCATACGATGTCTTCCTCACTTGGGAAGGGCGATTCACCCTCGTACGCGTCACCTTGAGAAACCATTGCAGGTACTCCTCAGTACTGGTGCCGTCGTCCTTGAGCGATACAAGGCTACCATACGTTTCTTGCCAAGTATTCCACTGTTGCACCTCGTCGCTCAGCAAATTCAAGGCATCAGGCACCTCAAAATTCGGACCTCGACCGCTCCTGTATTGCCGCATGTCTATAGCGGGTTTTGGTATCCCTTGTAGACAGCCAACTTGTTTCATAGCTCGATCGGGCATCTGAAACTCACATACTTCGAAGTGAATAAGTGGCACCCGAACCAAACCTGCCAGCATGTACGACACCGGAAGTTGCCAACACCACTCATCCAACCGATGCATCACCTTCCCATATGGTTGCCACGTCACCTGGGATGCATCCATCATATCTAGTTCCCCCCGATAGAACATTAGATGGTGGTGAGGGTCTACCCGTCTCCTCCGTTTGGTCGTAGGCCCCCAGGCCCACACCCTAGGCCACGTCTCATCGGAATCAGCTACGTGCTGTGGACGACCCGTGGGTAGCCTCTCGTAAGACCAAACCTGTGAATGCAAACATTATATGGAATTAGTAATTAATCACGAATATATTGACACGTCAACCAAGAATATAAATGCTCAAACTTGTAACAGAGTGATGCAGGCGGCAATGGACTTGGCACCCTTTCTCGTAGCTTTATGCAATGCTCGATATAGGTGCGCAAGGACAGCTGAACCCCACGAATACGAGTATACCTCCTCAAGATCCTCCAAGAACACCATATACTTCGGATGCACCGTGTTTTTTTTTTTGCGTCGGAAGTAATATAGATCCAGTAATATACAAAAGGAATGCCTTCGTATACGTCACCAAATCATGAGGAGTGTATTCATCCAGTAGCTCGCCGTACTGCTCTCTCAGCCATTTAAGTTTTATGCCGTTGGTTGTAAGAGCTTCCATCGGAATTCCCAGAAAATACTGCCTAGCCATCTTCCCTATGGATGCAGACGTTTTACTCGAAGTAATGGGTCTGCCATGACATGGGATTCCAAGTATAAATCCGACGTCCTCTAATGTAATAGTCATTTCACCAAACCAGAAGTGAAATGAGTTCGTCTCGCCCCTCCAATGTTCAACTAGAGCGGATATAAGGCAATCGTCGTGCCGAGACCAAATCCCGCAATTGGTGAACATGGTCAAATTTTGACGGTGTAATAATTGTATTTGTTCCTTGTTCAGTACCCACTCGTCGAGGTGACTTGTGCTTTGAATTGTTTTCAAAACACCCCTATCGACACCGTCAAATACGTGTCTCGCGACGTGGTCATCGTCATCGTATAGGATTGATGTATCATGAGGTCCAGGGTTGAAATCCATATCTCTAAGAACAAAAAATAATCGTAAACCAACTTAGCGTCCATAATATTTACATTCCAAAACTGTAACTGAATCTTTAACCTAGCTTACCAACGCATTAGCAATAGTCATTAAATCATTATTTTAAGAGCTAATTACACCTACGTCCCTGAGGTTAGGGGGTAATTACACTCAAGGACACAAAGTTTCAAAATGTAACATTCTGTGACCAAAAATGTTTCAAATGTATCACCTGTGTCCATCCGTTAGGGTTCCATCCAAAAAATATACTATTCATCATTTTGTATTTTAAAAATGACAATACTGCCCTTGTACAATATATCTTGAATAATTTTTTAAAATTTTAAATTAGGATAACAAATCTTAATTCTTTAAAACTAGGGCTTGAAACTAATTTGTAAATTAAGCTTTTAAAATTTGCAAATTAAGTTTTCAAATGTCCAAATGATTTAATTAGGGTTTCAAAATCAACCCTAATTTAAAAGTTAGGGTTTTGAAACCTTAACATTAGGGTTTTAGAACCCTAATTTTGAAATTAGGGTTTCAGAACCCACATCTGGAATCTTGCCGCCGGCAGCCCCAGCTCCCTCCCTGACCTATGTCGCCGGTAACCCAAGCCCGTCGCTGCCCTTCCCGCAGATCTCCCATAGTTGCAGATCTCCACCGTCGCTGCCCTTCCCACAGTTGCTGATCCGGGGTGGGCGGTGACGGGGAAGGGGGAGGTAGGCGGTGACGGGGTGACGAGGAAGGGGGAGGCAGATAGGGTGCGACGTCGGGGAAGGGGAGGAAGAAGGGGCTGGTGGGTGACGGGGAAGGGGGAGGCAGGTGGGGTGCGGCGCCGGGGAAGGGGAGGAAGAATAGGTGGGTGGGTGACGGGGAAGGGGGAGGCAGGGGTAGGCGGTGACGGGGTGACGAGGAAGGGGGAGGCAGATGGGGTGCGGCGCTGGGGAAGGGGAGGAAGAAGAGGCTGGTGGGTGACGGGGAAGGGGGAGTCAGGTGGGGTGCGGCGCCGGGGAAGGGGAGGAAGAATGGGTGGGTGGGTGACGGGGAAGGGGGAGGCAGGGGTGGGTGGGTGACGGGGAAAGGGAAGGTAGGGGTAGGTGGGTGACGGGGAATGGGGATGCAGATGAGGGGGGGTGGGGGTTGGGGGGAGGGGGGTTAAGAGTAAAGTAAAATGAAATAAGAGTAATGGCATTAAAAAAAATAAGGTTCTAACTCAGGGGCAATACAGTCTTTTTATTAAAATCGTTAAGATTTTTAGGGTTCCGTTTGTCGATGGACATAAGTGTTACATTTTGAAACTTTGTGTCCTTGAGTGTAATTACCCCCAAACCTCAGGGACATAGGTGTAATTAGCCCTTATTTTAATGTATTAAAATCACTCATCACTTCCCACCACTCCGAATGCTTAATAACGCTAGTTCCCTAAAATTTAGCGCCAACGTGGTTATTTAGCAATATCCCCCCCCCCCCCCTGATGGCCGCTACACCCCCAACACCATTTTGGTAATTTGCCACCCCTTTCGGGGTGGCAAATTACCAAAAGGCCCCCTGGCATCAGGAAAAATCTCAAAAGTGCTTTAAAATGCTATTTTAAGCTTCCTGAACTCATTCGTGATCTAAAAAGTATTTTACGGATTTTTCGCCCAAAAATCCCGAACCGGTGTCCGGATCGAGGGCTTAAAAGCCCATTCGGCGAACAAAATAGCTAACGGCTTCGGAATGGCCCGAATTCCTGGGAAATGGAACTTCCCAACATCCTAGGGTTCTCATAAAAGTTTGGCGCGAAATCGCGCTAGCTTGATATTTTAAATTAGACTGCGAAGTTACAAGGTTCCTCAGATAAGTTAGCCCCTTTCCAGTCTTTGGAAAAATCTGAAAATTTTCCCTCACACAGATCTTTTAAAAATACCTAGGGTCTCTTTTTTGCACCTTGGTAAAATGTAGCTCTAGCTATGTTTTATAAATTCGTGAAAAAACTGCCTACTTAAGTTTTCACCTTTAGTGACAATTACGCCTCGCGAACCGGCTTCAAAACAACATTTCAGGTGTTTTACTTACATTTATGGACTAAAACGTCGTTTGAAAAACTTGAGACCGTAAAATTACCAAAATACACCTCTCGGGGTGGCAAATTACAAAAATGCCCCCTGGCATCAGGAAAAATCTCAAAAGTGCTTTAAAATGCTATTTTAAGTTTCCTGAATTGATTCGTGATCTAAAAAGTATTTTACGGATTTTTCGCCCAAAAATCCCGAACCGGTGTCCGGATCGAGCGCTTAAAAGCCCGTTCGGCAAAAAAATTGCTAACGGCTTCGGAATGGCCCGAATTCCTGGAAAATGGAACTTCCTAACATCCTAGGGTTCTCATAAAAGTTTCGCGCGAAATCGCGCTAGCTTGATATTTTAAATTACACTGCAAAGTTACAAGGTTGCGCGTATCAATTAACCCCTTTCCAATCTTTGGAAAAATCTGAAATTTTTACCTGATACGGATCTTTTAGAAATAACTAGGGTCTTTTTTTTGTACTTTGGCAAAATCTAGCTCTAGCTATTTTTTATAAATTCGTGAAAAACTGTCTAATTAAGTTTTCACCTTTAGCGACAGTTACGCCCCGCGAACCGGCTTCAAAACAACATTTCAGGTGCTTTGCTTAAATTTATGGACTAAAAAGTCGTTTGAAAAACTTGACACCGTAAAATTACCAAAATACCCCTCTCGGGGTGGCAAATTACCAAAATGCCCCCTGGCATCAGGGAAAATCTCTAAAGTGCTTTAAAATGCTATTTTAAGCTTCCTGAACTCATTCCTTATCTAAAAAGTATTTTACGGATTTTTTGCCCAAAAATTCCGAACCGGTGTCCGGATCGAGCGCTTAAAAGCCCGTTTGGCAAAAAAATTGCTAACGGCTTCGGAATGGCCCGAATTCCTGAGAAATGGAACTTTCCAACATCCTAGGGTTCTCAAAAAAGTTTCGCGCGAAATCGCGCTAGCTTGATATTTTAAATTACACTGCAAAGTTACAAGGTTGCGCGTATCAGTTAACCCGTTTCCAGTCTTTGGAAAATTCTGAAATGTTTTCCTGATACTGATATTTTAAAAATAACTAGGGTCCTTGTTTGCACTTTCGCAAAATCTAGCTCTAGCTATTTTTTATAAATTCGTGAAAAACTGTCTAATTAAGTTTTCACCTTTAGCGACATTTATTCCCCGCAATCAGCTTCAAATCAGCCTTTCAGGTGTTTTGCTTACATTTCTGGACTAAAAATCCCTTTGAAAAACTTAACACCGGAAAATTACCAAAATACCCCTCTCGGGGCGGCGAATTACCAAAATGCCCTCTGGCTTCAGAAAATCTCAAAAGTGCTTTAAGATGCTATTTTAAGCTTCCTGAGCTCATTCATGATCTAAAAAGTATTTTACGGATTTTTCGCCCAAAAATCCCGAACCGGTATCCGGATCGAGCGCTTAAAAGCATGTTCGGCAAAAAAATTGCTAACGGCTTCGGAATGGCCCGAATTCCTGGGAAATGGAACTTCCCAACATCCTAGGGTTCACAAAAAAGTTTCGCGCGATATTTTAAATTACACTGCCAAGTTACAAGGTTGCGCGTATCAGTTTACCCGTTTCCAGTCTTTGGAAAAATCTGAAATTTTTACCTGATACAGATCTTTTAAAAATAACTAGGGTCTTTTTTTTGTACTTTGGCAAAATCTAGCTCTAGCTATTTTTTATAAATTCATGAAAAATCTTAATTTTGACGCCCTAAAAAATCGCTATTTTGGAATCTTTCGAATGTAATACCCTGATTTGTAAAAACATAATTTTGACGCCCTAAACACGAATTTTAGACTATGGTAAGAACAATTTAAGCGTAACACAATTTAAACAATCAATTGGTTAGAACAATTTGAAATTAACATTGAATTATAAGAAAATTCAAAATACTTATTTGTTTTGACTTGATATATTTAACGAAAAATCCACCGATCTTCTAGTGTAAAATTTTTTTGTTTGTATAGGTGAGATATGGAGAATGAGGAGATTGGAAGAAATGGTTCAGGGAAAAGGGATTTTATAGAGAGAAAAAGTGAGGGAAAAAGAAGAAAGAAGACGGACAAAAATTGTGCCCGTGAGTGAGCAGTAAGGTGGGGGGAGGGGGGGGAAATGACACTGGGGGTGGAGGGGAGGGGGGGAAATGACACGTGGGGGTGGGGGAGAGGGGGGAAAATGACACGTGGGGGGAAGGAGGGCATCACGGGGGGAAAGGACAATGGGGTGGGGGCCGGGGGGGTGGAGGGGTGGGGGCCCTTTTATCTTTCTTTCTAATTTTTCGGGAAAAGAAAGGGCCCGAATGCACAAAAAAAAAAGGACGGGGGAAAGGAGGGGTGGGGGCCACGGGGGGGAAAGGACACTACGGCCGTGATTTTTTACCGGAGGAGAGGTGGGGGCCACGGGGGGAGGAGGGGTGGGGGCCACGAGGGGGGAGAAAGGACAAGTGAGCCGTGATTGTTGACCATTCTTTCTCACAATTGCCAATCACAACAAAGAGTTGCGATTGGGCTTTTGTGCTTCAATAATTCCAATCGCAACTCTTTGTTGCGATTGGGTTTTTGCCTTTTTTTATACAATCGCTGCTAAGAGCAGCGGTTCGGTGGAGAAATAATGTTTTCTCCACCGGTGGGTGTGGATCGCCCCTATATATATATATATATATATATATATAGAGAGAGAGAGAGAGCTGATCCGTTGAGAGTACTAGCAAAATGGGTTAAGTTGCTAGCGCGATCTGTCCGTCCACGCGCGATTTGTGGATGGTCCAAATCTTTTTTTTTTTGCGTTTTTTTTAAGTCTGTCCGCTACATAATGTAGCGGACGATTTTTTGACAAAAATACCCCTGATCCCCGAACTGAGAACGTTGTATTTTATAGACACAGTATCCGTCTGCCACATAATGTGGCGGACAATCAAAACCCATTTCTTCTCTTGTTTATGTAGCTACTCCTTCATCTCTCTCTCTTCTTCCAAACCCATTTCTTTGGTCGTAAGAAGTGATGTGACCGAGAGGCGCAAGTAGGTAGTAAATGTATAGCTCATCCTTCAATCTTTTATTAGTCTTTGCAATCCCTCACTCAGCACCATCAGTCAAGGAATGGAGAACAAGGAATCAAATCCTACAAAGTTAGAAACTCTCCAGAACCGGAACAAAGGCAACAACAACTAATCATACCCTAGATTATGGAACTCTTCAACTCAAAAAGCAGACCATTGAGCAAAGAAACCCATTGGTGTTTCTCATCCAAGGACTTAGCTTTGTTGACAGCATCTTTGCCCAAGACAAACCCCTTTGCAAGCATACTGCTGACAACATCCTCTGCCTTGCGCAAAGCAGAATTAGCTCCACCTGGACTTATGTTTACGATTTCCTGCAGGATGTAAGCACTATGGGCTCAGTATCACTAAATTAGTGAGTTCAGTTATCGAAAAATGTGAATAGTTTCTCACAAGAGGTGGTGTCGAAGAAGCAGGAGGAAGCTGGTATTCTAGATCCAGAGTTATGGAGACACTCAAATCAACTATTGTTGCCCCCTAAAATAAATGGAGTTATGGAGACAGTCAAATCAACTATTGGAATTTTGGGTTTGGTTTGTCCGCCACATCATGTGGCGGACGGATAATGTGCCTATAAAGTACAGCGTTCTCAGTTCGGGGATTAGGAGTATTTTTGTCAAAAAATCGTTCACTACATTATGTAGCTGACAGACTTAAAAAACACGCAAAAAAAAGATATGGACCGTCCATAGATCACGCGTGAACGGCCAGATCGCGCTAGCAACTTAACTCATTTTACTAGCGCTCTCAACGGATCAACTCCCATATATATATATATAGGGAGCTGATCCGTTGAGAGCGCTAGCAAAATAGCCTATTTTGCTAGCGCGATCTGGCCGTCCATCCTGAAAGATGGACGGCTCAGATCGCGCCTTTTTCGAAAACTGTCAGTCGTCCGCCATACTATATGGCGGACGGGATTTTTTTACCTTTTTGCCCTTCCATCCCGTCCGCTACACTGTATCGCGGACGGCATTCAAGCAAAATCTGTTGAGTTGTCCGCTACATTATGTAGTGGACCACTATGATTCCGTATCCGCCCCCCTCTCTCTCTCTCTCTCTGCCTTTTTCCTTTTCTTTCTATCTTTTCTTTCCATGTTGCTTTCAAGATCCTTGTGAAAATCTTTATTCACAGCCTAAAAATCTCTCTCTGGAACCATCAGATACAGGTGAGGTTCTCTCTTCTTCTCCGGCAACCACGAAGTTCTCTCTTCTTCTCCAGCAACCACGTCGTCGCCCCCACCGTTTCACCACCACGTCGCTGCCCCCACGGCCCACCGTTCCACCACCACGCCGGTGCCTCCAGCGACCACCACCACGCCCGCTACTCCCCCACCCCCCGCTGTCGTCCCCTACCCCGCCGCCTTCCCCTTCCCTCTACCCCACCCCGTCGTCCCCGCCCTCTCTTCCCTTGCCCCGCCACCTTCCTCTTCCCTCCACCTCACCCCGTCGTCACTTGCCCTTCCTTCCCCTACCCCGCCTCCTTCTCTTTCCCCCCATCCCGTCGTCGCCCGCACCCTCTAACCCGTCGACTCCCAGATCTGTGTGACAGATCTGGTATGTCGTCATCACCCCCGATTGGCCGTGCTTGGCAGTGTGATGAGAAGGAGACGGAGTCTCTGTTGAAGCACCCGGCCGGAGAATCAAGCCAAGGAACTTGACGCCGCCGAGCTACTGGAAGTTAGTTACTAATGATCGACAACGATGCCAACGTCGGCGCAAATGAGAAGTAGAACTTCTTGGCTGAATCCACCGGCACCAGGTAATTCTCCGGCCTCAGGCCCAGATCTGAAGGCCCAAAAATTGTAACGTCAACGAATCTCCTAGCCAAACTCATTGTTTAGGCCGAACATCCTTGACAGGCCGAAGCTCCTACCCAAAAATTGCAACGTCAAAGAAGCTTTAGCCAAAAATTGCAACATCAACGAAGAACCCTGGAATAGTTTTGGAATTGTGGAAATATAGTTGTTTGTATTTATCGAACGCAGAATTTATCAAATATAGTTGTTTGTATTTTAGATCAAAATATGTTGGGTTCTTGTTATGCTTTCAATTGTTTCTTTCGGTTCCAGTTCTAAAGATTGATGGTATGTGACTTTTATATTCTGAATCTCTCGAGCTAGAAATGGATTCTTCGATTAATTGTTGGACGATCTTTCCTTGTTTGGAGCGACATAGTGAGAAAGAAGGAACCACAGTGAAGTCACGGAGTTTGGGCCGAAGTGGGACTGGAGTTCCTTCTGAATTGCAATGATAAGAACAAGGAAAGCAAACAACACCAAAAGGAAAGCAAACAACAGAACAAAAATTCCTGTCAATAAACCGTCCGCTACATTATGTAGCGGACGAGGACGAACTTAAAAAAAGGACTGACGGGATGTCCGCTACACTGTTTAGCGGACGTCCGCTACATTATGTAGCGGACGGACTTAAAAAAAGGACTGACGGGACGTCCGCTACACTGTATAGCGGACGTCTTTTTGCTGTCTCCCATCAAGACTTGAATGCCGTCCGCGATACAGTGTAGCGGATGGGACAGAAGGGCAAAAAGGTAAAAAATCCCGTCCGCCATACAGTATGGCGGACGACTGACAGTGTTCGAAAAAGGCGCGATCTGAGCCGTCCATCTTTCAGGATGGACGGCCAGATCGCGCTAGCAAAATAGGCTATTTTGCTAGCGCTCTCAACGGATCAGCTCCCATATATGTATATGTATATGTATATGTATATATATATATATACCATTTGTTAACATCAACAAAGACTTCGGTGATGGAAAATTATCTGGCCATTCCTGCCTCGATCATGCTGAATAATTGAAACTTTTCATGGAAATATGCCAACGTAAGTACTGACAGAAGGGAAACGCATTAACACTGTACGTAAGGGGCTGATGTTGCAGAATGATCTGCCAAAAAGTGCCTTGTAGTACTCGCAACCCATTCTTCGTCTGCCATGTGGATCGACGTCCTACTAGGTAGGTGACAAGTTTAAAAGCATCGAAGCATGTAGTTTCAACGCCCTTCGTTTTCAGAGTGCTCAGGATAGAGCCAAATCAGAAAAACAGAGACTGCAAGTCTCACAGTCCTTGGGTAATAGACAAGATTGTTAGGCCAGAAGAGCAGTCGCACCTTTATTACTTTCCTTGGCAGGGGAGGTTGCCGCTTAAATTTTGGTTCAATAACATGCTAACAACAAAGACAAAGCTAATGCTAGTGTTTTGCTCAAAGCATTAGCTTACCGTCAATCAAATGCGTTTCAGAATAGAGTACTTTCAATGGCCAAACAGGAAAAGTTGATGTTGCAGCAACAAGATTGCCAAGCTACGAGAATTAATATTGCATAAATGTGAGGTTGAAAAGGGTGACGAGAATGATGTTCCCACATAGCAGGCTCATGTAGTAATGCATCATTTGATAATGCAATTGTACTTGTTTCAATAGGCCTAGGCGTGTCATGCTTGAGGTTTATTAGAGCCATCTATGCTAAACTCAAGGGTCAGTCCTGTTTATTTGAGGTCATTGATCTCATAACGACAAATACTATGGGCAGTGGACATGGTAAACTAATGCTTTTGCCGCCGATAATCCCCGTGTTAGTACATTCAAAAAATTTGGCTTTGTCAGATACGTAAATGTTTCAAGCCTGCATATAGGTCCGGAGTACCCACAATGGGTGTGTGGAGCGCATCAGAATCCAATATTGGTGCCTTGGTTAACTAACTCCCGGAAGCTTGGTCAGGTGAAGTTTTTATGCTACTCAATTCCATCGAGTTCCGTCGGTAACCAAATTCAAGTTTTATCATTCGATTTGATGGCCATGGTGGTCTTATATTAGTACTTTAAGATACGGCCAATGACTAAGCGGTTTCTGGTAGGCACTATCCTTATCCGAAATTTTTGAGTTTTGGAGTGCTCTTTGAAAGTATTGATTGATACGGTTCATTGCAAATTCACGGTTTTCATTTGCTTGAATTTAGGGAGGCAACGTTGGCACCACAAATTAATTATATTGTCGATGGGTGTGTTTGATCGATACAAAGGTTTGAATGAATAGTGAAAGACACGGCTTTAATCAAATTTCCTTTGTATGGCTCTAATGTTTTTTTTTACGATTTGTGAAAAAACAATGATGCGATGATGGATTCAAATTTGAAAGTTATTTTGTCATGTGAATAATAAACTAACTGTAGTTAAATGTGTTTCTATTTTCTAAAGGGTAGTTACCCATTTAAGACAACTTAGGAGAAGTTATTTTTTAAGTGGTAGAAGTTATTTTCTAAGTGGTAGTTATTATCTACGTGTAGTTTGTAGTATAAATATTATATGTAAGACTAAAAAATTGGAGTTTTTCAAATTTTGCAAATTGTGCCAAAAAACTCAAAACAAAGAGTGAATCAAACATACCAAAATGTAAAACAACAACCATTGTCATTAGTCAGATCCTTTTCTGTTCTTTTCTTTTTCTCTCTCTCTCTCTCTCTTGAAAGAGAAGTCTTCCTTCGTATGAAGACTAAGTAGTTTTCTTTTCATGACAAAAACTTTCATAAATTAGAAGTTAGATGCTTTGAACTTACATTTTCGTGCACTTTTTCACTACAAGAACCAAGGGCTTGCCAGGTCGCTAAATTTTAACGACCGCACTTACTTCGCGGTCGCTAAAATTTGGCGACCGTGTTGACCCCACTTAGCGACTGTCACTGCCTCGCAAAATACTTTTAAAATTAAATTATTTTTTTATTTAGCAACCGTTATGGTCAATTTAGCAACTTTGAGGCGGTCGCTAAATATTTTCTGCAATACATACGATTTCTTTTTTAGCGACCGCTACACCCTTTTTAGCGACCGCTATACCTTTTAGCGATCGCAAAATGCGGTCGGTAATTCTTTTTGCAAGTGGATTCATTGCTTTATTTTGCGACCATTTACAATTACTTGGCGACCGGATTTTGCAGTCGTTAAACCTATGTTTTGGATTCACCTGTATTTTAACATGTTGTCACCGGTAGTTATATTATCAAATTATAAACATGATTCATTCCAAAACTCATTTAAAACAATCACGTCAAAGTATTATATCATCAAACTATAAACACATTTCATTACAAAAGTCATTTAACTCACAATCACGTCAAAGTGACAAATAAAAATGTCGAGTCTCCATTAAATGCATTGTCTTGAACTAAAATTAGAAAAATGAGTCAAGTAGCTCACGAGTTAAACAACTACAGTAAGACCAACCAAGAACATACTAGCACACCATCTAAATGCTTTCAACCTAACTGCGGTCTCAGGCAAGGGGATCCGATATCTCCTTATATGTTTATCATTTGTGCTGAAGGACTATCAGCATCTCTTTCCAAGGCTCAAGATATGCGCTTGATTCCTGGTATCAAAGCAGGAACGAATAGTCCTCCTATAATCACATTTTCTTTGCTGATGATGCCATGATCTTTACAAAGATTACGCCTCAATCTCTTGACTCGACTAAAACAACCCTGGAGCTTTATTGCTCAGAATCAGGCCAACAAGTCAATTTCTCAAAGTCTTCCGTCACTTTGAATCCAAATGCCGAGCTGACTGATGCTGATTATGTGACCCGAAGCTTGGGATTCAAATTAACAACGGCTTTTGGATCCTACTTGGGCACCACGCTCAATGTCACTACCCAGAGGAAAGACTTTTTTCGAGATTTGATTGACAAAGTCGGAAATAGATGTGAAAGCTGGGAAGGGATTCTTCTGAATAAAGCTGGAAGGGTCACTCTTATCAAATTTGTTCTTCAATCTCTTCTAATTTACCATATGCATGTATGTTTCTTTCCCACTCATGTATGTCACAAGATTGACTCCTTGCTGGGTAGGTTTTGGTGGTCAGGAAACGAGAACAATCGTGGCATGCATTGGATCAATTGGCATGCGTTGTGTGGACCACTGGACTTTGGTGGACTTGGATTCAAAGATACTAGGCTATTTAATCAAGTTTTACTCTCCAAAATTGCATGGAGAATTATGGCAAATCTGGAATCCCTCATCGCCCGGGTAATGCAAGGTAAGTATTGCACTCGCCAGAATTTCCTCGCCTCTCCTGAAATCGGCAACTTCTCGAATGGATGGCATGGCATTCTTAGGGGAAGGAGAACCCTCCTCTCTTGCCTAAGGTGGCAAGTTGGAAATGGCTGAAGCATCTCTATTTGGAACGATTACTGGATTCCCTCAAACACAAGACTTTTTCTGACACTGGCTACTATGAATAATCAGCCTGACGCAAGTACTAACCTTGTGTGTGATTTGATCCAAAATGGCAGGTGAAACCAACAAAAGATCGAATCGTTATTCATTCCTCATATTGATAATGTTATTCTTGCCATTCATATTCCACAGCTTGACTTTGATGACCAGCTTGTCTGGGGCCTAACGATGCATGGAGAATTCACGGTTTCTTCGACATATAACATGCTTTACATGGCAAAAGTGGAGGACCTGAATTCACAACGAAAGCTACCTTATCCTATTACTACCTTCTCGATGAATATATGGAAAAAAACTATGGAAATTGCCGATACCGCTCAAAATATGCTTCCTGACTTGGCAGATTCTATGGGATCGTTTACCTTTACAATCCAACATAAAGGACCTCGGGCTCCAACCTCGGGATGTTTGTCCTTTATGCGACCTACACTCAGAAGACGTCACCCATCTATTTGTGAAATGCCCTTCTGTTAGACCTATCTGGTTTGATATACCCCTTGGAATCCATAGTGAATATGTCAGATGTACCGGACAAGGTTGGCTTATTGCTTGGATTGACCGGAAATTTGGACCTACAAATTTCCTTGCCACGGTATATTTTTTTTGTTACTGTTTAGTTTATTTGGATCCATAGAAACAATTTTGTCTTTCGTAACATACCTTTTAACCCGTGGGTGATTATCCCACAAATACTCATGTGGACTAATTCGATTAAAGCCGGTCTAAACCGTTTGCCTTCTAGACCTCTTTCACTTCCTCAACCGAACTGCTCACCACTTAGTAAACAAAACCCAAACATTCTTTTTGAGTCGATCACTGTTCATAGCTGCCCTATGCCTTGTTCTTGCTTAAATCATGCTCCATTTACCATGATCATCCATTCTTGTTTTGATAGTAAATGCCTTCGGGTGGGTATTGGTTTATCTTGTTATAGAAGTAGTAAGAGGTGTGGTTCTGCGGCATTTTCATCTTTGTCTTCAGATAATTATACTACGTTAGCCATTCTTTTGCATACTGCATCTTTATGGGCTCTTAAACAAAATTTCCTTCATATCAAGGTTCTAACTGAATCATGTTTTCTCCTTAATCAGATGGCAGGTTCTGAAGATATTTTAGATACGGTGGCACCCATTATCTATGATTTTTGCTATAGCGTAACAGACTATCATCACTTTAGTATTGACAGGGCGGATCCTCACATTTTGAAGGAAGCACGGCTTTTAACATCTTTTGCGTGTGAGGCCCGCATAGATATATACCAAGACTGGGTTGATGACAACGTGAGGATATAGGCCTTTTTGTTGTGATGAATAATCATAGTTTGGTGCAGGGTGTCTGTAGGGCTTGGCTAATATAGCCATCATTTTTATTTGAACTCTTTGGTATCTTGTTTTGTAATGGCCATAAAACTGAACGCGTATTTCCTTTGAATGTAGTTCTCTTATTAATAAAAAAAAAAAACATACTAGTCTTCAGACCCATCAATATCGTCATCATCACTTTTTTCATCCCTTGTTGAAAGCACGTTGGATCCAACAATGTCCTCACCGCCTTGAGAATCACCGGCATTAGGCACAATATTGCTCTGCATGAAGCCAAAAAATAATTCAACAAAATTGTAATAATAAATCAAGAACTACTAGTTCAAAACTATATAATATTTACTACTGATTGATCCGATCAGAATCATGTGTTTAGTGAGTTTTCCTATGTCACCTAATTTTTCTCCTCCCAGTTACTTTTACTGCCAAATCATTCTACTCCTCATACATCAGCCATTTTTTTTTTTCGATCAAAGTCAGGATTGCATTATATTAAACGAAAATAAGTAGCTACATGGGTTATAGCAGATCTAACCCAATATTACAAGTCAAAAGATGAAAGAGCAAGGTGAAGCCTACAAACTACAAATGGAAACAAAAGAGAGCTCTGTTCCCAACCTATTCTGGTCGTACCCAAAGGCCCACTACGGTCACACTTTGCATGACACGTCCGCACAAGCAACATACATTTTCAACGCTCACAACCGGTCAAAGCATGCACGCTCAAGTAACGTGACCAAGCCTCATGGCACTTCGACCGTCGCACTTCGCCCGTCGCCCAACGACGCGCCATGACACTTGCCCAAGGAAGTTGGCCTTGGCCTCCCCCTTGGGGTCGGCCTCGGCCTTCCCCTTGGGGTCGGCCTCGGCCTTCCCCGAAGGGTTGGCCTTTGGCCTCTATCCTTAGCACCTTCACTTCTCTTCAAGAGGCCTTGCATCCTTCACGACGCCCTTCGCCCGTCATCCGGACGTCAACCTCGCGACGTCCGTCGTGTATCACCTTACGGACGTTCGTGCATCAACCTCGCGACGTCCGTCGTGCATCACCTTACGGACGTTCGTACATCAACCTCGCGACGTCCGTCGTGCATCACCTTACGGACGTTCGTACATCAACCTCGCGACGTCCGTCGTGCATCAACCTCGCGACGTCCGTCGTGCATCACCTTACGGACGTTCGTACATCAACCTCGCGACGTCCGTCCTGCAACAACCTCCCGACATCCGTTCGTACATCAACCTCACGACGTCCGTCGTCCATCAACTCCACGACCCCCGTCCTCCGGGATGCTACCTCGGCCAGTCGGGTAGACGGCTCCTCCGGGATGCTACCTTGACATGCTCCGAGTGCTCCGGCATAAGGACTCACCCGCGGGGATATGCGACTCCTCCGGGACACTATCTCTGCCAGGGAGCTCTTCAACTCCCCTTCCGCCAGGTAGACGGCTCCTCCGGGATGCTACCTTGGCCGGCCGGGTAGACGGCTCCTCCGGGATGCTACCTTGGCCTGCGGAATAGACGACTCCTCCGGGACACTATCTCCGTCAGGGTGCCTGCGTGACTGGGCTACGTGCTTCGGCACTGGGGGCTTGCGTCGGTACCCCTAGGGACTATGACCCCCGGGTCACTCCGAGACGGGAGCAGGTCTTCGGAGGGCATCGCGCCTAGTTCACCTGGCAGTTGGGCGTCGGGTCTTCCCCACCGCTGCCAGGCCTGTGGGACTCCGCAAGGGCTTGGATTGGAGGCTAGATCAAGGGGGTTCTCTGGCCACACTGATGCGGTGGGAGCCAGTCTTTCCAGACAGACAGAGCGACGCTGTGAGGAGCAGGCCGGGTGAATATGCGATCCGACAGTCCGTGGAGCACCGACACCCGTGGACCCCCCGGTGACGTGTCACTCCTGGGGAGCGCCACGTGTCGGTTAATGACATCATCATCTCAATCTCTATAAATAGAGGTCTTGAGAATTCATTTGGAGGAGGATAACATTTGGACATTTTCACTTTCTCACTCTAGAATTCTAGAGAGAGAAACATACAGCACCCTGACTTTGGACCTAAGCATTGGACTGTGATTGTCGTCGTATATTCATCATGCGCTATCGCCCTCGCAGCACTGCCACCCTCAAGCTCTGTCCGGGAAGCCCTTGGTCTCTGCCCTTGTTCCACCCTTGCTGTGTCTCACATCAACATACTTGGAAGCTGACTCGGACTGCAGCCTTTGTGGCACCTCCACGTAAGTACGAACCCGCTTTCCTTGGCATCAAGCTCAAATCCAGCAAAACATGCAGCGTGTCAATACACTGATAAGGACCTGATTTTAGACATTGCTCCTTGAAATCATGGTTTCAGTTTCAGCTTCATGTTCATAACACTCATTTACTCATAACGCATCCAACAGACCCACCCACTTTGTTCATGGACCTTTGCACCTAATCCAAAGATGAGAACAAACAAAACACCAATAAAAATAATCCATCCATCCAGCCTCAAGAACAAACAAAACCAGGTACAAGAGATTTTAAGTTATATATACCTTATTATTATACTGTTATTAATAGTATGTAACAACGATTATACTAATAAAGTAACCCAAAAAGGGACGGAAACAACCCTGGCCAGTTGCAGAACGCGTTTGCTACTTAATGGGTTCATGGTAGCAGGGATGGTAAAAGACATGTTGTAGCACATCCTTTATCCTTAGATGGTAGTAAATAGACATGCACCCCGAAATGAACACAAGTTCAGATTCCATCCCCAAAGCCACAGGTATATCAGTGGTCTCTTTATGCAACTTGAGAGGAGCTAAAGAAGGAGGTTCCATCACAACCAGCGTTATGTGAGGTACTCTTTCATTGTAGTCTCCCTCTAGAATTAGACCCGAATTTAGACAAGTGAAGGATTAGGGAACAATTGGATATTACTAAGTATAAATTATGTCAAAATAAGTTAAAAGGAGCTGCAGAAGGGAAAAGGAAAAAGAAAATAAAAGAGGCAGCTAAAGTGTCTAAGGTAACTGTTACATACAACACGGTTCTTAGAATTAGGTACAGCCACAAATGACAACAACTATTAAGAAAGTTTCGGGATGCATCACAAACAAATCATTGGAAGAAGTGCAGATATCATATTAGAACTGCATACCAGCTTCAACCTTGGAAAAGGGTAATGAGAGAACAAATAGCTTGTATAAGAGTAAGTGCGAGCAATATGACAGCTGCCAAAAATTAAAACATGCAATTTTTTCTTAAACTTGACTCTGTCAAAAGTAACGGTTAGTAATCGAACATGCCTATAGCTCTTTTAGGTAAAAATGGATCAATAAAAGCCTCGTAATTTTGACACATGGCATTAAACTAGGTCAAGCCTTCGAGTAGTATTGGCGGCATATATGCGATGCATGTCTAGAATTAGAGAAAATAGCAGTCAAGTTTACAATATATGCAATGATTTCGCGCCAAGTTTTTGTTGACCCCGCCAGAATATGTGAGTCTTTAGCGACTGCAAATAAGAGCAGTCGCTAAAGCGGTCATTAAACTAAAGTTTAGCAACAGTATTTCTTGGCGGTCGCAAAACGCGGTGGCTAAAGCCCCTGTTTCTTGTAGTGTCTCTACATTCTACATTTTTATTTTACCATTTTCAATCTTCTAAATGCTTTGAGGAAGTCATCATCAAGGGGAAAAAGATAGTGCGAGTTTACCTACGAGAGCAACCATTGGCACGCCTGATAGGACGGATGTAATTCAAGGTGTTTGGAAAGATTGCACCAAATTTGGTGTTCATCTTTATGTCATGACAATGGTATAGTTCTGGAATTTTGGTGCAAGATAAATGTACTATCTTGAAGACGGAATTGACAGTCTCAAGATAAGAAAATGCGATGACTTTGACAAAAGCGTTGAATCTTATGCTTTCATAACCCATTACCAAAAAATGAAATATTGCAGCATTCAGTGGTTGTTTAACGCCACGTCACCGATATAGGTGGCGCTAAACTACCACTAACATATTGCCAACTAGGCAAAGTGATCCTGAGGACAATAATAGCAAATTTAAACTTTAGATAATCATGGTTAGTGAAATATTGAAATTCAAATTTTCGCCAAAATTTTGAAAAACCAGCTCTCATCAATTTTCTGCCATCAATAGACTTTCATTTCTCTTTCTCATTCCCTTTTCTCACATTCATCTTCCTTCTCTTTTCTCTTTCATTTTCACCATTACAGTTCAGGTGCATCCAGTATGAATATATCAGTCACTTCAAGCAGTCTGAAGCTCCCCGTCTTCCTTTTCTTCCGACTTTAGCTTATGCTTAAAGTGAACAATCATTCACATCTTGGCAACTTCACAAACTGTAACTTCCCCAGTCCAGTCCAGTATGAATGTAAAGCAATTGTACCTATCTTGTTGACATCAAATGAAGGATAATGCACAACAACGATTTTATGGCTACCAAAACCCACTTACCAACATCTTCTCTCTTCTCTTTCATCTCCATTCTCTTTCGTTTCATTTTCGACAACCACCACCGTAGAATATACCATATTTATAATAGCAAACAATTATATACAGATCTTGGTCCTCTTGGATGGTCAGAGAACTCTGGATAAAAAGTGGACTCATAATCAAAAAAGAAAACATGCTGCTCCTAATTTGGTCCATAGTCTTCAACAAGTAAAAGATAAACTCACAAGTACGCAATCAGATTCAAGTGTACCAACATCATTAAGAGTGATGATTACTGAAACCCACAAAGAAGAAATAATAACTAATGCAACAAATACCACAAACTAGCTAAGAAGATTTTCTAAAATAATAACTGCTCAAAGTACATTGAAGGTACAAGAAAATTTTGAAGTACTAAAGTTTACAAATAGATGGCTACACAATTCCTTAATTAAAACAAAATTCATTCAACATTTGGTATGTATCTTGATCAAACATATCTGAAAATCTGAAAAACGCAACACAGCCATCGCTAGAAGAACTTCTTGAATCGGTGGACAAAGCACATCTTCGCCGCCATTGTGTGCCTAAAACAAGATTTAAGACAGTAGACCTACGCTATGGACGTTATGTCTTGAACAACTATCCAACTGGCAATGGCCACTTAGATACGCAGCAACAACAATGATGTGTTCAAGTTAGTGAGCAAGGATCCACAAAAAAAAAAAAGACCAGGCAGATTCAAGCTGAGTGATAGAATGTGTGGTTGGCATGAAGAAAATATGATGCTTTAGGTTGAAGATGTGACTTTTACATTTTATGTTTTATTTTCTATAATGGTGAAAATGAAAGAGAAAATAGAAGGAAGATGAAGGTGAAGAAAGGAAATGAGAAAAATAAATTAAAATATATTAATGACAGAAAATTGGTGAGGAGGATTTTTAAAATTTTGGTGAAAATTTGAATTTGAATTTTTCATTAATCATGGCTACCTAACAGGATTTGCTGTTATTGTCCACACGTGAGCACTTTGTTGAGTTGGCAAGACGTTAATGGTAGTCTAACACCACATATTCTAATGACGTGACGTTAGACAACCACTGAATATTTTCTCGTTGTGAAGACTCAAACTAGGAGAGTATAATGATTTGATCCATTGTGTTAAAAATGATTAAATCGTCTTCTTCGACACCCTTTGTAATCAAGGTGACATTAGACTTTCCCTTCTTAAAGTACATCTTATTGTTGCCCTCATTTCGTTTGCAAACCTCTTCTAGCTCCCAAACGTCATTAAAAGTAAATCCTTTTTTGTTCCCTTTAAGAGATGGAGCAGAGCAAGGACGTCTTATCGTTCCTATAAAATTAGTGCATGCTTGCTAGAGCGCGTCACGTTCACTTGAGAAGGCAAAACAAGTCCATGTCGATATCCTAACTTCATCGATCAAACGTTTGTTACCCAATCTTCTACAAAATATTCACAAGAACTATATTTGGATGACAATGTCTTATTTGGATGATACGGCTTCACAGTTAAAAGACATTATTATTCGTACTTAAATTAGGTTTTTTTTATCAAATGTCATTTTTATTCCATGAAGTTCAAACAATACAATCTCAACTATGTATATACAGCATTTCTCTCTCTATTTTGTACAATCCTCTATCAATTACATGTTGTAGCTATAGTTTCTCTATCTAATATTCTTTCATCTAGTTCCCACAGATTACATAGAGATGTATTCCTAGTTGTAGCTGGGACCTTCTTCCATGTCATTATTCTATATTTCATCCATTGCTTGATAACTGTCCAACATCCTTGCACATTTGAGCTCTTCTTTTCAAAGATTCTTGCATTCCTTTCTTGCCAAATTCCATATACAGTTACAGCCATCATGAGTTTACCTAGCTTGGCTCTGAAGCTTTTCCCTTTAAATGTTTTTGTTGCATCTTCCCATACTTGAGCCCATGTTCTCAGCTTGATCTGTGTTTGCATTCTCTCAAGAGCTAGTTTCCATAATTCTTGCACATAAGGACACTAGATGAAGAGATGGTCTTCTGTTTCAGCCTGCTTTAAACAGAGAACACAATGTTCCTCATGAATGAGATTCCATGATTTGAGCTTTACTCTAGTTCTAAGTCCTCCTTTACATAACAGCCATATGATCATTGAGCACTTTGGTATATGCCCTGAGAACCATATAAGGTTCCATTTAGGGTCCTTTATACCATGAGTCTTACTCCCTCCCAAGCTGAGTTGATGGTAAACTGTCCATTTGGTGTTGGTTTCCACCATACTCTATCAGGTATCTCAGTATTAGGCACCTGGGCTTGTTGCAGTAGTTTATTAACTTCAATCAGAGCCCTTGATCTATTCAGTAGTAATCTTCAATTTCTACCCTGACTGATCTCACTTAATTTAGCAGTGTTGGCAATGTTTGAATCATAGATTACTCTATAACCATATAGGTCCACCAAAGGCTGATCAAGCAACCATTTGTCTTTCCACAGCCATGTATTTGTCCCATCCCCCACTTTATACTGAATAAGCTAATGACATTACTTCCTAATCTTTAGTAGTTTGCACCATGTCCATGAGAGCACCACAGGGGGTAAAAGTCCATAAATGATGCCCCTTAATGATGTAAATGTGACACCATTTTACCCATAAGGAATCCTTTTTGTGTGACAAATCCCAGAGATGTTTGCAAATTGCTGCCTTATTCTATTCTTCTAGTCTCTTAATTCCAAGGCCACCTTCTTGTTTAGGCAAGCATAATTCCTTCCAAGATACCTTAGCTCCAGTACATTTCACATCTCTACCATGCCATATAAATGCTCTGACCTTCTGCTCAATCTGTTTGATTATTCTTTTGGGCAAGATAAATATTAAGCACCAGTACACTTACATGCTACATAGTACAGAGATGGCCAATTGCAATGTTACAGCATAAGATAAAACCTTTGTGGTCCAACTAGATATCATTTTAGTGATCTTATCCACCAAGACTGAGCAATCACTGTATCTCAGCTTGGTTGATATCAATGGAACTCCCAAGTATGTAACTGGGAATTCACCTTTAGGTATATTAACTATAGCAGCCAGAACATCATGTTCTCTATCATCCACTCCAGCAATGTATATTAAACTCTTGTTTAAATTGGGTGACAAACCAGATAGGACTTTGAATTCATCCAAAGCTAGTTTGATCAAGCTTAAGGTATCATGATCTACCTTAGCTAATAGGAATAGGTCATCAGCAAAGCAGAGGTGGTTTATCTTTAGCTCTTGACATTTATGATGATACTTGAACTCTGATTGATTTTCATAGTACTCCATAAGCCCAGAAAAAGCTTCCATCACAAGTAGAAAGAGGTAGGGGGAAATGGGATCACCCTGTCTCAAGCTTTTGGCACTTCCAAAATATCCATCCATACTTCCATTTAAATTGATTGAAAATTTTGTTGTTGTGACACACTGCATAACTAGCTCCACAAATGTACTAGGGAATCTCATTGTTTCCATTATAGTTTTGAGGAACTCCCAACTCACTGAATCATAGGCTTTTTGCAATTCTATTTTCAACACACATCTTGGAGCCCATCCTTTCCTGTGATAATTCTTCATAATTTCTTGCATTAAGAGGATGTTATCACCGATTTTCCTGTTAGCTAAAAAAGATGATTGATTCAAGCTTATTAAGCTGGGCAGGATTTTTGACACACACTTATAGACCACATTGCAGCATGCAATTGGTCTAAAATCCTTCATAGTGTTAGGACATGTGCTTTTAAGGACTAAGGTTAAGCAGTACTGTTGAAGAACTTAATACCTTTCCTTCTATTAAGCATTTCCAAGACAGCTGATGTCACATCTTTGCCCACAATGCTCCAGTTTTTCTAAAAAAAATCTGCACTATAACTATCAGGGCCAGGAGCTCTATTAGGTTTGAATTCAAATATAGTTGTCTTCACTTCCTGATCAGTCACAGGTGCTGCTAGCATTGTTTGATCAGACATTGAAACCTGCTTGTTTAGAATTTCAGTGAGTCTTGATCTGCTGTTGGGCTGATCCAATACAGGAGTTCCAAGAAAATCAGAGAAGTGCTTAATTGGAATTTGATGAACTTCCTTCCTTCCTGTAACCTAATCCCCATCCATTGTTGTTATAGCTAATATCCTGTTGTGAGCCCTGTCCACAATCATTTTCTTATGGAAGAATGTTGTGTTTCAATCACCCAAATTGATATTCTTGATTCTAGCTTTTTGATAATAGAAAGCTTCTTCATCCTGGATAAGCTGGTAATACTCTTGATGTAGCTGTTTCTCTATTTGTACAAGATTGTGGTCATGTTCCTTCAAGATCTAGTTTTGAACCTTTGTCAATTCTTCAAATTTCCCATGCACTCTAGCTGATATGTTGTTATAGTGCATCTTGTTAAGCTGCTTTAAGACAGGCTTCAGTCTTTTCATCTTCATTCTTAACTGTGCACAGGCATCCCCATCAATTCTTTTAGTCCAATTTTCCTCCAGAATCTGAATAAATTTACTGTGGTTCATCCAAAAAATTAAAAAACTTGAAAGGTCTCTTGCCTTTTTCTTGTTCTTTCATAATTGTGATCAAGATAATGGCATGATCTGAAATTCCTAGAGCTTGGATATCAATCATGGTATTAGGGTTCTGTGCCATCCATCCTTCATTCTATAGAGCTCTGTCTAGTTTGCACATGATAAGTTCCCCTTCTCTATTGTTACTCCATGTGTAAAAAAGACCACTAGCAGGTATATCTTCAACTAAGTTTCATAGAGACACTTATTAAAGTCATCTATGTCCCTTTTATTATTTCCAGCACCCCCAAATTTCTCATTTGCATTCCTGATTACATTGAAATCACCAGCAACTCACCATGGTCTTTGGCCAATTACAGTAGCATCCAATTCTAATTGTTGCCATAGATCCCTCATTTTCTCTCCTTTATTGTTTGCATAAACAAAGGATATGAAAAAAGTATGTTGTGATTGAGGTGTAGCCCAACAAGTGATATGTTGGCTTGATTTATTGATCACTGTCATTGAGAAGTCCTTGTATTTCCATCCTATCCATAATCTTGATACACCTTTAGTATTTACACAATACTCAAATTGCCAATCTTGTTTCCACTTACTTGTAATTCTCTGAATATGCTCTTCTCTCACCCTTGTTTCCAACAAGCCTACTTTTTCAACTTGGTTAAGCTTCAATCTTTTCCAGACATCCCTTTGCTTAACCACTCCATTCAAACCTTTGATATTCCAGCTAGCAATCTTAGTCATCATTTATGTTTAGTATTGCTTTTCCCATTCTTTTTCTTCACCTGCTGATCTTGAGGTTTAGTGATGGATGCTCTGTTGCTCCCAATTTCATTTATGTCTATCACTTTTCCAGCATTACTATTATTTTCCTTCATGCTATTTTCTTCTATGTCTTCTGCATTATCTTCAAGCATAGAGAAGCTATTTGTGAGGGATAGATCTCTATTAATAAGAGACCTTCTAGGACTCACCATTGCATGATTTCCCACTGATTCAATTTCAACCATTTGGCCTGCCCCTTCCTTACTTACTTCAGGTTGAGCCATAACTTTTGGTCTCCAAAGTTGTTGGTTAGTCTTCTTCTTGTTACATTCCTGGATCAGGTGACCATAGTTCTTACAATTTGTGCATTACACATGTAACCATTCATAGTCAACTTTTTGCTATACAAGCATCTCCTTTGGACCTTTGATAGGTATAGTCTCAGGGAGTGCATTTCCGAATTCAATCTCTACACATACTCTAGCAAAGCCAAACCTCTCTTTTTTGGCAGTCATTTGATCCATGAATAATGGTTTGCCAATTGCACTTGCTATTCTACTTATCATTTTTGTGGACCAGAATTGTAATGGTAAATGAGGAAATTTGATCCAAACAGGTACCACATGGATCCATTCCTTATCTATCTCCATCAGTTCAGACCATGGTTTGACAATTACAGGTTTATTGTCAAAGAACCACGGTCCCTTCTCCATTATCTGGTTTTGGGCATTTGCATCATCAAAACGCACCAGGAACATACCTGGTCGTAGTAGACTGCAAGAAAAGGTCCCCAAGTGTTTCCTTTTCTCATCATGAACCCATGCATCACGTGAATAGGAGGTTTAGCCCCAAGCACATAGACAATTATAGTATGCCTCCATTCTTTGAGATCTTCTTCAATGTCTTCCTGTGTATATTCAACCCCTTTGATCCCGTTAATTTCTTGTGGGATTATATATTCCAGCCCATTTTCCTTCTGGAAATCACGGTTTGATGTTGTGATTGCCGCATACGACTTCTTTGGTGTCGGAATTCTTGGCCGCATGTTAGGGTTCCCGACGTCAGGATTGTTTTTTTCATTAGAGGGTAATGGTGGAAATTCGTCCTCCTTACCCACCTCAATCGATACAGATCTGGTTTGAATTTCCGCCGTTGGATTCACCTTCGGTGTATTTATCACAGGCTTTTGATGATTTTCCCCCATCTGTAGTTCACGCGCCCCCAATTCAATGTGCACCTTCGAATTCAATGTACCCCCATTGCCTGGATCTAAGACCACGATCTCTGTCTGCTTGGAGTTTTCATTTATGTGCCTTTCCATTCCTGCTACTTCATTGGATTCCGTTGACAATAACTTGGTCTTCTCTTCTTGTGCACTTAATTTTCTCATCAATGCATCATTAACCGATTTGAGTTCTTCAATTTGGGCATGTAATTTCATGATTGTCTCATTCAATCCCGATTCTTCGTCTGAGTCTTTACTTGATTCCACTTCACTTCCAGGTCTTATATCATTGACATCTTTATATTGTTGAGACCCAATTTCAATGGTGCTTGTCAACTCCGGTGGAAGATACATCCCAAGTGTGTTGCTTGCATGAGTGTTCTTCCATTCCTTACCCACAAATTCCGTTGCATATGAATCTTTAACTGGCCCTCTTAGCCGTGATGAACGCCGTGAAGTCGGCAGATTAGTAGTCGGCGGCATCTCGCAAAAGACGGTTACCGACTTGTTATTCTTAAATTAGGTAGTTACTTGTTCCTAGAACTTTATTGGCTTACAGTATGTTACAACTCCGAAATACCAAATTCAAGGGTAAAACTAATGAAGATTTGAACTTAAGTAGCTTAAAGTGAGCAACTTTATATTGGCCTCCCCATTTTGTTTATAGCTTAAAGTGAGCAACTTAAGATTTGAACTTAAGTACACAGTTCTTCTTTTCCTTCGAAAAGAAATTGTTTTCGATTCGTTTGTTTCTTGACTTATTCTTTGGTTAGAGAGGTGACATATATAAAACACTTGGCATACGCTGGAATTCATAAGCGATGTATCATAAAACGATAAGATCCCTACAAATTGATTAAGATAAAACTTGTAAGGCAGCTGTTGTGTTGATGTAGCTGTCAGTACAGGCAAATTCAAGTTGATCGGAATTCAAAAAGCACATACCAACAGTCATATCTATATCTCAATGCACCCAAAGAAGCATTCAGTTTTCTGGAGTTTCTTTAACACATCAACTCCAGAGATTTTGGGATCATATCAATAAACAAACATAGAAGATTCTGTTGGAAGGTTCTATTTTTCAGTCTTTTAGGTCAGAAATTAAAGGATATTACATGACATATACACACAATGTTTTCGTAGTTGGAATGTACAACTCTTGCTATACATGTCAAAAATCCGAAAGTAGAGAGAGTTCCCTAGGGTAAGGTAAGAAACAAAAACATCATTTACATGAACATTGTTACTGCATATTTGGCTAAGTAGTCCGCCACAAGGTTGGCCTCCGATCCCAATAGCTGGTGATGTAGATCCGTACATGGGGACGTCGCTGCTTAAATACTAAACTATCGTGATGAAGGGACTCTAACCATTGGTTCCCGTCGACAGATCTACTGACCTCTTTAAAATAGAAGCAAGGAATCAGATTCACGTTAAGTAAATGCAAATCATGTGTTAGTTGTAGGGCATAGCACATGGCCACCAGTCAACCACCATGTTCGTCGTTATGGCTATACACCACGAGAACCCTTTCAATATAGCACATGTGCACTATCGCGTGAGAGTATGATATATGTACCCCCTACCCCTCCCACGGCAAACCCCAGATTTTCGGCGGAAGTCCTAAGCTCAATTAGCTCTAATGCAGCCTGAAATCCTTCAAAATTGTACCAAGGAAGGATTGACTATGGTGTTCTTTTATTAGGATTTTTTAGTGTCTTTTTTGAAGATGCAGTATCCTACCTTCTCAACTACAAAGAAGGGCTCTGTGCTCCTAAGAACAATGGAGGCCTCGGTTTTCGAGAGCCTAGCATGACAAAGCGCGTGACGTTGCTTGAGTCGTCCTGGATGGATCTGCATCCCGTACAGATTGGCCGCGCGTGTGGACGAGATGGCTGCCCTGTCGCGGAGTAGTTGGTGAGGCTCGGCGGCAGCAGCATTGGGGACGTTCGCCGAGTCGAAGCGGCATTGGGGGCATTGGCGCCGGCGTTTAGCTCGACGTTAGTATCCTGGATGTTCAAAAAAAAGGGTGGGACAAAATTTGTCAAAAAATCATCTATTTCTCTCCTGGAAAGGAATACGAGCAACCGATCATGTGCATATATCTTGTGGTCCCTTTTTCTTATATTTCTTCTGTTCTGTAGTACTTTTTTAAGCAAAAAGAAAGGTGCACATTTTTAAAATGAAGAGATAAACAAGAGCAACGTTAGTTGGCATTGGCGTTGGCGTTATATGTGAACAATCTCTCATGGCTGGCTAATACTCCAATCTCTCTGTGGGCAAAGAAAAGAATTGTTGCAACAGGTTTCAACAGTCTTTTTATCGTATTAGCGGCAATTTGTTAGAGCAACGATAGCATTCTGCTTCCTCGTTGCTAAACGCAAGTATCGTAACGGACGCCAACAATAAATTAAAGTTCACGACGTCTCTAATTTATTGGTCAAATAGGAGTTAGAGCCAAACTGTGTCCTCTCTGACTTGTGAGGATGTCATTTGATTACTTAAGTGAGACTGGGTCGGACGAGGGGTCTGTCAACCACCAAAACATGCACACAATTCCACCTACCACAAATGTGACATTACCATTGCCATCATGCGCTCCTTTGCTCACCAAACCCCCTTCTCCCACTCTAATTATGTTCATTTGTACCACATAATCAAACCCACCATCAGTCATTAATTAGTGCTTGCTCCATATTGCTCCTTTTATTTCCATCAATCAATTTACTTCAACCCAAAAAAGTTTTATAACACAAACGTGTCTAAAAATGGCGCTTCTCGTGACACAAGAACGTACATCACTGCAATTATCATAGGCAAATTGGAGTCCTTCAGGAACTATTGCCGTATTTTTGGCATAATTTTTGGTGCAACCAATTTGAAAATGAAGTTTTTGTCTCACTTGAAAGGAGCTTAATCACACATTGAAAATGATGCTTAAGCTGGTGTCATCACTCTCACCTCATATTTACATATATATTATTATTGAGAAAGAATAACCTAGCTATCATTTAGTGACATAACTCACCAAAAGAGAGAACAAAAGTTACGTAATGCTTATGCTACCATCCATCCAAGTATGGTTGGTAGGAAAATGAGTTTTGGGATTATTTATTTCGACACCCCCTCTTGCTTTGGTTGTATTACAACGTTACCCATCATATTACAGCTAACATATACTTCGAAACTCTGTCTTAATTAATTGAACAATATCGCCCTGGTGGTTGCTACGCAGATTTTCCAACACAATTCTGAAGAATCACAAATTAGTGGTGCTTGTGTGAAAAAGGTAACAAGTATAATAGAGTTGGAATAATTTCCCAGCATTTCAATTTTTGCAGTAATATTGTGTCACTACAACTTGTGTTTGGTGCATCGAGAACAACATCCTTTGATTTTGGGGGAACTTAGAACAACTATTTGAAAATCTGCGCGAAAGTTCACCCATTGTGTGGTCTTAAAATGAAAAAAAAATGCCACACAATAATATAATGAAAATGAATTCAAGGAAAGCAAGACAACCCTTCCCAAAGTGAAAAACTGGAAAGGATAACAATCAAAGGATCACATCTCAACAAACTAGGCAATAACTCCAAATTCGTGCTTGTAATAAAGATCATACTCAATAAACAAACCGCAATCTCCCACACTGCAATATCCGGTAATTTTCGAGTTGTTTGAAATAATCATATGTATTCCAAAAAATAAACGGCCGATAATTTTGAGCAATGCTCGGGTATTAATTGAATATGGAAGCTTTAAATGATTTTGGGCCAAATGTAATTTCTGAAAATTTTGGGGTCATTTTGTAAATATTGGAAATTTTAGGGGCTATTTCACAAATTATGATAAATGCCATGTTAGGTGTCAAATTTTAGAAAGACGGAATAATTGGGGGGGGGGGGGGGGGGTGGAAAGGGGGAAGAGGTGTGTGCTTTTGTGTAGCAGTGTGTGTTTGTGTGAATTATATAAATGGTTGTGTGCGGCAGTGAGGTGAAGGAGGTAAAGAGTGTGTGAGTTAAGTGAAATAGTGTGTGCCTTAATTTTAACAGTAAGTGAAATGTCACTAAAAGGGGAGGCTAGGGTAAGCACTTTTGCGAAAAATTTTAGAACTGTGGAAAATTTTGGGATCTTTTGGTATCCACGAATGACATTAAATTAGGGTATCGATTAAAAGAAATTCTCGAATTATTTGATATAGCGAATCAAGCTATTTTAATCTGAAAATTTTAGGAAAAACCTTATGTTAATGAGATATTTCATTTTCTAAATTTTCGTGCTATTTTGAAGTTGATAGCTATTTTTAGCGGTATCGACTTCTGAACACTTGGTCCGGACAAATGTTCGGTATTTTCGGGCAAAAATTTTTTAAAATACTTTTTAATCCAAAAACAACTTCAGAGTACTCAAAATAATGTTTTGATGAATTTTTGAGATTTTTCTGGTGCGGGAATCACCAGGGGTATTTTGGTAAATTTACCTATAAAAGGTAACTTTAAGCAAATTGACATACGATAGGGATGTTCTAGTGATTTTATTTACGGGAAGGCTATTTTGGTAATTTAAGCATGAGAAGGGTGCTTTTGGTAATTTTTACACATAAGGGGTATTTTGGTAATTTTACCTACCCGGTGAGGGGGTTCATTCTGGGAGTATGCGTGAGTCAGTATTGAGTTTATAATATCGTAGTGTAGACTGTATTCTGATCATTTGATTGTTTAGTTTAGGTTAAAACAAAAGACTTCCCGTTTAGGCTAATTTATCTTCGGATCTAGGTAAGGGTTTTATCTGAACCCTTGGTAAGGACTTCTGTTCGAACCCTAATTTCGATCAATTCTGTTTGTAAGTATATCTTTGATTTATTTATCGCTATATATCAAATACTAAGATATGCATTGATATCAGTATGTTATTGTCAAGCATACCCTAACATTGAACTTGAATCGGTTATTTGGAAATATTATTGATGCTCACCTTTTATTGCATGCTGAGCAAATTTGATAACTATATGCATTCTTTCTTATGGATTGTTGTGTCCAAATTCAGTAACTGTTCGTAGTTGTTCTTGCTATTTGTTTGTGGCTATTCTTAAATTAATGAGTGATGACTTGATATCAGCATGTCTAATTGTCATTAAAACCATAATTGATTTCGGTTATTTGAATTCACGTTGATGCTCATTTTTATTGTGTCAAGCATTGAATTTCTTATTGATTCTATGATTGTAGTTTTCTCTGTTGACCTGGGAATCTGTTCTGTGGGGAGGCGTTATAAGGAAGGTCTGAACATGCGTAATTATGTAGGTCTAGTACCTGATAAAAAAGGTCTAATTATCGTACATCATGCATGTTTACACTTTCCGTGTATTGTCTGAGTGGCATTGTCTCTGCCCAGGATCAATATCTTCTGAATTTTCTTACAATGTATCTTATAATTATTGTTTTGAAAATGATTGGACATGAATGTCTTGATGATATCTGATTGAAGGGGATTGAGTCGAAAGTCTTCCCCATATTGTGATCAAATTGTTTATGATTATCTGAAACCCTTCCCAATATTGTCTTTGAAGTATTTGCATTCGTTTTGAAATCCTTTGAAAAATCATCATTGTATTTTAAAATGATGACTTTGAAAATAATCTTCAAATTATTGTTTTGATGTCTGTTTATAATTGTTTATTATCGTTTTAAAATATTTCAAAATTATGATTTTGAAAATGATCTTCAAATGATCGTTTTGATATCCGTTATGATTGTTAATGATCGTTTTGGTATCAATTTATAATTGTTTATGATCGTTTTAGTATATGTTTATGATTGAGAATTATTGTTTTGGAAATCATCAAACTGTTTATAATTGTTTGAAATTGTTTGAAATGTTATCATCAAATGAACTTTCGAATCGTTTTGTAATTCCTTATGTTATTTCTTGAACGACTTTACTGAACTCTCAAAAACTCATCTTTCGTTTGATTCCCTTTTACGGCTAATGATCAGCTGTAGAATGTTCGAGATGGATTTAGAGACTGTGTGAGATTCTGGAGTGGGAACCACTACTTTGAGTGATAGGACCCCTGCGTGGGTCAACACTACTAGTTTGTCGTTTTGTTAAGAACATAAGTTTAAGTTTCGAAAGTTTTAAGTGGTAAAACTAGTTTGGTAAACAGGGTTTGATGTGATTTAATGTGATGTGGCAGGTTAGCTTGCCGTTTAGTAAACAGGGTTTGATGTGATTCGATATGATGTAGTAGGTTAACGTTCCAAAAATTCGGGGCGACGGAGCTTCGAATTTCTAGGTCGTTAAACTAACTCCCCAAGGAATAGGCCAAAAAGCAGATCGAGTAGTGGCACAACTTGTGTCAACAATCCAATATCCTCGGGTAGCAAAGGAGGACAAGAAACAACCCCGGGGTCGAAGTGAACACGTAACTCGATAGTATTTATTTGATTAGCTTTTTGTTTTGGTCACAAAATCGAGATTGTGGTGGTTTTTAGGAATGATTAAGTAGCGTAGCGAGATGGTTGCACTAGGAGCCAACAAGGGTTGGTTCAGCGGTCCCCAGGATCCCAATCCAGGTTTTTCACCTGGGTTCGAATTCTGCCCGCCGCATTTGTTGGTGACAAACTTACGTCGTCGCCCTGCTTGTGCTCCACACACGGGTCCTTGTGCGCTTCGGCCCCGACACACGGTTGATTTTCTTTTTTCAATACCAAATCGCTCGGCATTCTTTTTCCTTCTACTAATGAAACTAAACAGCACGAAACAGTCGAACGAACTTGTAACGAGCAGAGAGAGAGAGAGAGAGAGAGAGAGAAGCGTGTAATAATCACAGGAGGTGTGAAGAAGCAACTAGTATAAATGAGGATCACTCTCATAATCGAATAGAAACACCACAAAATAGAATAGAGCAAAGATTTACTCAAAAGTTTTTCATGTTGCAATTGAAGTTTGGATGCAACAACTACAACCGAGTACAAAGATTGAGAAGAAACAATGGTTGGTGTATTCACAATCTTACACATCTTTCCCCCCAAAAGTACCAATAATCAACTACATATTTACCCAACCACCAACCCCCGCCTTTCCTTTCCTTTCTTTTCTTGTCCCCCACCCAAAACGAGAAAAAAAAAAAAAACAAAGGAAAAAGGTTTTCTTTCACCAGAAATGTAAAATAACCTCGTTTTGCTTGTGAATAATAATAATAAATAAAAATGGAGGACGAATTGGGTTGGGGCAATGCTAATCTCCCCGGGAAGGACACCAAGGCGTCATGTCCATGGGGTAGCTGCCCAGCACCCTCAAGAAGGACGTGAACTCCTGCACCTCGGCGAGCGCGTTCTGCGCCCTCACCTCCGCCATCGACGCCTCGAAGTCCACGTAGAACATGTACTCGAAGTGCTTCGCAGTGCCAACGTTGGCGTCGTCCACCAGCCTGATCGGACAGTTGCGGTGCGGCCTGCTCTCGATCTTCGTCAAGCTTATGTTCCTGAAAGCAAACGCCGACAGGACCTTGAACAGCACGGAAGTCCCCTTGTCATGAGCGAACACTATGCTCGTCTTGAAAGGCCGGTCCGTACGCGGGATTATCGGCTCACGCGCCAGCATCACAAATCGCGTTACGTTGCTCGAGTCGTCCTGGATGCCGTCCGCCAGGATCTGCATCCCGTACAGATCGGCTGCGCGTACGGACGCGATGGCGGCCGTGTCGCGGAGGTTGTTGGCGGCGACGAACTCGGCGGCCCCTGCTGTGTCGTCGACGGCCTCACGCGCGACGTTTAAGCCGAGTTTGGTGAGAGTCAGCTCGCACTGGGCCAGGGCCTGGGGATGGCTGATGACTCGCGTGAGGTACTCTTTTCTTACGCCCGGGAGGGCGAGGAGGCAGTGGTGGACGGGGAGTTGCACCTCGCCGACGATGTGGAGGCGGTGACGGAGGAGGAGGTCGTAGTTCCGGTGGATGCTGCCGCCGAGGGAGTTCTCCACCGGCAAAACGGCCCGGTCGGCAATCCAGAGCTCCACGGCCTGGAACGCCACCTCGAACTGGTCGCACGGGATGGCCTCGCAGTTCGGGTAGGCCTTCCCGGCGGCGGCCTCGCTGTACGCGCCGGGAACGCCCTGGTAGGCAACGCGGAGGTCGGAGCCGTGCATCGGCGCCGGAGAAAGGTCGGTGATCGTGAGGGGCCTCGGGAGGTTGTCGATCGGGACGAGATCCAGCGTCTTGTGGCCGTTCACGGCGGTGAGGTTGTCGGCGCCGCCGGCGGTCTTAGTGTCCTGCTGCTGCGACACTACCTTGCTCGCCAAGATGGCGCAGGAGCTCTGCCAGTCGGCCCTGCTCCGCCCGACACCCCCGGAGTAGTTGGTGAGGCTCGGCGGCGGGGCGGGGGCGGGGGCGCTGGCGTTCGCGGCGGCATTGGGGGCGTTGGCCGAGTCGAAGCGGTAGGCGCACTGAGTCACGAGTCGAGTCGGGACGAGTCGGAACGGTGCAGGCCGGCGAACGGACTTGAGAGAAATGCCGGAGGAGGGAGTCAGGGAATGCATTGTGTGTAAAGAAAGGAGGGACTCAAGAATGAAAATGCAGTCGAAGACCCCGGGGTGGGTGGGTGGGTGGGTGGATTAAAGAAGAAGAAGAAGAAGAGAGACGAAACTTGAAGGAATGTGGATTGATTGATTGTGCTTTAGCTCGCGTTCTCTGAGAGAGGGAACTGGCCAAGCTGAAGAAAAGGAAGGGGTTGTTCGGGGGTTTTATATTGAGAGGGGGTTCGGTTCTGTGGAGTAGACGAGACTTGAGAGGGGGAGGATGGTGTGTGTATGTGTATGTGTGTGTGCGAAGGTGGTTCGGTCAAGCTCATACCTACCCCCATCTCTCTCTCACAGTGATACAGTTAAATTGCTGAAAAATGGTGTCGCATTATTGTATTCTTGGCCTGTGGCAAGAGCGAGAGAGAGCGTCCCTTACCAAACACACAGTCCGTTGATTTTTACACCTAGTAGCTGCCACCTGTTGACACGTGTCTGATTAATTAGGTGTCTGATTTTCTAACTTATTTTAGCAATAATATTTTTGACAAAAAAAAAAAAATGGCCTACAAGTAGCGAGTTAATTTTACTTTCCCGTTGTGGTATGTATGTATATATTCACGTTGGAGAACTTGATCTCCCTCACTCTTGAAAGGGTTATTAATATATACTATATATACACGGTTCTAGACTATTAATTGGATCATCGTTGGTTAAAGATTTAATGTGACAGGACGGACGGGTTAATAGAGAAAATAAGTTATTTTACTATATATCTCACAGTACTGGCTACTCTGCCCGGCCGAGCGATTTTTTTTATTATTATTACTATTTTGTGAATTGTTCATGTGTAATGTGAGTTGGGCATTTTATTATTTGAAGACCTATTGTTTTAGAATAGTGCATAATATCTTGTTTTATTGACAAAATATCTTGTCTTATTGATAAAATCTCATGTGACCGCGTAAATGCCAAAACAAATTACGTACATAGCAAAAGCAAACACAAAGGTGGGGTGGGATAAAGTGCGTGGTACCACCGTGGGAAATGGTTTTATTAATTAATTAATTAATTAATTAATTAATGATAAAAAGGAAGTAGAAGAAAGTATATCTAGGCAGGCAAACGCGAATTAAAAATGTTTCGTTTATATTTTGTAAGAAAGATGCTTTAATTTGGTGGGGGTGAAGAGCAGGGGGGAAGGGTTGGTGTTGGGCAAGTGGGTGGAGATGATGCCTCCTTTTCGTCCCACACAAAAAGGACCACACGGCTATATTATTCTGGCTCCAACCTAAGACAATACCGGCGTGGCTTCAGGGCTGAGCGAGGATGCTCTTCTGAGGACTACCATCGATAGACTTTTCGAGTTGTGCAACATATTATTGGCGATGAGGAGCTCTTTTCTCATACTTCACCATCATCTTTTGATCTTTTGCATTATAACATCGTACAGCAGCAATGATTCACTTCTTGTTTTCTATGCTTATGAACTCTTTTTGTTTAATATGTATATGTATTATTGAAATATAAAAATAGAATTTCATTTACGTTACGTTGTTTGAGTACAAGCACCTATATACAGGTAGAGTGGGTAATTCAAATTTATAGATAACTCAACCTAACAATATTATATCCAAGAACAACTAATTACTTCTTATTTAAAAGTTAAACTTAACAATTCTAAATTGATCTAATATTATTTAACATTCACCCCCAAACACATGGTATTTTGAATGAAAATATCCATGTGTTTGGTTACAAAATTCAACCCTCAAATAAAATAAAAATAAGAAACACATATTTCTAACAACATTGCTCCATAGTGCATGCAACTCCAACAGCATAAGAGATCTCTCCATTATAATCCATACATCAATGAAAAGCAAGTCAGTTGTCCATCTATAGGACTAAAGGTTGTTATCTGAATGTCAATAAGAAGTGCGTAAGCACAAAAATGCGCGAGCTTAAAGAGAATAGCTCTTTGAGAAGAACGAGACAATCAATTGATTTAGAAATTAGAAAGAGCTTTCCAATTATTTGGAAAGATGGATATAGAAATAGAGAATAAGATAGAAATTATATGCTGGAGACACAATTCATAATTATGAAACGTTATATACTATTTGGTGGAGGAGTAGCAAAAAGTAGAGAAACACACCTAGTTGGCAAAGATATTTTTGGGCTTAAGATCGAATAAGGGACGTCGAATAATTTACTAGACCAAACCAAAAACCTAGAAGCTTATTGCACCTAAATAAGCAAAACAGAAAAAGAGAAAGAAAAAGAAATGTATGGCCACACGAACAGCATGAGGCCGTCTACTTAGATGTGGAAGCACTTCGAGGGGACTCTCAAAACAGGGATCTTCTTGCTCTTGATACCATGTAGAAATAAAAAATATGATTTCATTTCTTGAACACAACTTACCACCACTAAAGGTTTATATAGAAATAAATGATAGCATATAAGTAATTCTGAGTACAAGATAATCTGAAAATTAAATCTAACTCATCATTAATCTTGATTGATACGTCTTCCAAAGCATTATAACATGCTCCAATACTCTCCCTCAAACTTATGGAGGTTTGATTCAAAGCTCCATGATTTGATATCTGCTAAGAAGTTGTTGTCCTTGTGAGCCACCACCGGAGAAGACTTGAGCCTTTAATAGGCTAGTGAACGAAAAAAGTCATTGAAGACCAATAAACAACTCCGGGCTAAGATTGTGCTCTCCGTGGATGAAAATTAACCATGCCACTATTTGTTGCTCATGGAACTCGAAATCAAAAAAGACAAAGAAAAAAATTCTTTGATGATGAAATGACACACCGAAGCGAACAACTAGTGAAGTTTAGTTGCAAGATTTTAGAGAAAAGGCATATCATGGAAATTGACACTTGTGGGTGGTTGTAATGAGAAAGAATTGTTATTTGATGAACAATATTTTGAAGAAGAGAAATTCGCGGAAAGAAAAACATACTAACAAGGAAGTTGGGCGGGTGGCTAGAACACCACCCGCCGGTGTAGCGGAGAGTTGATGGACCAAACTATCACGAAAGGATCTTTGGCTCTGATACCATATTAAGTTATCATCTGCTCTAAAAGTTTAAGCTGTTAGAGAATGGGCGCAACAATTTTATCATGCTTAACACTCTCTCTCACGTGCAAGCCTTCAATTACATGTGGAGAGACATATTAAGGTGCACCACCACCAAGTGAACAATTAAATAGAATGCAGATTGCACTGTAATAAAGAGGGCCAAATATGCAAGTGAGAAGAATTGAATCCAAAACCTTGTCAAACCAGAACTCTGATACCATATTGAAATATAAAATTAGGATTTCATTCACATTATGTTGGTTGAGTACAAGCACCTATATATAGGTGGACAGTGGACTGGATAATTCAAATCTATAGATAACTCAATCTAACACATTCTTGTCAAAGATAACTAATCAGTTCTGTATCGTATAGAGCTTTTTTCCTATCCTTTCCGCAACAAGTCTAGATTGATCTGATATTATCTAACAAATATGAATGCAAATATGATATAATTAGCCAAAAAAAAAACTTACATCACATTTTTATATATTTAACTAATCCAACTTTAAAAAATATGAGATATATCTAACTTAACTGATTTAATTACAAAACAGGTTAGGATGGTTTGAGCTCATATTATAGTTGGTAATCTTGGGCTTTAAAATTTATATGTGTAAAAACTCGTATTTTGTTGGTAATTCCCATAAATAAGAACCACCAGCTATCACCGAACTGTCATTCGCAACCATTTGACACCGCCAGCCGCCACCCCTGGCCGTCACCACCATTGCCGACAACCTCCACCACCTTCGTTCGCCACCCCTGCCGGTCGTCGCCACCACAACCACGGGCAGCCTCAGCCACCAAGGTTGTCACCACCATCGCCAACAGCCTCCTCCTCTCTCCCTGGGCCACCATATCTTTTGAAACTTAGTGTCCTTAATGGTAGGACACAGCTGATACATTTTCAAAGTTGTTGGTCACAATCTGTTACAATTTGAAACTTAGTATCATTGACTGTAATTTCACCCTAACCTCAGGAACTTTAATTTTCTGTAATTATATACTTTCCACATAATTTGTCTAACTTTTTTTTACATGCAAATTAAGGATTTAAGTGATATATTGTGTGTTTCTCATTTTGTCCTTTATAGATAGGAGAGGAAGAAATCGGGTCAGAAGAGAGAAAATAAGTTAGTTGAGTGTTAAATGTGGAGAGAGAAATGAATAAGAAAGTATAAAAAAGCGAGTCAGGGGAGAGAAAATAACTTGATGGAGAGTTAATTAATGTGAAAAGAGAAATAGAATAAAAAAAGTGTAAAAAAGATAAATATGTAAAAATATTTACAAAACCTTTCTTAATTAGGAAAGTGAGCAACTTTTGTGAAACGGTTTAAAAAATATATATGATCAATTTTTGTGGAACAGAAAGAGTAACATATATATATAAAATACTGATAGAACTGTAATCTCAATAAAAGTGAAAAAAACCCAAACGTAGATTTAACCACACGTATTGACGAAGACCAGATAAATGTGAAAGCAGGAAGATTTGTGTAAGTGGACGGCTAAGTAAAGTTAAAAGGGTACCCTTGACGTAATAGATTTCCCCCAAACGTGTGCTAAAGTCAAAATGAGTAACCCCCGACGTAAAATACTTTTAATGTATATATAGATGGTCCATCACCTGGATTCTAGATACATTGACTTGACTGGAAAGTGTCTCAGTGTCTTGGTTAACCTACTTGTAAGCTTTTATGTTTTTCAAGTGATTAGAAAGAAAAAAAATTAGTTGCTCTCCTTAGGAAGATAGTTACTCCAAGTTATAACTTTGTATTGATGATGATTAACAGTAATTCTATAGGCTTGGTATCATTTTTGTTGATAGTTTTAGCGACAATTTTAAGTATTACTTTTTTATCATTATTCGACACTCCCTCCGTCCCAAAAGAATTTGCTCTATTTTAATTTGGCACACGTATTAACGATATAAGTCAAGAGAGACAGAGGAAATAAAAGGAAGTGGGTCATGAGAGAATATGGTTGGTGGAGGATTATATATATATATATACATATATATATATAGAGAGAGAGAGAGAGCGTAGAATAAAAAATATAAAAAGAGTAAGTATAGAAAAACACCTGCAGAATCTTTCTTAATTTAGAAAGTGTTCAATATTTTGGGACAGCACGGAAAAAAATATGATCAAATTTTTTCAGAACGAGATAATAAAAGTCATTTATAGTAATATGTAAGGTTATAACTATTTTCGTACACGTCAAATAGTGACAAAATTCTTTCGTAAAAGAAATGCTAACCCATGTATGGATTACACGACAGAACTGGAAGTAGGTGAGAGAATTAAATAAAAGAAAGAAAAAAAATAATGCTAGTTGCCCAACTACCACCTTGAGATTCTTGGTTACAAGTGTGTGTGTGTGTGTGTGTGTGTGTGTTAGTTATATATAATAATAATAATAGCTCTCATACATACGAAACTAGAGATCAAGGGTATTATACCACGTTTTACATGTTGATTGAGGTGGTAGATTGGAGTATTTAACATACGCTTACAAAGCCCTACTTGCACACCACGTGCAACGTTTGACGGCTCTTGTACTATTCGTTAAAGCGTAACGGGTATTGGTTCAAGGACTCCTCCCATCTTTGCAAAGGGACATTTTTGTCACTTCCTTCAAATTGTTGTTTTGCATCTTGGACATGGATTTTTTAAGATATATTGTCTTCGATCTCTGTTAACTAAAAAACAAAAAAAAAAAAACCTTTGACGGGTTGTTGTCTCAACACATGGTCACAAATTGAAATATATGCTCAATCATCGGATTAAGATCTGTCTCATTTTATCATGAACTTTTTGACGAGAAAAATAAGCATTTAACTACTTTTTGAAATACTTTGATGGTCATGTACGTCATGAACTATGGGTGAACGTTTCACGGTTATTAACATGACACTTACAATCAGAAAGCCCCAGGGACGAATCTACGTAGCTCCTTGCAACCGTGAGGCCACATAGAGCATATAATGCGTTGCCCACCTTATGCTCTAGATTCCGTTATTTCAAGTACTAATTTCTTTAGTTTCTTACGTATAGGATGGGAATATGTAAATCCCCACTCCAGAATACGTAATATTTTTATTTTTTTTGATACGGAACTTGGCTCACCTTATTTTTCATTTCTTCCCTCGTTGACAATCATGATGCACTTGATCCTTGAAATTAGTATAACCTGGACTAGAGTTGGGAGAAACCTGCAGAGGAGGGTGAGGAACCAATCACTATCGAGTATTCTCGATGCCATCGGCTTGGGGGATGGTATAGATCTTGAACACATAAGAACATATGGTTTTTCTTTACTTGTGTTTCATCGTTTAGTATGGTTATTGTTTCCATTAAATTAGCATAAACTATTACTATGTGTCAGCAGAATATAGTAAATCTTCAAGTACATGGGCTGCTCTTTGAAATCAGAGCAAACAATTTTTTCAAACATTACTATGTACATATGGCAATTAATAATACGCGTGCATGGTTACTAGTTGCAAAACACGTGCTTAAAATAATAAGATTTCTTTGAATGGCACCAAATTTCATCAGAAAATAGATGTATCGCGTTGTTTTACAGACTAATGATGGACCAATTAGAGGAAGAAAATCAGAAAATATATATCTCCTCGTTTAGCGTCACTGTGTTGCAGATCATCGGTAAAAAAAAGGCATGCGCTTGCGTTTGCGTGACTTACATTTCCTTATATGATCAGTACGTTGATCGAGCTGTCAACAACGACTATAACATGCAGCGTACCTTTCAGATCCTATAACATGTCTCGATCTGGTAATATTAAAAGGTTTCTACCTTTCAACACCAAATTATTAGGTAATGCATGTTGTTAATGTGCTGAGAGGTGTAATTTTTTGGCTAAGTTTATGATGAGTTTATAGTTTGATTGGTAAGTGAAGGAGAAGCAGCACGTGTGGAATGCCCTCAATTAGTTGATCACATTTCTATGAAGTACGCAAAGTTAGACTTTGTGCGTACAAATCCATGAAGTCTGTTGAGAAAGACCCTCACCAGAGTCAACACACGCATATTGGGGCAGTCTACACTCACTGGATGAACTGCATCTGTCTTTGAGACACCCATTCTTGGCTAATCACTTTCTTATATATGCATTAAGATGTGGAGAGAGGGACAGCAGTCGCACCATACGCAGATGGAAGGAGCGGACTTCAGCAAGACCAGTCATGCTATTGGAGCATGTACCGTTTCGGAAAGAGATTTTCACGTTAAATGTTGTAGGTTAGACACATATCACTGTTTTCTATGCTGTTATCAACTATATATATGTCACACACAGCTTTTTGCAAACAAAATGAATTTCCATTACTTCAAGAATCATAGTTGCGGGGTTCTTTCACCTCGGGGTATCAAGGTGTGTTCATTCGTTCGCCTGCCATGCCGATTTCCCTTTTGGCATTTCGAATTGTTCACGGAGATTGTCATTCCTCGCTATCGCCTCCTGTGCCAACGCCGAAGAACGACATCAGCATCCTCTTCAGTGCCAACGCTGAAGTTCATCAGTGAACTCCTACCGTAAGTTTCTTTCCCCTCTTGTAATGGTTCAACCTTCATCGAGTGTTTGTGACGGGATAGAAAACGATGAATTGTATCAAGAGGCACTTGATCTTAAGGCCAGCTTTATGTTGGCTGCAGCTTTTCTATTTCATGTAATTTGGTCTTGTTGGTACTTCTTTCTTTTCGCACCTAACGTGCTTGATCTTCATCAAAAGGCCGAGGAAAGTAAACCAAGTACACGTTGATATGGAGACTTCCAAAAAATGAACATGTCTTAGCACTTGAATACAAGTCCATGCGGACATTTCTAAATAAACTACATACAGGATACAGGGTACAGAGTTTTAGATTACAACATCACGTCCTCTCCGCCACCACGTCTCCCCCCCCCCCCCCCCCCCCAATCCTCCAATGTACACAAACGACTCATCTCTACTACGCCTATCCATCCCAAGAAATCCCACCGTGTAAGAGAGAAAAAAACAAGGCAATAATAAAGCAGTTTTACAGAACGCCATTTCACCTACCAGTTCCCAAGCTTCCCAGATTTCAGAATCTCCCGTTTGAATGGCATGTTCTCTTTTCCAGAACTGGCTGTTGACAAGCTTTGAGCATTTCCAATGGCTGGCATAATTTTAAACTAAATTCTTCTCTGTCAAAGTCCAACCCATTTTACCCATCTGAACACTCGCCCAACTCGAAATGGCAACTCGTAGTCTTTAGCAACAGTAGGCTCCCTTCTCGCAGTTTCGCGTTCGGACCAGACATAAACACCACGTTCCTGCTGACTGCCAGGCACGGTGTTGTCCAGTACCATGGCCACTAGGAATGCTATCACCATGTGAAGTGAGAGCAATGTGTTCATAACATAGTTCAGCTGCAATTGACGAAAACATCATGACCTTTGGTAAATTAATTGAGTTTGGATCATTCACACACACGTACAAAGAACTCACTAAGAAACAAAATACGCTTCACATCAGGAGAAAACCAAGAAGTTGCATACCCCTCCATATGTGGTGTGGAAAGGACCATGAGAAGCCACAATGTACGGCTGGAAATAACTTGGAACAGATAAGTTGGTATTTGGCGAGATACCATATTGTTGAAAGTACGCTGGCACTGAAAGGGAGAAAAACAAAGACAGCCCAACTATGATAACGTTCCTCGAGCTTCCTGCCTCACTGTACCTTAGATTTGACAAACCCAAGGCTGTGAGCATCGCCCACATAAAACACAGCAGACCTGCAACCATGACCTCTGGAATTGAAGCGAGAAAACCTCCGACTTTACCTGTCAGCATGTGATGTGGTATTTCAGATATTTGATACCATCACCAGACCACTTGAATTTCATGCGAGACATCTAACCTCAGACAAGATAAAAGACTGTTACAGAACCTCTAAACATTGTAAACAAGAAACTGCATGCAGGCAATTGCTCCAACAATTCTGAGACATGCCCATAAATTCAGAAATGCCTATTTACTTCGACTCTAGTGCCTGTTAGCTGACTCTACATACCCAAAAAAGAAGTCACTCAAGTCTCAAACATCCTGCACCACAACCCACCAACCCCTGGAGCTCGATTGTTCTACTTTTTTAAAAGAAGGTTGGCAGTCCAATGACTAACCAAAATTTTTAGCTCCTACAGTTGATCTACGAGACATACAATATCTAATTACTAGTCAAAACAGCATTCCATAACACCAAACAACAATATCATGTCAGATTATCCTTTCTGAAGCCAGACAAAGTCAAGCTGCCCTCTCATATCTACACGCATGCCTTTTAAATGCTCGTGCAGCAAAAGATTTCCATCTGTACAATATTCCGTGTTAAGATAACTAGCTAATGAGCCCGTGCAAATGCACGGGTCTGAATGTAACTTGATTCTCGTTAATTATATATTTCATCATAGTCGATTACGTTTCGATTAAAAAATTAACAATAATACTGTTATCATGGCGACCACCATCACTACTGTCCCTACCACAAGCACCATTATTGTCACCATAACCATCGATCATCACTGCAATTACCGTCACTACCACCTCGTTATTGTTATCATGACGACCACCACCGTTACTGTCTCCACCACCACTTGTCACACCAACAATTACTATAATTACCACTATCACGTGTGAAGTATCTCTACCACCTTTAACATCACCACCACCCCCACCGACACTATTGCATGTACCATACCTTTTACATCGCCACCATTCCTGTCGAAACTACCATTACATAACTGTTAATCTATTACCATTGACCCCCTACGTTGTAAAAACCACACCAGAACAACTATGTGTTTGAATCATCTAAGTTTGAATCATCCAATGAAGGTTAAGACTCATCTTAAAACTCATTTACCTTTTCATTTCTTTTATAGCCCACTCTCAGCTTTTTAGAATTTATCTACTAAACATTCCCAGAACCCTTTTTAAAGTTCAGTTTGGAAAGATTTAGTCCAATTGAGTATAACATGTTAGTCTTAAAGGATTGATGCATAAGACTTGTAAACTCATAATAAAGGTTGGAAGATAAGATTCCTTAAAAACTTACCTTGTGCTATGTGAGATGCAAATGAGGGCGTTTCTCAGCCTTCGAGAAAAGCATAAACGGTTACTCAAACATATTTCAATTAATTAACGGAATCAACAACGTAATGCTTGACATATGGTGATTTAAAGCGGAACCAAATGCATGATCCTTTGACTAGCCTGATCTCTAGAATAGATTCTTATAAGTTGCCTAATACTTCCTTTTCATTCTTTTATCTCGCCAACGAAAGGATTTGGAAAAGAATATTTGTTTGCCTGTAAGAGAATGTATTAGCTAAAAAGTCAGCATAATCCATTAGCTATAAGAAGAATATACTTTGTTAGCACAATCCCATTAGACACTTTTTTGTTAATAACAAGCTCATTTATATACACCATGACTAAAGATGTGTTTTACTTTTGTACTTCAACACACAACTTGCTAGCGGTAAAAGTGCAATGGTTTAGTTCAAAATTAGGGCACCTATATACAATGTGCAAAAATTTACAATTCAAAGATCTCTTTTCAGTGTGATTTTAATTTTGAAAGCATTGTAAAAAGTTGAGAACAACCGTAGGCAGTTGAGAAGGAAGCAGATTATACAATTTTTGGCTTCTTAATTTGAATAGTAATAATAAAACGATATTAGAATTCAAAATGTAGTGGATTAGAAATTTAGATTAATTGTAACAATAATAATGCACTAATTATTTTCGCGGATTATAAATTTAGATTAATTGTAACAATAATAATGCACTAATTATTCTCGCTTGGTTTTCCGCTTCTTAATTGCAATAGCAATAATGAGAACACATTAGAAGTCAAAATTGTAACAATAATAAGTGAAGTAGAAGTCCAGATTTAATGTAACCTCTTGTAACATTAATAAGTGAAATAGAAATTCAGATTCAATGTAACCTCACATTAATAAGTGAAGCTATGTTACATGGACTCTTCAAATTGAGTGAAGTACCCGTGTCGGACATTTGACACTTGGACATGAGTATGTGATATGTGTCCGACACATCTCATAAAATATGACTCTAAGGACACTATCTTAAAGTGCTTCTTTTAATTCGTTATTGCTTTCAGATGAGATAACATTTCGATTTAAAGAATGTGCGTCATAGAAAACACCATGTTACCTAAGGAGCAACTAAAAATTAGTAATAAACCGAACTATTTTGCCGTGTCCCCATGTCTTGGGTTTTAAAAATTAGACGAGTCCAACACTTGGACACGTATCCGACTTGGACACTTATACCGAGTGCATGTAACATTGAAGTGAAGTAGAAGTTTAGATTCAATGTAACCTCAGAGCTAACCAGAAAGCAGAGAATTCCAGTGACAAACTCGGCTTTTATATATTTATATTGATATTGATTCTGGTTGAAAAGATCATTTTGAGTGCAGAAACAAATCTTAGCACCTGCCGACCCTAGTTGCACAACCTACAACCCACATACTACGGGAGCATTCTTCCTGCAGGACACTTGGGAACAGTTGGGGTGGCGTACGAGGTGAGAATCTTTCCTGACAATTTAAGCTTTCGGGGGTGTTAGTTGCGCTGTTGTGCATCAAGTGGTATCAAAGAAAGGTCTAGGGTTCGAGGCTCCTCAGCAGGGGAAAGCATTATTCTCCGACCAAAATGGGTGGCCCATGATGGGACCCACTAAGGTGGGGTGGCCTGCATGGTACTTGTTGGAGAGGTGGCCTACTAACAAGGACCCGCTGCAGTGGGTGGCTTAGGCATGGGGCCCACTATGGAGAAAATATCCGATGGAAAGCCCCGGATAAGTAGCCCTGGAAAAAGGATTAGTTGCATGCTATGAAGCACGGGTGCTTCAGAAGGGGAGAAGTATCGGGGTCGGACACGGGTGCGCCTCGGGTGCAGCTAGGGTGCGTGTCGGGTGCGCATCCGTTTTTTTTCTTTTTTTTATTTATTTACTAAATTTCGGGTGTGGCTTGTGTGCGGATGGGATACGGTTCGGGTGTGGATCCGACACTTATGGGTCAATTCGGGGGTTGAAACATAAAACCTTGTTTTTGTGGGGGTGAAAACATAAAAGTAATATATTTTACTAACCAAAAATTAGGGCAGAGGAGTCTGACACACACAGAGAGAGAGAGAGATAGCAGCGGCGGCATCGTCTTCGCAACCACCCGGCGACCAACCGCGACACCAGCGACCTCCCGCGACATCCAGCGAACACCCGCGAACACCGACGACCACCCTACTCACCTCTGGAAAAATTTCTTCGAAGGTATATCTCTGACCAACTCTATCTTCCTCTCTGTCTTCAATTTTTTTTTTTTTTGGTTAGCTTTGGACGTGTGGATTGTAAGCCAATATGTTTTTAAATTGGAACAATAGTAGTCTCACTTCTGTGGTTTTCTAGTCTCACTTCTCACATCACAGTAAATTGGAACCAATTTGTGACAGTGTATTTTTATTGTGTTAAAGACTTACTTAAATTAAAGCAGTGGTTCATGCCTAAAATTTTGTATCATCTTTTTCACTTTCAGGCATTGTTAATTTTTAATGTCAAATATGTCAATTGCTGATAGTATTGCTACTCCTAGTTCTGGTCTTGGTGATGATGAGACAACCATTGTGGAAGTATGTGACTAGGCTTGAAAGGGATGGTAAAGGGGGTTGGAAATGTGAGATGGCAATGCAATCTTTGTGGCAAGGCTTCTAATAGCTCGTACACTCAGGGTTAGGGCTCATTTGTTGAAGATTAACGGAACGGGAATTGAACCATGTAAAAAAGTGACACCTAGTGAGCTCAACCAAATGCGAAAATTAGATGATGATGTGCTTGAGAAAGTAAAGCAAAGTGCTCCAAGGATTCCGCGTTTTCCACCAAGTAGCTCTTTGGGTGGAACAAGCAAAATTTCAAAAGTGGTATTCCCCTTAAGAAGCGAAAGGCTGATACAAGTGGAAGTGCTAGTGGAAGTCAAGGAGGAAGCAATCGGAGATGAGCCCCCTCCTAAGTGATTGCCGGGGTGGGGGAGCTAGTAGGAGCCATCCCCTTTTCCTCTCGGTCGAGTTACTCTCATCCCTTCAAATGATCCCTTCAAATGGCTATAACAGAGTTTCTCTTATTCGTATTAACAGCTACTCTAGGGAATGAGGGTCAAATTCTTATGGCCCGAACCGCAAAAAGACGAGGGGGAAAGTCAGTAAGATGTCCAATCATGGATTGCTTTAATATTGCTAAAAGAGATCGCTTGCACTCTGAGATTGCTAGGATGTACTATTCCGGGGGTTTGCCATTTCACCTGGCTAGGAATCCATACTACGTGAGTTCATATGCATTTGCTGCCTTTAACCCTCTTGTGGGTTATTTGCCTCCGGGTTACAACTTGTTGAGGACAACTCTTTTACAAAAGGAGAAGGCAAATATCCAGAATTTGCTGCAACCTATTCGAGCCTCATGGAAGGAAAAGGGCGTGAGTTTTGTGAGTGATGGATGGAGAGTCCCGCAAAGGAGGCGGATAATAAATTGCATGGCGGTAACGGAAGGTGGGCCTATGTTTCTTAAGGTGGTGGATTGTTCGAGGGAAGTTAAGGACAAATTTTGCATTGCCGCTTTGTTCAAGGAGGTGATTAATGACATGGGCCCCAAAAATGTTGTTTAAGTAATTACGGACAATGCTCCTAATTGCAAGGGGCCGGGCAATTGATAGAAGCACAATTCCCAACTATATTTTGGACTCCTTGTGTGGTGCACACATTAAATCTTGCCTTGAAGAACATTTGTGCGGCAAAGAATGCGGATAACAATCAAATAACTTATGATGAATGTTCTTGGATCACGGAAATTTATGGCGATGTAATGCAAATCAAGAATTTTTCCATGAACCATTCCATGAGTTTAGCCATCTTTAACAAGTATTCTACTATGAAATTGCTTTCGGTGGCCGATGCAAGGTTGGCTAGTGTTATTGTGATGCTTAGGAGATTCAAGCTCTTGAAACAAAGTCTCCAAACCATGGTGATTAGCGAGGATTGGTCGTCATATCGGGAGGATGATGTTGGAAGGGCAAGATATGTGAGGGATATGGTTCTTGACGAGGTTTGTTAGGATAGGATCAACTACATAATTGCTTTTACTTCTCCTATCTATGACATGCTTCGACAATGTGATATGGATACGCCTTGTCTTCACTTGGTTTATGATTTGTGGGATAGTATGATTGAAAAGGTGAAAGGTGTAATATATAGAGAGGAGGGAAAGAGGAAGGATGAGTGGTCTAGCTTCTATGACGTGGTTCATACAATTCTTGTCGATCGTTGGAACAAGAACAACACACCACTTCATTGTATGGCACATTCTTTGAATCCGAGGTGATTTTCACGCTACTCCTTGGTGCATTCCTTTAGAAGGAACAAGTTGACACCACGTGCGGAGGACTTGGTTTTCATTCATAGCAATCTCCGTCTTCTGTCAAGAAGATCTCCACAATATGCACAAGGATTGACAAAAATGTGGGATGTTGGAGGAGATCAATTTGGTACCGTGGATGATGTTGGTGTACTTGCGGTTGAGTAGCTTTCACTTGATGAGCCGGGGTTGGAGGCCATACTTTTTAGGGATGATGGTGATGGAGAGATAGACGAAGATGAAGATGTTGTGGCTATGGAACCCTTAGATACTTGATGGAGTACATTGTTTGTTTGATAGTTCGAACTTTGATGCTACATTGCTACTTTTGTTATAAATATGATGTATTTGGTGGTGGTTATTATGTATTTGATGGAAATGTACTACTGTTGAATGGTTAAATTAAATTGCATCATGTCTTTTTATGCACTTTCTTAAGATCCAAATTGTTTAGAAATTAAATGGTAGGTGTACATAGTTAAAATATATATATCATATATATATATAATATTTGCCGTATCCCCGCCGCACCCGTATCTTAAAATTTTTAAAAATTCCGTATCCGCGTATCCCACCCGTGTCGTATCCGCACTCGTACCCGTGCTTCATAGGTTGCATGTTTCCTGACAGCTTGAGCTTTTGGAAGAGTTCGGCTGTCCTAAATCAGCACAACTCTGCTTCCTTCTTAATGAACCTTGTGTGTGAGTAACTAACCCGAATATCTCCTCCTTACAGGAATAAGAGGAGTGCATTACACAGCAAGAGAAAAGCTTGAATCCGGGGTTGCCAAAAGCAGGGAAACGTGTCAATAATAAGAATACAAGTACAAAGAATCATAATTGACAGTTCTAGATGGGTGCAAGCTTGAAATCTGTCCCTGTTTGCGTCTAGGGATGGGCCTAGTTGATATGGACAAAGCAGGCTACACCCTTATTTTGCGCCACAACTTTGACCAGCTCAAATGTTATAGTGAAACTATTGCACCATATATGAGGCCTTTAACTTTTGTTCCTTTGACGTTCTCTCTGGCAGAAGCTTTTAGTGAAAGGTTTTTAAGGATCCGGTAACAACTTCAACACTGCTATTCTCGACTTTAAGAGAGGAATAGGAGTAAGGTCCGCACTTCTAAGCTCGCCAAAATGAATAGAGATCTGAAAAGCTTCCTTCTAGATGGGATAGCTTACTAGTCCTTCCTGCCCAGAGGGAACGAGAAGTGAATCATACAAACGATGTATTCCTCCCATTACCCACAGCATGAATCTTTTCTCACTCAAAATGGAAGAGGAAACAAAGTGAGGATCGTTTATAACCAAGATGCTGAGTATCGTTGCCGTTAAGATAGCCCCTAGCTAGTCCCAAAGATGGTATTCCCCCACCAGTAAAAATTTAAGTCAGAATAGCTAAAAGGCAAATATGAAAATAGATTTTTTTCCCCGAACCAACAAACATGTAAACGAAGATGGGACTGACATTTTCGATTTACTCTAGCCAAACCTCAAAGAGAGCCTTACGGAATTGTGTGACTAATTAGATAGAAAGCTTCATGTAAATTTAGTGATAAGTACAAAATCTTCAATTTACCACTTTCTAGATCACAATTCAGGCAAGTGTTATAATCAGACTATTGCATCATATCCGAGGCATTAACTTTTGTTCCTATTAGTATACCTGGCCTCATATCTTGCTGTTTGAAACCAAGTTTAAGGGTTTCTATCCCATTAGTTTAATACTTGTCACTATTCTCACTGACCAGAGGGTTCCTCATATCGGCCCAGTTTGCTGTGCTTTTGAGATGGCCACAAGTGCTTTTAGACTTCAAAAACAGCAGAATCGGTGTTTTGCAGCAAAAGTGCTTTTGCGTTTTGGACTCCAAAAGCAGAAATCTGCGTTTTGGTATAAGCAAGTGAAGGGCTGCTTTTGGCATAATATCTTTTGCCATGATTGATTGGGTAAATGTGATCATAGCATAAGCAATGCCAAACCGGGCCATAGTTTTTAGGACAATTATTAGAAAGTGATCCATTGAAAAGCCACGATGTGATATCTGCTACAAAAAAGTTAAGAAGGTTTCATCTCAACTGCGGCAGAAGGATATCCAAGAAGTGTCATTCTCAATCACTGAATGCTTGCTACGCATTTTCTAGTATCCTCAAGAGATGTAACATCATAGACCAAAATTTTGATAAGGACTATGGTGAAAAAATTTGAGTAGACTGATTGTTGAAATCGTCTTTTGCAAGTTGTATTTGCCACGAAGAAAAAAGTTACCAGGAGTTGGTCACTATAGTGCAACACACTATCTGTTACAATTTGCAGTAACATACCACGATTATCTACTACATACCGCAACTTTATAGAACTGATGCAATAAGTGTCAGACACAAAATTTAGCACATGTTGTTAGCAAAAGGTCCAGTCATTTTACATGGTTATAGTTTTACACTAAATTGTTAGTGATTATATTAAGTTGATAAGTGTGGTCAAGAGATTTAAAAATCTCACACTGACTATTGTATTCTATCACTTTTAAATTGACAGGGAAATAAAATGTAGAGTTGACAAAGAGACGACACACCAACTATTTGAAAGGCGTACATGTTCCATGGAGAACACTTTATTATCGACAAGACTTGAACAGTTACAAAGAACTGAACTTTAAGATTTTACGACGAATCTTCATAGTGTGCACATATAGAGGTTTTGACAGTGGGTGAGAAGAACAAGACATGGAGGTGGAAAGCAAAGAAGACGATGAACCCGATCATTCTGCTTATAATGGATAGAAATCACACAACTCTCACAATGGAGGTAAAACAGTGATCAGTACTTCGACGAACACTACCTCTTTGCTTTCTATTTCGATTCTGCAGTCGCTAAGACCAGTCTTAATCCTCTCTTCTTTCGTATACTTGTTCTGAAGACCATGATATATAGGTCAATTTGAAGGCCATCTCTCCCTCCTTTAACAAATGTTAGTCAAATTTTGGCAATTCAACCATTTGTTGGGAGATGTGTAGCAGTATTACCTATAACCACATCCTTCACACTGGTACTGTCTAATCCTCTTCCACCTCATCTCTCCCCCCTCTTTCCTGGGCATTTAAAGATAATTTCACAAATCCATCCTAAATGTGTCCCTAGCAGCCTCTAGCATGTCCCACATAACAAATGATAGACCTTTTTACACATAGACCACGCGTCAGAGCATATCTGAAACGTGTCAGTCACCAAACAAATAACTATAATTGATTGATGCTTTCTATCCCCCCGAACACAAGACAAAAAGAACCCACAAAAACTCAACATGCACAAGCAACAGAGTGAGCGTAGACAGTTTATATTCAGACGGGAAAACTCACCCCAATACCAAAGAGCACTACTATTTAATTTATGTAAAAGCCAAGGACACATGGAGTATAAGCACCTAAAGCTGTTTAATCATATACATAATTAACAGAAGCGTGAGAGCATATTGGACTCGTAAAATAACAAGATAGGGATATTTTTCTGTTTCTTAAAAGCTTCACAAATGTAGTAGCACCTAAAATCTGTTCTATCAAATATATTTTGAAGGAAATGCAATAGCATTTTGGACTTAAACAACAACATGATTCGCTTATATTCTCATTTCTTACAGCTTTAAGAAGCTCATAATTGAACAGTACTACACAGTTTTTATAGCAATCCAATCGTCAATGTTATGTGACGATGTGTGTAATTTCCCAAAAGAGCTTATTTTGGTAATATGTGAGTACTACATAGTTTTTATAGCAATCCAGTACTACATAGTTTTTATAGCAATCCATTCGTCAATGTTATGCGATGATGTGTAATTCCCAAAAGAGCTTATTTTGGTAATATGTGAGTTGTATCATAATGAATACACTTTTTGTAGTCCAAGTTTATTTGAAATTACAGGTATTTAATCTCATTGATTCTATTATTTTGCAGATCCACCAAGTCATACGAGTATAACAACTAAGGGAAATGCTACTTGTGACAAACACGATATGGAAATAATGGTGGCATTATGTTACACTCCTTCTGTCCAAAATTATTGCTCACCTTTCCTTTTTGGATGTCCCGAGATAATTGCGCACTTTCCATTTTTGGGTTACTATTTATTGTCATTTCCCTGACTACCCTTTAAAGTAACAAAAAAGGCAACGGACAACCCATCCTCTCTTTTTCCCTCAGATTCAGCTCTCCTCTCTATCTCCTCCCTCTCAACCAACATGAACTGCCATGATTAACTGACCAATTTCCTGGCCCCTCTTATCTCCATTCGACACGGTCTCATTTCAATCGCAACCACCTTCATCTCCAATCAACCACCTCCGCCATGTCCTCTGAATAACAACCATCGCCTCCCTTCGACCGCAGCCACCATTGTCTTCGTTTAACTACTAACCAGAAAACATATAAAATGCATCTATGGGTTATGGGAAAACTCCAACATGTTGACCAACTTTTCTAATAAGTGTTCAAAGCCAAGGTGAGAGTACTTTTGGGATAGAGGGTGTTAAAAATAGGGTATGCTCAATGATCTCTAAGTGACTACCAATCAGAAGTCAAATGCTTCCTTTTTCCCAGGTGTACCCTTAAAGCGCGTGACAGACATATCAAGAAAAAATATTTCTTTGCCACTTGAATGGAGAATACCATACTCTAAAGAGAAATTGTACTCCTTAACAAATATTGAAAACAGTCAATTAAAAAGTTACATACCTACAAGCGATAAGACAATCAGAACGCACGCTCCCAACTCGACTGCTCTACGGCTTCCCATTTTTGTAACAGCAATAGTATGCACATTTTCAGTTAGAGTTGTAGACCCCGTGCCTGTGCCCCACAGACCAGCCAAGATACTAGAAAGACCTTCAAGACCAATCCCTCGACTTACAACACCTGGAGTCGGTGGTCTAGATGCTACCAACAAAGATGATGCATGGTATGAACCAACCTAAGAAGTTAAGAAACAAACAATCAGTATCAAATGTTATTTAGTTGGTCCAACCACAAATGTTACAACTTACAGCAGAACAGAATTAAAGGATATTCGTAATGGAATTTTTTTTTTTTTTGATAAGTGGGATATTCATAATGGAATTCCCCTAGCAAATAGTTAAGAAACAATCAGTATCAAATGCTATTTAGTTGGTCCAACAACAAATGTTACAACTTACAGCAGAACAGAATTAAAGGATATTCATAATGGAATTCCTCTAGCTTTCTTCACGACTTCATTATGCTCATTGCTAAAGAGAACTGAAAACTCAGAAATCGCGCAATCTCGTAATCGGGAATATTATATTGGATAGGTAAGCCCAGCACACTGCTCTCAGAAAAACTGAAATGCAAGAGAACCAAAATGTGGTATGGTCTTTGTTTCAGTAAACAAAAAGCAGTAGTAATTAAGTTTACATGCGTCCCAGATGCATTATCACTTGTAAAAACTTTCTCATTACAAGTGAGATTTCATAATACCCAGAGATGCAGGTACTATTTACCGGTTTAGTTTTGCACTCCAAAGATTTTTGAAAGTAGAGTACAGAATAATCAGAAGATCCGCCCAAAAATAACCGATATTATCTCTACAATTAATTTGTTAAGCAAACGGTCAATCTTGGGCACGCTCAACACTTTTCAGGCACTTAAAAACACTTTGAACACCTTTAGCATTGTGCATTTTCAGCATCAATAACTGGAATAAAAAATTTCAACGGAATGGAAAGGCACTCATTCATCATTGTAAGAAACTAGGACACAGGACAAAGTAGCAGTCGTTTCAAACCCTCTACCCCCACCACCAAGGATGGTGGCGGGAAGGTGTTGTGTACGCCTGTGCATTTGTGCCCGCAGAATGTAACTGGGTTAGTGCGCCTATGAGACTCTAGAATTAGCTTGTTGAGCCACTCAGTTCTCAATCACCCTTTGATGTGCTGAGGGCCTTGTCATACCAGATTACAGCTAATATAGTCCGCTGGTTTGCTTCAATAGAACTTTTTGTATAGTCAGATCCAAATCATCTAAGGCACAGCTATGTCCAGTATTACTTCATAAATAGTGAAGGAGGCATGATTCTTCTAGAGATGTGAATGAAGACAAAAGAAAGCATACAATACCCCACAATGAAAGAGCATTTTGCACCACAAGAGATGAGAGCGAACTCACCGAATCCACTGATGAGATTATCGACACCACACACATTACAAGAGCCATTTTCCAGTGGAATACAGGTGTACCCCATTGTAATGGATAAGGAAACCTAAACCATGGAGAAGCTTTTAATGCATGAGAAGTATCAACTCGACAGTGTTTCATCCTAGCGACATGCTTTCTGCAGTGCTCAGAAATGATATTTGAGGCTGGTACATTTGCATCACAACCTTTGTAGCTATAGGCTCCTGCTTCAGTCAGAAGAAAAGCAGCCGCCCATGTGATTGCCAGACCCAGGGGTACCTGACCAAAATGCAAACACAAAATTTATGCTAACTCCACTAAATAAGGCACTAGATTGTAAGAAAGAAGAACTAGTACAAATATGAAGACTTACTGCATATATGAGAAAGATGCGATGACCAAAAACAGATATCTTGCGAAGATACTGCAGGAAAAAATCGCAAGGTATGCCTAAGTTTGGTGGCACAAAAGAATGACAGATTTGGAACGAATATAAAAATCTCGAAGCAGCAATAGTAGGTAGGTTAATTGAATGAAGAAAAACAAAACCCCTAGGGAGAAAGGAAGCTCCGCCAAACTTACAAGAGAAAAAATAATAACCAGCAATATCTGCATTGTGCCAATCTCAAGACAAGTCCCCACTCGTGGAAAACCATAACTATAAAAAGAAAGTCCAACAGCAGCGATAGTTGGGGCCACAACCACGGGATTAATTAACCTGAAACGAATAAGCAAACGAACTGACGATGAGTAATTTGGCATGTTGTACTGACCCCAGTGAATAATATGGTAAACCTTTGTGGGGAATCTGAAGTACTTGGACGAGAAAAGAGCGAGGTGCCTTAGCAAACAACAAATTGAGTTGTTATACACTCTGCACAAAACTAATATAACATCTTTAGAAACTAATTTCATCAATTACCCTCATGAGCAATCCTTTAACTTAGATCATCAGTAGTCAAGAAAGCAATTAAAATTGACAATGAGGATTCAAGGATAGGAATACTGCTAAAAAAGGTACAAGAAAATGAGGAGAATGAAAATAAGAGGAACGAGAAAAAGGTATACCTAGTAGGACCACCAAGGAGAGCCAAATCTGTGACCTCTGTGGTTAGATAGACGAGCAGAGAGAAGAAGGGTGAAGACAGGAAACAAGCTTTGCTTCACATTTAAATCAGAACATATAACCGCATACCAGACTTCTCTCTGCGCCCCTTCCCCACCCCACCCCACCCCCCAACCCCCCACCCCGCGGCCGTTTACTTTAAATTGAACTTGTCACCGTTATTGCTGTAAACAGATTCACCATATCTAAGTTTCATTTTTCCCTGGTGATGAAAGATTTAAATCACACACTAAAGCCAACCACCACCACCCCTCTTTTAGATAGCATGTCTACACTACAGATGGGACCTCGGGCCTATGACTTTATGCTGCTTATCTTTTCCGTCTGCCTCAAACTAGGTAGGCCTCCATTATCTAAATGGGCAGAATGATAATGTCTACACCTGCTTTGGCTAAAAACTTTCATTCTATTCCCGTTAATTCTTGTGTGCGAAGTATCGTCTCCATTAGCAAAACTGTGATAGTTTAACTAGTACAATTTAGCCATGATATCAGATGGACAGGTAGGTGTTTCTATCTAACACCGGCTTCATAGAAAAAGTTCAAGGGGCCACATATAAATCCTTCACAAATAGGTCAGAAACATAATAAATAAACAGCCTGCTTCTCTATTGAGCAAAACAGTACAGCGAGTAAAAATCATAGAAATACAGATTCATAAACAACCAATGTAAAAGAACATAAGCATTTTTCACGAATCAAAGGTGTGGCATTATGTTATAATGAGTTTATATGGACATATTTTGTTCTCAAGGACAAAGTACCAACAAACAATTGACTTCAATGTTTTCAAGCATTCAGCTACTTGGCAATATACACTAAAGAAAACCTTGAGTTTTATACAGTCCAATGTCATCTTCCAGTACTGATGAGATTTTCAGTATTGACTCAGCCAAACAGGCCAAATGCTTTTTTATCACAAATTCAAAGAAGCAAAATATTGTACACAAACAATCATGAAGATGAAGAATCCACACCTCAAGATTACTGTCATTAATCCACTATATCCCAGTATAGTCTGAAAAGCTGAAGCAATGATCAGAGCCCCCTGTAACTCCTTCATAATATGCTTAAAATTCTGCAGCGTTAAACAAACTTTCAGGGATGCAGGAAAATGAAGAAATGCAATTAAATGCACCAAAAACAAAGTTGAATGTCAATTTTGTTTCACCAAAAAATTTCCTTAAGTGCAATTCTGAATGTAGTACCTCCCAAAAACAAAAAAGCAAACTATTTGTTCTGGAATCTAGTTCCTCACAGCGTAAAGCAGGCCTCAAGAACATTCCCGTCAATGTAAACTATTTTAAAACCAATGCTCCAAATGCAACCATTAATCTGGAGGAAAGAAGACTCGAGTGGAGAGGGAAGCTAAGGTACTCATCAAAGGAAAATCTAATCTTCCACTTAGATTCTGTTCCTCAAAATAATCGTTCAGATCAACAACTTCCACCTACCTATTACAGAAATTATCAGATAGTACTTGGTTTTCTCAATCCTATTCAATCCATTCCATCTCAAACCCCTAATCCTACCCTTAATTCCATCCTACTGATGTTCTGCAATGGCCAATGGCACAATGCTTCACAATTGGTGGAATATTCCTTTTCTCGCAACGCATGCAGGATATCTTTGAAGTAATTTGTCAAATTAAAATATTTAGTTAGACCATAAGCGGAATAACCATTTAGTTGCTAATTTAGAGAAACTGTCTTGCAGATTGGTTACACTTAATAGATACCACAGACGTCGTTCAGAAAGTGCCGAGTAACCCATGTTCAAGAAAGACGAACAATAAAAGAGTTTATATTACGCAAATGAAATTTTTAAGCTTAGAAATTGTTGAGATAGAAAGAAAAGATACCTAGTTGCCCTTGGCATCATTGAATTCAACAATAATTAACTCCAGAAAGGTGGTTTCTTTCTATAGAATTACATGGTTGTGTATCTATGCCAGTTGTTGCAAGATCCATTGCTTTTATTTAGTCTTTTAGACGATGTTCACAGTTAGCTGATTTCATCTTTACAACTTTCTTCTTTCTTTATAAGTAGAAGGGCATATAGAGCACCTACGAAGCTTGAAACCATGTAGACAAGGTCTCCTAAATGTACGCATTTGAAACCGTAGACAACTTCTCTGATATAGCCAAAGGCACCACAAATGTTTTAGAACCCCTTGCACCCCACCCCGGAAACCCCAACTATAAAGTAGAAAGCTTTGACCTCTCTAAAGGCATCTCTATACCATCAAAAGGTTGCAGTTCCTCTCACCCCACAGTCCGCAACAGCCATCCATTTAGAGAGAGCATAGAAAAGAATAATAAAGGGCTCAAAGTTAAACTTCCACAAGTTCATCAATGCAAAGCAATTATATATGCTGCCAAGAATATCATGAATGCTGGTTGTTGAAGGCTAAATATAATATGTCTCCTTAACACCACCATACCAGAAAGAGGAACAATAACAAAAAGAAAAGACAAACTATATATTCAGATCTCTGTACCCGCAAAAGCTTTGTTGTATTGCTCACCCAGTGGAACACAAAATTCGGGACAGTGTCCTATAAACCTTTCCCATTTCTTATGTAAGGATACTACATATTAGGTCTGTCCTGAGCCTCACCAAATCCACAAATGCAAAGCAGTAGAATCAAAAAGAGGATCACACTCTTTCCTCCTTTACGCAAATACACCTAACAGACAATGATCACAATCTTCCTCCTTAACGTACACACAACCAATACAATTGAACTGTACTTCATTTTCCTCAAGTGAAAACGACACTTTTTCCAACGCCAATCTTCCTTAAATTCTTCCCATGAAAATTAACACCCAACCGCACATCAACCTGCAAAGGAATATTATAAAACTGAAGTTAAGGATCTCATCGAGACATGCTCCAGTTGCTCAACCTCGGACATTGTCCATCCCCCCTATCAACAGCAAACTATAAAGGTGAAAACTGCATTACCTCCCAACTCTCAAACCATTTGCAGAATTAGCTATTCTCTTAATATCACTTCTATTTACGGCTATTTATCAAAAATCTTGTCAAGAAGACTCACTGATTTTTTTATGTAAATCAACTCAATCGTGCAACCACTCATACAGGCTATGGCCGCTATGCTAATTCATCTCACCATTCGAATATATCTTCGGCAATTTCCGAGGGCCGTTGATTCTTGCAGCCAAGAAGCACGTTACTTCTTCCCTTTTCTTTTCTTTTTTCTTTTCCAAAGCGTGTGAGGGTGGGGATGTGGGGATGTGTGCATGTTCCAGCTTCATTACAGCACCTCTAACTCAATTAGAAGGCTTCCTCCTTGAATGATCACCAGCGCTGACTGCACGAGAGCAAAAACCATAAACCATATGCTACCTCATTTTTCCCTCCTCCCTGATAAAATCTAGCCCAGGAAGCACCAAAACTCATATGGGTCGAGGTATCGTGTCTGACACCCCGATGCCTCACCGACACTGCTTGACACGTGTTGGACACCTCTCAAAGGAGCCAATATTTTTTTAATTATTGGACACCATGTCGGACACATCTTAAAGAAGTGTTGATATGTATGAGGCCAAAACAGAATTTTCAAACTTATTTCAAGGTGTAATATTTGAAAAATCCGGGGCTTTTTTAGAAATTTAATTTTAAGTCAAACCCTAAAATTATATTGATTAACCCTTCTCTTTTCCTATGCGGCTACTGCTGGGTGCTACTAAGTATGCCTAACCAAGAGGGTTGGAGGGGTCGAAGACAGAAAAGACCAAGGCCTCTATAATCTCTTTCCTTTTTTTCATTCTTCATTATTTTTCGCCGAATTCCAGCCAGAGGTACCCCTTCTTCTTTCTCTCTAATCTCTTTCCTTTTTTTTCATTCTTCATTATTACCAAGGCCTCTATCATGTATCAACCGTCGAGACATGATGACGACTTTGCTTCTCATCCCTTTAGAAAGAAATTTAGCTCCTCCAATTTGATGATTATTTTTGCTTGTTAGTTGATTTAAAAAATGGATGCAAATTAAGTTAGTAGAGCACTAAGTGCAGCTAGTACGGATGACCCAGTGAAACTGTTTCTGATTTTGCCTGTTTGCATCACTTTGTATGACTGACGTACTTTGTTCTGTACTGTGTGATGTTCTATGTTGGACTTAAGTTTGGCTTTTATTTGAGTTACTTGTTTTGCGATTATTAACTAGTGTTTACTATTTTAGATGTGGAATGTAATTGAAATTTATTAAAAATATACCCATTTATATGGGGACTGATCCACACCTGATGCTAGATTTTTCGCTATTATGTTAGCGCATCTCAGCCTCCTAACCCATTTTACGTCGGGGATAGATAGTTTTCTCCATCTATCTTATCTCTCTCTTGTCTCTAGATGGTGACGGCTCTCTCTCTCTCGATCGAACCCTTTTTACTTCGGGGATAGATAGTTTTCTCCATCTATCTTCTCTCTCCCTTGTCTCTAGACGGTGACGGCGCCATCATCTCTGTATATATCTCTCTTGTCTCTCTCTAAATCTGTGGAAGTAGCAGCGGTGTTGGTGGGTTGGTGCAAATAGGGGTGGTGTTGATGGGTAGTTAAGGTTGAGCGTCCTATTGATGGGTGGGTATGGTGGTGTGAATGGGTGGGCAAATTGGTGTTTTTGGGTGGTACGGTGATGTTGGTGGATGGGTATGGTGGCAAGGATGGTGGTGCCTGTTGGTGGGTACGCGAGGGGGAGGGGGGGTGGTGTTGGTGGTGTGGAGCGGTGTTGATCGGTGGGTCTGGTGGTGTGTAGTGGTGTTCGGGCTGAATCTCTTGATTTGTTTATTTTAGATCGCTTTCCTTTGTCTAAGTCTCCTGGGATGTGTGTGTGTGTTGGGGGGGGGGGGGGGGGGGAGAAAATGGTCGCAGTGCGATGGTGTCTGCCAGTGGCCATAGCGGTTGCGGCAGTGTAGTTTGGTGGTGTTTCGCAAAAAATTCCAAACCAAAAAAGAGGAAAGATCCAAAAGGAAAACAAGGACAACGTACTGATCAATGATTCTGGGTTGAAAACAAAGATAGAGAAGAAGAAGAAGAATAAACAAAGGGCCTTTGGGGAGATTTAGGACATTTAGATAAAAAAACAAGAGAGATCTTGGCCATCCAAGTGGTGACGTGGACGACTAGATCACAGCTGCATAAATAGTGAAAATCCAGCACTGGGTATGTGTTTTCATATTCATTCATATATGTGTCTATATAATGAATATAGATCGAAAAAACTGGCAGTGTCATGCGGTGTCAAAGAGCTGGTTTTTGGAAATTGCGGTGTCCGGTGTCCCGGTCAGTGTCGGACTCGATGTTTGTCCTACCTAGGTTCTAGCTCGTCATGATTATCGTGACTGACTTGTCATGAATGCAATCATTGTTTACCATCAAGTTCTCCTTCATCGATCTGAACAATCTGATCTTAAACACTGTTTATGAAGATATAACTCGACCACTAGCAATCATGAGCCACGAAAGCCTTCCTACAAAGGAGCATTTACCCCTATTACAAAAAAAATTAAGAGCAAATCAACCTTATATTGAACGTAGTAGAATATTATATGAGTTATTTCTACAGATGATTATTCTTCATCATCATCTGACTCATCCCACCAAGGCAAATCTTCTAAGAGTTCTTTTTCTCCTCATTCCAAAGCACAATACAAACAACTCATATTCATGTGTCGCTACCAAGTTGTATTCCTCTAAGTTTGTCCTTCTGGTAAACAAAATTTGTATGATAGAACACGAGGAGCGCAAAAGTATTTATGGAGCATTAGTACTTCACATTAAGTCCTATGATCCCATATCAGTCATTACACATGCGGTGGTCTTATATATGTTAAATGATATTAAAGTATGCAAACAAAATGTACTAAGGGAACCGTAAGATAGTAATTCTATGGTATTAAATCATGGGACAAGAAACATACATTTCCATTCAGTCCCAGAAACTCAGGAGAGTTGATTATTGCAAGCACGGGAGCAAGGAAAACAAACGATGGACCCTGTACAAGCGGCAACCTCGATCCCAACGACGTATGCAAAAGCGTCGTCATTCCTGACACAAAAAGCACAGTGGAGACCACCCTCGACGTATCCTCCTACACCCACTAATTTCCATCAGATCAAATCACCCAAAACAGCACAAACACCAAAGATACAAACTTTACCACATTTGGTATAAGAAAAATGATTACAGGTGCTCACATATGTGCCACCCATTGCCGGAACAATCACGAGCGGTATAAGTATTAACGAACCCAGCATGGATAAATAATGTTGGAATCCATATAGACCGATTGGAACTGCACAAAAGCAAATTTAAAGAAAATGAATTATGAAACCGAGAAAGTTTTTTAATTACTAATTTGAAATGAAGCTCACCGAGACCAGGTTTATCTCTAAGTTCATATTTCAGATGAGATTGACGAGACATAAATCCGTCGTCATCAACCGTCTGAGGCAACACATCCACCACGTCATCATTCCTCGCCTGCCTCCGGCTCGTCGGCGCCGCCGCATGCACCACCGCGCCATTCCCGCCGGCCGGAGCCGAGCTCTTCGGCGGCGCACCACCATCAGAGTCCCTCCTCCTCTTCGCCGCCTGATCCTTCACCGCCTGTGATGGCGGCATTGTTGGGACCTTGTCCGCTGCTTCCGGCTCGCCGTTGGCAGCCGGCTTGGGGGGGCCAGATTCGATATCCAGGCGAGTGTCAGGCTCCTTGGGCCTGGGCTGAGGTGTGACTGGGCCGGAGTTGCTGGCATTGGTCTCGCCGGAGAATTTGGGCCGAAAGCCGGTACGCTTGGCCCACGAGGAGGGCGGCAATGCGGCGGATTCGGGCGCGGGTGGCCATGGGCCGGGTCGGGGCCGCTTCGGTGGTTCGGAGCTCGCCATTTCTGTCCTAGTACTGCATCGTTTTGCTAAAAGGGCGGCTGTATCCAAAACAGATCTGAGGGGTAAGGAGTTAGGGTTTATGAGAAGAAACAGAGATCTAGCTACTGAAAGGAATGCTCGAGGATGGAGATCTAAAACTGTATGAGTGTCTCTCTGTGTGTGTGTGTGAGAGAGAGAGAGAGGGGTTGAGGTGGTGGTGAAGTGTGTGTGGGTTTAGTGTGTGAGAGAGAAAGGGGTAGTAGTAGTTGTACTGCTGGAAAGTGAGTGAGTGAAGAAGACAAAGTTTGTGTGTGAGTGAGAGAGAGAGAGAGGGGGTGGGGTGGGGTGGGGTGGTGTGGTGTGGAGGGTTAACATAAAACGGGACAACTAAGAAACATACAGTATGTGATTAGTTAGGAAAACAGGGGTGAATCGAAACCGCGTTGTTTTTTGGTAATAAGGACGATGTCAATTATGTTTTAGTTTGGTACGCGGACAAAATCGAAGTTTTGGGTCTTAACGGTTTTGTCCAGATTATGCCATCATTTTCTTATTGAATGAATTTTAGGGCCAAAATGCATGAGGAACCTAAATTAAATTTATCATTTTCAAATAAAATCTCTTGTCTGGAACGTTAAATTTGGGATTCAAACAGTTCTGCCTCCAAATCAGGTGAACATTTTTTTAACCAAATTTATGGCTCAAAATGCAACTTTGGAGACCTAATTCCATAAAACTAGGTTGTATCGTATCCCTAATACAATCTCTTGTCCAGAACCCTAATTTTGAGACTCGGAAGGTTTTCTCCCTAGATTAGGCGAACATCTTGCTGTCAAATTTGGGCACAAAAGGCAACTCTGAGGACCTAATGCCGTGAGATTATCTTGTCTCAGGAACCCAATAAAAGGTCTCGTCCAAAATCCAAGGTTTGGGACTCGCACGGCTTTCCCTCCGGATCACGCGAATATTTTTTCTGTCAAATTTCGGACTCAAAACGTACCTCTGGAGACCTAATGCCATAAGACTATTTTCTGTCAAATTTTCTCCAGTTTACAAAACTGGAGAAAAAACTGAAAACTAACAAATTATCAAATATAGCCTAAGTTTATGATATTTATGGTTAGAGATGATGAATTATGAATCTGGTACATTCCATCTCTAAAATCAGAGATAATTACCCAAATTAGAGTTAGATGGTGCCCCGAAATTTAAAAAATTATTTTTGAATTATGGGATGAACCGGTCAGCTATCGACTAACCGGCCGATTAATTGACTTTTGTTAATCTGCGATTTTATCCAATATTTTAATTTATCTCCAACCTTGCAGTTGACAATCTTATCAGCTTCTACATCCCAGAGCTCTATAAATAGAGCTCGTAGCTTTCATTTTCAAGGGTCTCCAGTCTCAATCAAACTTATTCTCTTTAGAGCTTATGTACTATTTCTGCTTGAAGTGATACAATATCTTTCTAAAAAAATTTAGCGGTTCATATTCACTTATAAAGTCTTATTAGTCTTTTGCATCGTGGATCGTTCGGATAGCGTCCTCGAGGCTTCCTAACAAGCTACGTACCGAGGTAATTTTAATAGCTTTCAAGTTTAGAAAATCACATAGAATTGCCTCCCACTCCCGTAATCACATTTTCATTAAAAACAAAATGAGTCTTTTATATTTCTAAGTCTATGTTTATGACCAAAATGTAGATTACTTCCCGTAAGACTAGAGTCGAACTAAGGCGGTTCTAATTCTAGTTAGTCCTACCGAATACGTAGGTAATTCGACCCCTCATGTCGAGTTCAAGCCAAAATATTAAAATAAATTTAGGGTTGGTTTTGTTACATTTTGTATTCTACATGTTTAAAAGGCCAACAATCAATAGAAATAAAGTAGAGACCGAAAGGGTGTAATGGGTGCCTAACACCTTCCCATTGTAAACTTAGTCCTCAAACTCGTTTCCCTGTTTTCAATACAAGACTTGTTCTTTTTGACAACTTAGAGTCATTTTTGTGTTTTTTTATTTTTTAATTTTTCTAAAGTTAAATAAGATGGCGACTTCTGAAATCTTTTTTAGCGGAATTTTTTTTTAAATTGGTTCGCTACAATAGTGGAAGCATGGGCGACCACGTGAAATAGTATTGTGCATTACGTCAATGTACATAGCCCCGTTGACAAGGGCTCGAAATGTAACATTCCCCCAACAATATGGGGCACAATAGTCGATTAAGCAAAATCATCCATTTTATTCATCGTAAACCAAATCTTTGAAAAACTGGTGGTCAAATCATCCCACTTCACTTCAATACTGTTTCAAAACAATTCAATTCTAAAACACGTAAAATTTGAAAACCATCCTACTTCACACTAAACATTTCAATGAAAGTTCCATAACAATCGTTTACATGCTAGTCCGGATTTTAATGAGAAATAACTGTCGCTAAAAGCAGTTCATAATTTTGTAAACATTCTTTCACTAAAGAAAAAGATAAATGTCATTAAAAGCTGTTCATTTCTTGTAAACATGTAGTGCTTTCTCACAAATTGATAATCATATATGTTATATATGAAAACACTAGATGGATCGAAACGTCATTTACTTGACGCTACACATTTCATCGATCCAAAATCCGGCATGATGATCACGCTACTACATCAGGCTAAAAGAACCGTCAAAGCCGTTCTGAGCTCCTCTCAAACGAGCTATTGTCAACGCACTAATCTCCGCTCCTTCCAAAACCATTTAACTCGATTTCCATCTTCTTCTCTCAAGCTCTTCATTCTCTGTTACAGATTTCTCAGTTCTTAGAGCGCATTAACACCGTCTCTCAACTTCATCATTCCAGACACTCAATTATGCATGTCCACTAAATTCACCCCCAGGTATAAAAAATTACCAAAATACCCCCTGACGTATATAAAATTACCAAAATACCATATGAAGCCCATCGCACTAACAAAATTCCCAAACAGTTTAAAACGTCTTTTTAAGAAAACTAAACTGGTTTTTGGGCTAAAAAGTCCCTCGGGAAATTTTATGTTCAAAAACCTTATCCGATACTTAAAAGAGCACTAAATGGCAACATCGCCAAAAGTAGTAATCAGTATTGATATGTCAAGAAATTTTAGACACTGAAATGTCTCAACAACACAAGGTTATTATAAAATTTCTAGACAAAAATAGTATGTTTTGCTATTTTAAATAAATCGAGAACCTTTTTAATAGATAAAATCATTTGACATCATTTGTGGACATGGAAAAAATACCAGAAAATTCCACACGGTAGGTCATGCAAACATAATTGGGGTTACTATTTTGCACTTTGTCAAAATCAGGTTGAAAGTGGCTTTTAAAAATCCAACTACAGACTGATGGAAAAACCCAAGCCTTTAGTGGCACTTTTCTACTGCTTCTTCATTTTACTGCACAGTTTCCTTCCCTCAACTGAACACACCCACCTGCAACGGAGCACACCTTCTCCTCTCCTTCCCTTTGTACCAAATCTCCCACACACCCACCGCACATACCAGAACACACAAACACGCGCGCGCGCGCACACTAATTGAAGATACACCCACTCTCACTAATTACACATAACGGCACTGCATTTGACACACACATACACCCCCCCTACATACCCCCACACCCCCTCACGCATACACACCCGCACCAGCACCTCACATACACCTCACGCAACACCCTAAACTGCACTAATTTCACACACACAACATAACACACACAGTCCTCACAACCCTTGCATACTTGCACACACACTTAGCACCTCACAGCACTCAGGCAGGCACTCCACACACACATTAATACACGCACACACCACAAGACACATAATTCACATACACGCACATGCACATGCATATACTCACCCCACACATCCAAATATACACAATTACACTCCCCACCCAATAGACACCCACACCATAGTGGCCCTCATACACACCTTGTTACACACAATCATCCAACAACAAACACATCGACATACATGCCAAACACACGCGCGCGCGCGTACACAAACACACACCGTACACCCACAGTTGCACACACAAACCACCCACTTCATTCCATTTCAGCCACCGCCTACATTGTCGCTAAATGACCATTGCACGTTGTAAACCCCTGCTTCATATTTCAATACAACCTAAGCTCATTCTGCCCATACACTCGTCGAATTGGAGAAACTAGGCAGAGTTTTTTTTTGTCGGCGATAGGGATGGCAATGGGGCGGGTCAGATGCGGATCTTATTAAATCTGAACTCATCCCGCTAGTTCAGAAACCCCACTCCGCCCCGCCCCGCCCCGGCACCGGGTCAAAAGAATGGAAAACCATTCCCGATCCTAAGGTAGTTTAGGAAATCCGACCCCGCCCCGATCTTTCCTTACTCGCGGCCACTGTTACAATCTGAGCCATATAAGAACAAGGCAAATTAATTATTATGAGCACTGCCGGCACCCCCTACCCATGGCACAGTCGGCATACACTCACCATTATCACCCATCACTCACAAATGGAAAGAGAGAATTCAACAAAAAAAGTAAAAATGAAAGAATTAAAAAAACAAAAAAGCCCATATGCGGTCCAGCGTTTGGTCGTTGCCGATCACCCTCCGATCGCACCACCAGTCCACCACGTCATTCACCTCCTTGCCGCAGAGGCCTTAGATCCAGCGCCCCTTGTAGCTCTCACAAACGCGACGTAGCCGCAACAATCGCACTTGGCAAACTTGACCGCCAACTCTGTTGTTGCACCGTCGCCGCCATCTTATTCGGACGGTGGAGGTGTTGGTGCGCTGTTTGATCGAGGTGGTGGGTGGCCAGTTAGGTGGTGGTGGGTGGAAATGGTTTGTCGCCGTGAGGGGGCCTACCACTGACGGTGGGTATGAAGCAGCGATAGCGGCGCAGTGTTAGCAGAAGAAAGAAATGATTCTAGGGTTTTGTCATTTTTGGACTATATATATATATATATATATATATATATATATATATATATATGTTAGATGGACGGCCGAGATTAGCTAATAAATTTAGGGTTTGTAAACCGGGGTGGGTACGGGTCGGATACAGGGGGCGAGTTGGACAGAAAACCATACCCGATCCTAACCTGCTGCGGGTTAAAATTTTAAATACCATACCCGCCCCATAACCCGGTCAAAGTCAATAGGAGATCCGCCAGTTGCGGATCTAAAATGGCAGAGATAGAAATAGAGAAGGACGGAGAAACACACACACAGAGATAGAGAGCAGATTGGCGAAGAAGGTAGCGTCAGTGTCCTCCACTGTCGATGGGCACTGCCATTTTTTTTCCATTTTTTGACTATTTAATTTCATTTTACTTATTTATATGTTTATATTAATATATGTATATGTATATGTATGTGTGTGCGCGCACGCGCGTGTGTGCGTGTAAGTGTAATACCCCGAAATACTTTTAACAGATTAATTTAAAATGTTAGCAAAGATATTTTAATATATATATATATATATATATATATATATATATATATATATATATATATATAGCTATGATACAATTCTTAACAACTTTTAGCGGCGATTTAATTTTAAGCATCGGTGTACTTTTAGCGACAGATAAGGAAATGGGGTAGCGTATCAACTCGTTAATAATTTTCCTAGCACATAAATTATCATAAATATTTTATTTTGGACCATTTCGCAATAATAAAAGTTTCAGGTAAACTTTGAGTGACTAATGAAAGTGTAGGGGGTTTTTGGTAATTTTTCAGTTTAGGGTTTTATATATATACACACTCTTTAAGGGAACAGCCAACCCTAGTTTTTCCACCATTATTTTTCTGGTTCACGATATATATATATATAGAGAGAGAGAGAGAGAAGAGGATGGATCGAAGAGATATTTTTGCGGCAATCGAATTTATTCTGGTAAGTGTCTTTTAAACCCTCATTTGTGATTTAATTACTTACAGATTTAAGGAGTGGTGGGGAGGCATGAGAGAACCGTGAGGTACTTTGTGGGTTTGGGGCTATGAAGTAGTGAATATTCGTGGCTACAGCTGCCGTAATTAAGGACAACCGTGGGTTAATATTGGGTGGGCTGCATGAAGGTGATTGTATATGCATGTGAGTGGTTCTTGAGTGCATGAGAGTGCTGGGAGAGAGAGAGAGAGAGAGAGAGCCATGGGGCTACCGTGGTGCTTGTTGGTGAAGAGGGGCTGATGCCGTGAGGGTGATTGTAGGTGAAGAGGGGCTGTCGTGAAAGGTATGTGTGTAGGCTGGTGGGTGTTATGCGTAGTGTGTGTGCAGGCTGTTGTACAGCCGTGTGCGAGTGTGTGTGGTGCAAGTGTGTGTGAGCAGAGGTGTGTGTGTACAATGGAAGGTGTGTGTGAGTGCGTGTCGTGCTGCTATGTGCAGCCATGAGTGTGCAACTGTGTATGTGGATATGCACATTATTGTGCAATAGTGTGCATTTGTTGCTGTGTACGTGTGCACATGGGTGTTAAAATGTGTGTGCAACATGTCTGTGAGTGTATATGTGAGTGTATTGGGTGTATGAATGTGGAGATGTGTATGGATTGGTGTGTGTGAGTTGGTATGTGAAAGGGTGTGCGTGTGATGTTGGTGTGTGTTGGAAAGGGTTGATAAGGGTGAGTAGGTGTTTAAGGTGTGTATTGTTGTGTGTTTCCGTGTGTGTATCAGAATATGTAAAGAGTATGAAAGGAGAGGTTAAGGTGCGTGTTTCAGTGGAGAAAGTTCAAGACTCTGTGTGTTTATGTATGAAGTATTGGGGTGTAGGTGTGTGATTATTATGATGTGTGGAGTTTGTATGCAGGTGTGAGGGCTGTTAGAGGAGTGTATAAGGGTGGAGTATGTGTCTGAAATTAGTGCAAAGTGTGTGTTAGTTGAGCAGGTAAGTGTGTGTGTGTAGTGGACTAGTGTGGGTAAAAATGCGGTCCGTGTTTGTGTGCGTGTGTATAACGTGTTGAAAACAAATGGGGGAGAAAGAGAGAAGACCCACTGCCTGAGAGAAGATGTACGTGTATTGTGTGTATATGGGTGTGGCTGTGCAGAGTATTTTGGATGTGAGTGTGGTGATTATGAGGTGGCTCTATTGGAATGTATAATAGTGAAATGTGTGTATATATGTGATGTATATGTGCAAGGAAAATGGGAGGTGGTGCAGCCGTGTAGCAGTGAGGTGCTGTCAGCTGTGAGCCTGTGTGTGTGTAAAGGGTGACTTGTGAGCCAGTCTGTGTATGTGAGTGGTGTGTGTCATGTATGCATATGTGTATGCATTTTATGAATGTAACAACTGTGTGTGTGTGTGTGTGTGAGAGTCTTGTGGGTCTGTGAGTGCAATATAGTCTGTGACTGCAGTGAACAAGGGGAAGAAGAAGAGAGTGAAGTGGGCATTGGATCATAGCAGTGGGTAGTACCATGTGCAAGCACAGATGTACCACATATTAACGTTAGATACGTTGCGCACATTGGATAGTGTACAGTCGTAATTAGCGCATGACATTTTACAGTACGGTACCTTAGGCCATATCAAAATTTCTGGCAAAAGTTTACAATTTTTTGAAATCGTATATATTTTTAATTTTTTCTGTAAATTCAGATTTGTAAAATCTTTTAGAGTCTTTAAAACTCATGAAACAGTTCTGAAAAATTGAATTGTTATCATTTTTTGTATCGCATTGAATTTAGCAAAACGAAAAATTTAAAAATAGTTTTAATACCTTTTAAAATCTGATTTCAATTTCTATAATTTTTGTACATATTTTAAGGTTCTAACAGAAATTATGAGTCTTTCCAGCTAGAAGCAATTATGGTAATTTATGGGCTTTTAGTGTATTTAAATGAATTATTTTTAATTCAAAAATTATATTTTTATTCCATATGCTGTATTAAGCCATAAAGAATGCTTAATGAGAATTAAAAAAAATATTTTGGATTATTTATAAGCCTCGAGGAGTGTGTTGGGTCTTCTGGTTAGGTTGGCCGTGTGTGAGACCCGCTTTGAGTTGTGTCGTTCCAGATTGAGGAATGAGTACGATGTGGATAGTTATATTAGGTTTATAATATAATAGTGTGGATAATGTTCTGATAAGTGATTTGTCGACCTAGGTTAATTCAAATGGATTTGATCGAGGGCATTTTAGCTTCATCTCACTTTGATCGAGGTAAGGGATTTTCATCCGAACCAAACTCCTCATAATTGATTTCATATGTTCTTCTGATTTGTTCTCGCTATTTTTTTGGATTCTGTTATTTTGATAAAGTCGCATTGTTTGCCTTAAAAATCTTTCATTGAGCCTTAAAATGTTCATTGAAACTCTTATCGATGCTCATTATTTATTGCCCATCGAGCATTAAATAATATGTTGTATTATTGAATTATTGCATTCTGTATATTGACATGAGATTCTGCATTGGTGTGTTTTGGCGGAGTTGGTGGGTACTGGCGAATTCGGTGTATTGGTGTGGGCTAGTACCTTGATGGACTAGTCGGTGTATTGGTGTGGGCTAATACCTTGATGGACTAGCCGGTGTAAATATACGTATGTAGTTATCAGTGTTAGTGAGCATCGTCTTCGTGACTTTGCTAAGTGATTTTCCCTGCGTGGCTTTGCAATTGCTCATGTTAAATAGCATCTCCAATTGTTTCTATCGTATCTGAAAGTCATATTGATATTTGATCGAACTATTTATGATCGTTTTAAAACTCTTGAAAAACCATCATCGAGTTGCATCTGTGAATTAAAGCATCATTGAATTGCATCTATAAATTGTTTCGTAATTCTTTCGTTTATACGACCTTACTGAGTTCTGAAAAGCTCACTCCCATTTGAATTCATTTCCGCAGGTGATAACCAACAATAGATCGCATTGGGTGTGGATTAGATCTAAGCCGAGCGAAGAAAATAGAATTTAAGTTTCAGTCTTAGTCATTAGAACCTTAGCGTGGGTTATTATTGTTATTTAGAAATTTTAATGTAGACTTAATGTTTTCAACTATGACAAGACACTTAGGCTGCGTTTGGCGACAAGGATAAGGATAAGGATAAGGACAGGATAAGGCCGGACAAGCTATACCGTCGGATAAGACCGGATAAACAAGAAATCCTATCCAGCGTTTGGACCAAGTCCGGATTATAAGTCAGATATGCAATTTACAAAGTAATACATATATATACATGATGCCAAGGAAAGTGGGTTCGTACCTACGTGGAGGTGCTACAAAGGCTGCAGTCCTAGTCAGATGCCAAGTATGTTGATGTGAGACACAGCAAGGGTGGAACAAGGGCTTCCCAAACAGAGGTTGAGGGTGGCAGTGCTGTAAGGGCGATAACGCATGATGAATACACGACGACAATCACAGTCAGATGCTTAGGTCCAGAGTTAAGGTCATGTATGTTTCTCTCTCTAGGATTCTAGAGTAAGAAAGTGAAAATATGTTCTGAAAATGTCCAACCTTCATGTTTCGTCCAAATGAATTCTCAAGACCTCTATTTATATAGATTGAGATGATGATGTCATTAACTGACACGTGGCGCCCCCCCGGGAGTGACACGTCACCGGGGGGTCCACGGGTGTCGGTGCTCCACGGACTGTCGAATCGCATATTCACCCGGCCTACCCCGCACAGCGTCGCTCTGTCTGTCTGGAAAGACTGGCTCCCACAGCGTTAGTGTGGCCAGAGAACCCCTTGATCTAGCCTCCAATCCAAGCCCTTGCAGAGTCCCACAGGCCTGGCAGTGGTGGGGAAGACCCGACGCCCAACTACCAGGTGAACTAGGCGCGATGCCCTCTGAAGACCTGCTCCCGTCTCAGAGTGACCCGGGGGTCATAGTCCCTAAGGGTGCCGACGCAAGCCCCCAGTGCCGGAGCACGTAGGCCAGTCACGCAGACACCCTGGCGGAGACAGTGTCCCGGAGGAGTCGCCTATTCCGCAGGTCGAGGTAGTATCCCGGAGAAGCCGTCTACCTGGCCGGCCAAGGTAGCATCCCGGAGGAGCCGTCTACCTGGCAGAAGGGGAGTCTTCGTGCCGGAGCACTTAGAGCTCCCTGGCAGAGATAGTGTCCCAGATGAGTCGCCTATCCCCGCGGGTGAGTCCTTATGACGAAGCACTCGGAGCGCGTCAAGGTAGCATCCTGGAGGAGCCGTCTATCTGGCGGAAGGGGAGTTGAAGAGCTCCCTGGCGGAGATAGTGTCCCGGAGGAGTCGCCTATCCCCGCGGGTGAGTCCTTGTGCCAGAGCACTTGGAGCGCGTCAAGGTAGCATCCCAGAGGAGCCGTCTACCTGGCGGAAGAGGAGTTGAAGAGCTCCATGGCGGAGATAGTGTCCCGGAGGAGTCGCATGTCCCCGCGGGTGAGTCCTTGTGCCGGAGCACTCAGAGCACGTCAAGGTAGTATCCCGGAGGAGCCGTCTACCCGACTGGCCGAGGTAGCATCCTGGAGGAGCCATCTACCTGGCGGAAGGGGAGTTGAAGAGCTCCCTGGCGGTGATAGTGTCCCGGAGGAGTCACCTATCCCCGCAGGTGAGTCCTTGTGCCGGAGCACTCGGAGCATGTCAAGGTAGCATCCCGGAGGAGCCGTCTACCCGACTGGCCGAGGTAGCATCCCGGAGGAGCCGTCTACCTGGCAGAAGGGGAGTTGAAGAGCTCCCTGGCGGAGATAGTGTCCCGGAGGAGTCGCCTATCCCCGCGGGTGAGTCCTTGTGCCAGAGCACTTGGAGCACGTCAAGGTAGCATCCCAGAGGAGCCGTCTACCTGGCGGAAGAGGAGTTGAAGAGCTCCATGGCGGAGATAGTGTCCCGGAGGAGTCGCATGTCCCCGCGGGTGAGTCCTTGTGCCGGAGCACTCAGAGCACGTCAAGGTAGCATCCCGGAGGAGCCGTCTACCCGACTGGCCGAGGTAGCATCCTGGAGGAGCCGTCTACCTGGCGGAAGGGGAGTTGAAGAGCTCCCTGGCGGTGATAGTGTCCCGGAGGAGTCACTTATCCCCGCAAGTGAGTCCTTGTGCCGGAGCACTCGGAGCATGTCAAGGTAGCATCCCGGAGGAGCCGTCTACCCGACTGGCCGAGGTAGCATCCCGGAGGAGCCGTCTACCTGGCGGAAGGGGAGTTGAAGAGCTCCCTGGCGGAGATAGTGTCCCGGAGGAGTCGCCTATCCCCGCGGGTGATGTACACTCCGGAGAGTGGGTCGAAGCATGTTCCACGACCAATGCAAGGCGCTCATGGTGTGGTGAATGAGTGTAGTGCTCGAGGGCACGTAACATGATTGTGGCGCATGGGCGCGATGAAGTGAGTATGGTGCCGGGGGCACGGTAGTGTGACAGAGAGCCTGGGGGCACGGCTGTATCAGCGGCACGGCGCACGGGCGCGGCAGAGTGTTGGAGTGCGGCGCCCGGACGCCGGCGACGGGGGTCGCAGAGTTGTGTCCGGGCGACGGGGTCGCGGAGTTGTGTCCGGGGGACCCCCGGAGTTGTGTCCGGGCGATGGGGTGGCGGAGTTGTGTCCGGGCGACGGGGTCGCGGAGTTGTGTCTGGGCGACAGACGACGAGGGTGACGGACGATGTAATGCCTCTTGAAGAGTAGTGAAGGTGCTAAGGATGGAGGCCAAAGGCCAACCCTTGAGGGAAGGCCAAGGCCAACCCTTGGGGGAAGGCCAAGGCCAACCTCAAGGGGAGGCCGAGGCCGACCCCAAGGGGAAGGCCAAGGCCAACCTCCTTGGGCAAGTGTCATGGCGCGCCGATGGGCGAAGTGTGATGCGGCGTCGCACAAGGATAAGTTTCTTAGTGACGAAGTCACGTCACGAAAGTGAGAAGTGCACATGACTTGAGCGTGCATGCTTTGACCGGTTGTGAGCGTTGAAAATATATGTTGCTTGTGCGGACGTGTCATGCAAAATGAGACCACAGTGGGCCTTTGGGTGCGACCAGGATAGATTGGGAACAATACATATACACACACATATATATATATATATATATGTGTGTGTACATATACACACACGTATATACAGTATATATAACTATATATATATATATACACATATATATAGAAACTATAGGTGAATTGTATGTCTATATATATATATATATACATATATATATATAGACAATGAAGAATATACAGTTGTTGAACAAATATTATATCAACACCATTCACAAATAAGTCAAACAAGACTATTCATGCACTATAGAGAAACACAAAATTGATGTATAGGAGAAGACATAGCAAGTGTTAATCTAATACATCCAGACTCTGAAAATGAATTAATCAGAGGGAATTTTAATTTAACACATATAGGTTTTATTGTTATAGGAATAAAAGGATTAACTAGAAGAGACACAGGAGCTAAAGTATTTTTAGCTATAATAGACGACAGCAAAATTCAGTATTGTTTTGGTGATATTCTACTGTATATTCAGGTTGATTGAATATGTCTAAACTATTTTCTCTTTCTGTAAGACGTATAAAATTTTGTAATTGTTCAATACTTATTCCTTGTCCTATGCTTGTAGTTCCTACCTTTTGATTTAGAATTTTTATGTCTAGGTTTTTTAAGATATCAAAATCTTTGAGTTACCCATTATGATGTTTGAGATGGTAAGCTATCATAGTTTTCTGTATAGTTTATACTATTAGCTTGTCTATTTCTTAAAATATGTCTAACATTGGAAGCAGAATTTGAGTTTGTTCTTAAAAGTTGTCTGACGTATTCGTCATGATATAGAGAATTGTTTTCTTTGTCAAGCAAAACTATATGGTGTCTTAAAAGTTTTTCTAAATATTAATTTATTCTTTGAGTAAGTATATATATAGAATATACTGGGAGTCTTAGGTGAAGGTAAGTATATATATAGCTTTGGTAAGCTATCATAGTTTTCTGTATAGTTTATACTATTAGCTTGTCTATTTCTTAAAATCTGTCTGACATTGGAAGCAGAATTTGAGTTTGTTCTTAAAAGTTGTCTAACGTATTCGTCATGATATAGAGAATTGTTTTCTTTGTCAAGCAAAACTATATGGTGTCTTAAAAGTGAAACAAAGATAGAAAGTCTAAAATCTTTTTAGCTATATGTTCTTATAATTTTATCTTGCCGTTTTCTATTTCCATTCTTAAAAATTTTACATTTGTTTTAAATAATTCTACCTTTTTCTTGCTTAAAATTAAACCATGTTTGTTGAATAGTTTAAAAACTAAATCTAGATTATACAGTAGTGTATGGGAGTATAATCGATTCTTGTTCTTGTAATTTTACAGGATGCATAAATGGCTTTATATTATGCCATGTGTTAGTCAACGGGTTTTCAAAGCCTAGACATAAAGCCTAGACAAAAGATAGAGTTTAAAAACCTAGACATAAAAATTCTAAATCAAAAGGTAGGAACTATAAGCATAGGACAAGGAATAAGTATTGAACAATTACAAAATTTTATACGTCTTACAGAAAGAGAAGATAGTTTAGACATATTCAATCAACCTGAATATACAGTAGAATATAACCTTCTGTAGATTTTTAAATTACCTTCTAAGTGATCTCTGAATTTATGATCCTTTTAGTCATACTAGACTTTGAGATAATCTTTTTCAGTTCATAGAATGCTTTTCACCTTAGAGCATGTTCACCCCAGAATAATAAACAAGTTTAAATAAATAAGAGACTTACTTGAAAGCATAGCACATATAAGTGTTATATAACTTACCAACTTCAAACGATTTATGTTATAAATTACAGAATGTCAGTTAGATAGATATATATCGTATTTGTTTGTAAAAAGACTTATTAAGTTATAACTAACTTTTTCTTGACTATATGTGTCTAGATTTATATTAGAGTCATCTTCTATGTCTACATCTTCTAATTCTTCTATATGTAAGCATTCATCTAGTTCGTTTGGAAATATATTAGAGGAAATATAGAAGATAGAAATAGAACAGAAGTATTAGCTACTGAAACAAGAAGACGTAATGAAAATACAATGGGCTTAGACTTTTTAGAACACCATTGGCACCTATAGTTTCTTTAGAACAAATAATAGATAGGTATATATATAAAGACCAATTGATGGCTTAGACAAATAATAGATTGGTTATATATAATCTAACTGTTATATAAATGTTATATATAATATGTGTATATATATATATATATATATATATATATATATATATATATACACATATATATGTACATTTATATTTAATATCTATATAAATGTTTGATTCTTTCATTTGCATCATCAATTGTCTCTAAGGCTGTAAAGAATTTATTAAAGGTATCTGAGATGTCTACAGTTGTTTGTTGATCAAGATTAAAGTTGTTGATCATTTCGTCGAAATTAAAAGGCTCTTGGTATGGTTCTGTATTTAAATTCCTATCTGTCATATTAACTAGGTAAATGGATACTGTCATGGTCTTCAGTATTATCAGTACTATCTAAAATATTTTCGTTACTGTTTTCATTATTAATTATCTGTAAAGTATGTATGGCATTCTTAGGATTAGTTAACCAAGCCAGAATTTATTTCAAAGATCTTAGCAAATTAATAGGTCCTCTATACAATAAAACTCGTAAAAATGGACAAATACATTTTAATATAGAAGACATCAGACTTATAAAAACTATAAAAGAAAGAGTTAAACAATTACCAGACTTATATTTACCCTTAGACAAACAATACTGAATTAGAAAGAGAAGACTTATACCATATATAGATATGAACAACAATAGTTATATGGTGTCTTAAAAGTTTTTCTAAATATTCATTTATTCTTTGAGTAAGATGGTCTAGATTTATAAAGTATCTAAGATATGTAGCTAAAGGATTTAGAACCAGTCTAAATCTGCCAGATTGTATATGAAATTTAACTCTACTATTGACATAATTTAAAGCATTTAAGCCTGCATAGAAATGATTAAATTGCGTGATATCTACAGGATATTCTTCATTGTCTTCACTATAACTACTATAAAGCTTTTCACCTTAGAGCGTGTTCACCCCAGAATAATAAACAAGTTTAATCAAGACTATATTGAGTTGTTTTTAGTCATACTAAACTTTGAGATAATAATTTTAAAGCAATGATAATTAATAATACAAATGAGGATCTCTTAGAAGTAGATGAAACCTTAAGTGACACAGAGAGTGTATATAGCATTAAATCAATAGAAGAATATACAGAAGACATCCTTTCTATATATATATATATATATATATATATATATATATATATATATATATATATATATACACACACACACACATATATATATATATATACATATATGTATATATATACACACACACATATATATACACACACACACACACACACACACACATATATATATATATATATAATTAATTGTTATAGGAATAAAATGATTAACTAGAAGAGACACATGAGCTAAAGTATTTTTAGTTATAATAGACGACAGATTTTCTAGTGAACAAGCCATAATAGGAGCTATAGAAGTAGATATGAACAACAATGGTATTTGACATATTGGAAAAAGCAGAATTTACCTACTTTTTATAGTAGGTATATATTATTATTAATATATACAATTCATAATCAATATATACTTATTATGATAAAAACGTTAATAGAAGGTTAGAATATTTAGAACAAAAAGTTATTCAAATAGAAGAAACCATTAATAAAAAACATACAGAAGATTTAATCATAGGAGAAAATAAACATTTAATTCAAGATTTCAAGAATTTAAAATAGAAAAATTCTGTACTTAGGCAAGATTTAATAACCTTATAACTACAAGAATACATGTAAGGCATTATAATAAATTAGTTGAAACAAATGCAATTATAGATACTGGATGTACCATTACAGTTATAGATCAAAGCTTAACTGATCCATCTTATATAAAAACATTTGAGACACCCATAACTGGAGTAGGTTTTTCTAATACTCCCATACAATACTCTCAATATATTACAAATGCATCTATTACTTTTCTAACATCATGCAATACGCAAAGCAAACCATATCCTCTAAAGCAAGCCTTTTGTGCACCTATTGCACACTCAGAAGGAAAAATTATTTTAGGAATAAATTTTTTAATAGCCGACAATAACACTCTAACAATTACTAAAGACTTCATACAACTAGCACAAAATGTTACACATACCCCTATTAATATTGACACTCCATCAGAGTACGCTCGGAAGCGTGGTGGAGAATATGTTAATATAAAAGGAAAAAATAAAATATGCGAAGACTGTAGTAATGGAAAAACAAATTGTTGCATAACAAATATAGAAGATGAATGCTTACATATAGAAGAATTAGAAGATGTAGACATAGAAGATGACTTTAATATAAATCTAGACACATATAGTCAAGAAAAAGTTAGTTATAACTTAATAAGTCTTTTTACAAACAAATACGATATCCTTAAAGCAATAGAAAAACTACCTTTTATAGGAGAAGATCCTATCAAACGATGGGATTTAAACAAAATATATTGTAAACTAGACATCATTAATCCAGACTATATTGTTAAGACAGCAAACATAGAAGCAAGTAGTTTAGATACTGAAGATTTCAAAATGCACATCAAAGATTTAACACAATTAAAAATAATTAGACCTAGCAATAGCCCTCATAGATCCGCAGCATTCATAGTTAGGAATCATGCAGAAATAAGTAGAGGTAAAAACAGAATGGTAATAAATTATAAAAGACTAAATGACAATATTAAAGACGATAGTTACAATATCCCAAACAAGACCTTTCTTTTAAGTAAAATTCAAGGCAAAAAGATATTTAGTAAATTCGATTGGAAATCAGGCTTTTATCAAATTAAAATGTGGCCTGAAGACATTAAATGGACAGTTTTTACTACGCCCGAAGGTCTATATGCATGGTTAGTCATGCCATTTGGCCTTAAGACAGCACCAAGTATCTTCCAACGCAAAATGGATGATATTTTCAGACCTTATAATGATTTCATCCTTGTATACATAGATGATATTTTAGTTTGTAGTAAAAATGAGCATGAGCACTTATCACATCTAGATTTAGTTTTTAAACTATTCAACAAACATGGTTTAATTTTAAGCAAGAAAAAGGTAGAATTATTTAAAACAAATGTAAAATTTTTAGGAATGGAAATAGGAAACGGCAAGATAAAATTACAAGAACATATAGCTAAAAAGATTTTAGACTTTCCGGATAAATTAGAAGGTTTAAAACAAATTCAGGCATTCTTAGGATTAGTTAACCAAGCCAGAATTTATTTCAAAGATCTTAGCAAATTAATAGGTCATCTATACAATAAAACTCGTAAAAATGGACAAAGACATTTTAATAAAGAAGACATCAGACTTATAAAAACTATAAAAGAAAGAGTTAAACAATTACCAGACTTATATTTACCTTTAGACACCGACTACTTAATAGTCCAAACAGATGGATGTAAAGAAGGATGGGAAGCAGTCTTATACTGCAAACCCAATAAATACAGTAATAAGAAAGAAGAAAGAATATGCAGATATGCTAGCGGTAAATACAAAGAAAGTAATCAATATTTAACCAGTTTAGATTACAAATTACTTGCAATAGTTTACGCTTTAGAACATTTCAAAGCACTTTTAATATCAAAGCATGAATTCTGCATTAGAACAGACTGTGAAGCCATAGTCAGATACAACAAAAATAAAGACTCTAGATATACGAATAGATGGTTAAAATTCATGACATCTTTAAGCAATTATAGAATAGATAAAATAGAATGGCAACATATCAAAGGTGTAGACAATTCTATTGCCGATTTATTATCTAGAAAGATTTTATCTTAAGATAACCTTAGACCAATAGCAGTAGAATAAAGACAAAGTTATTGTTTTCTTTTCAGATGGCATCCTCTTCTTCCGTTCAGACCAGACAAGCTCAGGTAAATCAAGCTAATCCAGTTTTTCCTACACAATTTACTAGTTACATAGACAATCTAGGAAAAAATAGAATAAATTACAATGGTAATAATCTAGAAGTTATATATGCTGGATCGAGATTCCAAGTTAAAGACCACAAACTTGGACCTTTTCCTGTTGACCAGCGAACTCTTTTAGATAACTTATGGCAGTCTTTTATTAAAAAAGACAACGAATGGTTTGTTAATACCGTCAATGCATTAGCTAATTATTTTCATAAAATAAGAGACACTAAAAAATATAATTTTTATTGTGTTTTTAAAGGCAATATGTCATGCATTTTTAAAAGTTATCCTGAAGCCATGGTCGGAGGAGTTGGTAATTACCCTCAACCTTGGTATAAAGGCACCATAACTTTTCAAGAAGCAACCACTCTTATGCAAACCCATTTTGGGCCTAATTACTATATTAGCCCTGATTGTCAAGACAAATCAACCACAGACACCATTGCAGACTGTGAAAACTGCAATACATTAATTAAACATTTTAATATATTAAAGACTAGATTAGACCACTTACTTTTAGAAAAATCACACTTTGATACACAATTAGCCCAGCTTAAGGCTCAAATACAAGTCTTAGAATTAGAGGCAAATGACTGGAAGAACAGATACACCACTATTCTTTCAAAACACCAGTCATCAAAACCCACTACCTCCGGGGTTAAAGGAGTAGCTAGTCCGGATTCACAGGCTTCCGGTAAAGATAAATCAAGTCCTGTTATAGCTGGTAATTTGCTCAAAATTACTGAAAAACCTTCGAGTTCAGGAAAAAGAACTCCTAGTCCTGTTCAACAGGTAGCTGATAAAGACTTATCAAATCCTGTCAAAGTTGGAGGTTTACTCAAAATCTCTGAAAATCCCTCTAGTTCGGGAGAAAGAACTCCTAGCCCAGAGAAACAGGTATCTGGTAAAGGCAAATTAATTCCTGAAACCCCTGACCGTTTGGGTAAAATGAAACAAATTAAAAGAAATAAGAAGAAGGCAAAAAGACAAGCCTACACAGTTCATAAACAAGTAGCTGAAGCATTTGCTGAAATAATCAGCAAAACGTTTAGCAACATCCACACTATTGAACCCGACAAGGCAGTAGAAGACTTCAAGAAATCGGCTACAGCAAATAGCCTCTTCTATGAAGAACCGTTATTTCAAGATGCACAAAGACCAAGTCCAAGCCCGATAATTTCCAGCGAATCTTCAGAAGATGCAAAAACTGAAGAGACGGAACACAAGACTGAAGACCAGTAGACTCAAGATTCATCTCTCAAAGAAGGATCTTCTAGAAGCAGAGTAGCTACAAACAAGCCACGCATACAGACATCTGTTAAAGCTACTTTCGTCTATCAAAATAAGACAAGAAAAGACAGCCGCATCTTTTGACTAAATTAGCAAAAGATGAAAAGAAGACATCAACTTTTGACAAATTGGCAAAGGTAGAAGAAGACAAGAAGACACGTAAAAAGAAGGATCTTCTAGAAGCAACAACAAGACAAACAACAGTACAAGCATCTAGACAGCTGTTAAAGCATTCAGACTACTTTCGGCTATTAGACATGGACAAAAGAAGACAAGACTTCAAGATAACTACCAGACGCATTATTAAAGCAAAAGACTTTTTGAACAAGACTGATCTCTGCAAAGTAACTTTATTCGGCACATAAAGAAGAAGACATCTGCTAAATAGTATGAAGCATCTTTAGCTTTTACTGTTAACTTTGCGACTTTTAGTTATTTTGTAATGTAGTCCTTTAGTCATATCCAGTAGGACACCTGTAAACCATAGGCAATCATGTAAATGCCTGTTCATATCTTTTCTCTGCCTATTTAGGCCAAGGTAGATTTCATTTGTAAACACACGATAATGCGATTACACTTTCAATTCAGAGCAATCAAACACTCTTTCTCAAAACTCTCTGTTCTTCATGCTATCTAACCTTTCTCTATAAACTTCGCAATTCTTCGTTCAAGTAATTAGCTGCTTTCAAGTAAGTCTCTTATTTATTTAAACTTGTTTATTATTCTGGGGTGAACACGCTCTAAGGTGAAAAACATTCTATGAACTGAAAAGGATTATCTCAAAGTCTAGTATGACTAAAAACAACTCAATATAGTCTTGATTAGAGATCATATGGCATTTACTTGGCTCAGAAAGACTCTGTCAAATTTTAGTTTTTTAAAATTAATTATGCTTACCCTAGGCTTTTTCCAGATTTTAAATCGATTATGCTTCTAAACGAACTTTCATATTTCTTCCAAATATTTTAAACAAAAGTGGGAGCGAGTCTTTTAGGGTTATTTATCGAGTGATGGATTTGAAAACCCGTTGACTAACGCATGCTCTGAGTTTTTTCCAAAAAGAAGAACTTTGGTAGTTCAACCTAGCATCCTGAGATTTAATCTAGGTAAAACCTATCCTGCATCCTGAACATTTGAAAAATAAGAATTTTAACCCAGACTCTCTCTCTCTGCTTTTAAAGTTTTTGCCATGTCTTCTCTGAATCATCTCTCTATTCCGTTGTGTTTTTATCTGTGCTATGCTTTCATCCACTATGGACACGGTCTAACCGGGGACTCTTTATTTTTCGGCCAACCCCGCTAATTATTTTCATAAAATAAGAGACACTAAAAAATATAATTTTTATTGTGTTTTTAAAGGCAATATGCCAGGCATTTTTAAAAGTTATCCTGAAGCCATGGTCGGAGGAGTTGGTAATTACCCTCAACCTTGGTATAAAGGCACCATAACTTTTCAAGAAGCAACCACTCTTATGCAAACCCATTTTGGGCATAATTACTATATTAGCCCTGATTGTCAAGACAAATCAACCACAGACACCATTGCAGACTGTGAAAACTGCAATACATTAATTAAACATTTTAATATATTAAAGACTAAACTTTTAGTCAGAGAGACTATATATATATACACAATGTATATGTAGATATACAATGTATATGTATATATATATACATTATATATCTACATATACATTGCGCGTGTATATATATATATATATATATATATACACGCGCAATGTATATGTATATATTCAATGTATATGTATATATGGCATTGAAGGGAAAGAGGAAGAAAAGTGGGGTGGGTCCCATTCATTTTAGTCCGAACTGATCTGAACTAATTTTATACCACCCCCCAGGTATTATTGTATCCCACTCAAGGGGGATAAAACAAGTCTAAAGGATACCTTATCCGGGGACTAAGTGCATGTCCAAATGCCGGATAAGATTATTTTTATCCTATCCGGGGTCTTATCCCGCGCGCCAAACACAGCCTTAGAGTATTATCTTATTCAATGGTTTAGACGTTTAGTTGTTCTTCTGACTGGCTGGTGGTACTAAATTGATTGAGTTTGGGGTTCTATTGTCTTAGTGTATATGATCGAGCGAGTGTTAACGTTCCAAATTTTTCTGATGTTACAATATATATATATATATATATATATATATATATATATATATATATATATCTCTGTGTGTGTCTCTTTCAATTGCCTCCAAACACTCCGCATTTTCCTCCCCAAATCTCTCTCTTTCATTTCAAAATCCCACCTTTTTCTCCATAGATCTCTCTTTGCCATTTTAAAATAACCAAAATGAGAGATCAGATATTTACATAATTAACCTTAATTTAATTATAACTTGCCAAGTTACCCGCTAACTTTCATTAGTTTTCTATTGCACCCAGTTTTGTTATTTACAGCCTATGGTTATTATAAATTGTTGCTTAAGGTCCCAAACAATATCGCTCATAACAATGATTTCTAAGGACCCAAAATAATATCACTTGTAGAAACTGTCGCTAAGATAATAAATAACCGGCTAGAAATTACCATAAAACTAACCCTAGGTTCGGTATATTACATAATCTTTGACACTCTACTAAACTAATGTACGAAAAGATAAAAAGATAAAAGGAAAGAATCAAATACCTCTTGATTATTTGGATTGTTGTTGACAACTCGAGATTTTCCACGATGTGATGAAGTGGCTATACTTATGGACTTGAAAACTTGGCTTCCTAGTCCACTTCTCTCTTTTTTCTTGCTAGTCTTGTGATCATAAAATTCCTTCAACCTTTCGAAGGAACTTTTCTCTCTAACTGACTTTCCCATTAAGGACAACCAGATGGCCTTTTTTATATAGGTCTAGGGAGGCAATAGAGAAATAAGAGGAGACCATTAGATTATGCCCATCACTTTTAAGAAATAAAGACTGAGCGACCCAAAGGCCCACTGTGAGGGAGCTCGCCCTTAAGCGACCCCCAATGGGAACAACACATTATAGAAAAGACCACGAGACCGATGATTGATGTAAGGGCTCACACAAAGAAGTCAGACCTTTTTAAGGATTCCTACATGTCTCTTAAGAAATGAAACAAACCAATGTAGTTCAGACAACTCGATAATAGGTACTCAACAACCACAAAGAGGTCAGACCTTTTTAAGGATTCCTACATGTCCTTAGAGAGATCACTTGAAGCTGGAGGCAACAACGCGTGGAAACGATTCGTCGTCAAGTACATTGAAAAGGGAAACTGAGAATGAACATTATTTAGAGCTAGAGCCAAGAGTAAGAATGATTGGTCGCCAGATAAAGGGCGCAATCTTAGATGCCCGAGCCAACAGTGACAACAATTAGTGGGTTAGGAACAAGGCCTATCCCTAGAAGTTGAATCCAACAATAGCAATGATTGGTCATCTAGGGATATTAAAAAATGAGTAAAATATATCTGGAGACATACCAACAGTAATAACCATCGGTCGCCAGATAAAGACCGTATTTCTAGAAGTTAGAGCCAAACAGTAATTGTCGTCTAGGAACACTAAAAGGGAACTCATACCTTAAAGCCATAGCATATAGTAACAACAATATTTTCTTGGGTCATTTAGGCACAAGGCGCACCCCAAGAAGCAGGGGCCAACAATAAATTCCGAAACATCTGTCTTTTTCGAGATTTTTACCTATTTAGAGCAATTAATTTCTTAGAAAATCGAGAAAAAAATCTTATTTAGTTAAGGGTTGAACCGACTGGCTTTCAACAAATCGGCTGGTAAGTTGGACTTTTTCTGATATTTGACTTAAAAAATATATTCTTCTCTATCAGAGTTTTTAGACTCGAAAAAGTCTTCTTTACCATAATTTCGGCCCTAAACCACTATAAATTGATCATCGAGCTGCAAGATAAGGGTCTATTTTTCTCTAGAAATTTTGGACATTTCTTCCCTAGAAGTGGTGCACTAGTTCTAGTGAGAACTCTATGAGGATTCTGTAAGATAATTCATATTTTCTTAGTCTGCTACCATCCTGGATCCATCCCGACGTCATCCCAAGTCGTCTAAGTAAACTCCATCTCGAGGTTACTTTTATATTGCTTTTCTAGATTAGATTAGATTAGGAGAGTCTATATCATTTCCCTTCTCCACGACCATATCTCGTTAAAAAAAATTTAAAAAGTACAAAACTTGTTTCAAAGTTGTTTTTTATTCAATTAGAAGGAGTCGAGTCAAAGACTTAGATTTAGGTAGCTTCCCTCAAGGTCCGGCCGAACTACAATAGTTTCGGTTCCTGTTTGTCTGTCCGGATAGGCCATTTGATCCCCAGTCGAATTCAAACCAATTTAGGTTTAATTAGTCTTTGTCTTTTTCTTATTTGGTTTATAGGCCAGAAGTTTAAATTGGACAATCTAGAGGAAATTAGGATTTTCTTGTTTACCCTTATTAGTTATTAAATCATCCCTAAAAATAAGATGGCGACTCGAGTTAGACCTTTTCGGGTCTAAATTTTCGGAGCGGTTCGCTACAATGAATTATCACTTTTTTATAACCAAATTTGACCAAGTTAAAATCAAAAACTTTTAACACGATCTAAACCTCTTGGTTTTTCTTACACGTACACTATTTTTAGTATTTTTATGCAAAAGTCATCAATAGTTTAAAGATGATTTCTCATTTATTCTAAAACTTGCTTTTGAATATAAATTTCAAACAGCTATTAGCCTCTAAGTATAAAAACTAAAACATGTTATTTTTCGATCATTTGGGAGTCAGATTAGAAGATGATTTCGAGATAATATCATTCTTATTAGTGACTGGAATATGATTAAAAGGCAAATTTTTATACACTTCAAAACCATATTACTTGAAAAGTTGTTAATTAACATACTGATAAAATTCTTGATTCTTAAAAGTTAAGGCTGTTAATTCACAACCTCTCACCTCCACATGCATGTACATTTGTCCGGATAATGACTTGAAGAGAAGAATGATGAAAAATTATAAATATTTAAATAAAAAACTCTGACAAGAACTCAACCAGTTTAGAACAAGATGTTACAACCCTCAGTATAACAACTAACGGTCGTTAAATATAAATATGCAAGTCAATTCTAATTGCAAAAATTTGTAAAAATTTCACTAATCATACTTAATATAATCATTAATTACCGCTTTATTAGGGAAAAAGTTGTAGCCTTCCTTTAATTCATGATGATATGATGATAAAGTGTCCATGACATGAGATTCAACGGTAACCATAGAAACCCATTTGCACTGCATTCCGCGCGAAAACAACAAAAATAGATGGAAGAAGACAGCCGAGAGCACTTCCAGAAACATGATTTCAGTCGCATCTCCTCTCTTCCTCCTCCAAACAAGCGTCGCTGCTAGTCGACCATCCCCAATCGGTACCTTGTTTACCGCCGTTCGATCATCTTCAATCTCGCAAGAAGGCGGCGATGCTGCACCATTTCCGCCGATTAGGGTTGCCAAGAGGGTGGTGCTGGTGCGGCACGGGCAGAGCACGTGGAACGAGGAAGGCAGGATCCAAGGCAGCTCCAATTTCTCGGTGCTTACTAAAAAAGGCGAGGTGCAGGCCGAAACTAACCGTCTGATGCTGCTCCATGACACTTTCGATGCCTGCTTTGCAAGGTTCAATACTGTCATCCTGCGCTTAATTCTTCCTGCTTTTCATCTTCTTTTTGCTGCAAATTAGAAAAAAAAATGACGAATACTATTCTAGCAACAAAAAGTTGTGGCTACAAGTTTTGCAACGATGACAAAACACTTTAATGGCAGGGAAGCGTCGCTAAGACTATTACAGCAGGTACAAAATCTTATACTCCATGAGTATCGTAGAAGATTGTGAATTATCATCAACTGTGGACGCGAGTATAGTTTAACTCAAATTAAGTAAAAGTAGTGTTATTTGATGAGATATGTCACGCCTTGGGGCCGAAATTTGTCAAAAAAATGTTCTCGTACGGACAAAGGGACCTGACATACCCGGACTTGCCCTTCTCAGGCGGCCGTCAGCCACCTTCGGCCCATCTTTTCCGGTGAACCCTAGCAGCCCTGCAAACCTTCCACTCACCCATGACCTACTGTCACTAGACCGTCCAGCACACCCCAAATTCTGTCACCACAGCTGATACATCAAAATCATAGCTTTTTGCCGTAAACCCCGCTTCATCTCTGAATCTTAAACCTTTTTTAACCCTGATTATGCAGATTTAATCTGATTACTATGGCCGAGATAACATCTACAGCTCCTAAGCCTTCTTTTGTCAATGTTCTTTTTGGGAATGACACGGCTACCGCTCAAACAAAGAATTCCCAGCAGCTCCCATGCATTCCGCTGTCGCTCCGAAGCAACCTTTACCATGGTCGGCAAGCTGGAAATCTCTTTTTCTGCTCTGAAAGTAGCTTCTCTGTAGGCTTTTTTCAAGCATACTTTGATTGTGAAGTTTTCTTCCGGCAGACATCCCATTCAAGCAATTCCTGATCATATCAATAGCTCTTGGGGATTTAAAGCTCCGGCAGCTGTTGGTCTTTCTGGTCCTCGTCATGTTTCAATTATGCTGCAATCATTAGAGGATCTTGTTTCGGCTTGGGCTCGTGAGTCACGTATCATTGACAACTGTCTCTTTCGACTCTTCAAGTGGGAGCCTAGTTTTGATCCAAGGTTTGAGTCTCATTTTGCTGCTATATGGGTGCGTTTACCTTATTTGCCAATTACGTTTTCCCCCCTCCTTCTTTCCTCAAGGATATTACGGGCACCTTTGGCAAACTTTTAAAGGCGATCTGGGTACCCAAAATTTATCTCATACCATTGCTGCCCGCATCTGTGTGGACGTTGATCTTTCAGAGGCTTTGCCTTCTTAGGTGTGGACTGGACTTGGTAATGACGGAGAAGGGTTTTGGCAGAAACTTGTATCTGAGGGCAATGTCTCCTTTTGCTCTGAATTTCATTTGCATGGTCATACTATTGAGACTTGTAGGAAAGCTGCCCCGAAAGTTAATCGTGCTAAAGCCATGGCTGTTCACAAGGGTGAAAAGTCTAAATATGAACAAAACCGCCCTTTTAATGTTGAGGTTAATGCTTCTCAGAATAAGGACTCAACGTTTGCTTAGAAAGAAAAAACTTCATCTAAGGCAAAGGAGGGGTAGAATCTTGATAATGACACTTCTTTGACTCAAAAAGGTCCTGTCATTGAGGAAATGCCATATGGAAGAGAGAAATCCATTTCTTAGGCTCTGCAAAAACTTATCATAAGTTAGTACCAAGCTGATTTGGTGTCTTCTTCTGTTTATATTCCTCCCACGTGACTCCTCGTCCACTATGGTGGATAATATTCCTCAAAAGAATATGTTTCATGCGCTTCTTGTTGATGGTGATGAGGTTGTTGAGAACATTGTAGTGGAAGATCTTTTGAATCTGGTTGAGGTGAAGGAGGAGAAGTTTGTTATAGATGCTAATGAGGGTTATCTACCTTCTCATATTCCTCGCGTTCTTCTGGAGGCAGCAAAAGATGATTCCAATGTTACTAGCCACCTAGATGCTTCTATTCCGGAACGACCACATTCTGCCTATTTCCGAACCCTTGAGGCACGTATACGACGCCTTAAAGATGGCACCAAAGAAGGATGGATTCCGGAGCGGGTGTGGACGCGATACGGGTGCAAATACGCGGATAGGTAATTTTTTTAGAAAATCAGATATGGAAAAATTTATTAAATATATTAGATGTGTGTAACACAAATAATACTATTTTAGACAAACAATAAGATAGTTTGTTTACTTGGTGTGCTGCTTTAGAAATATTGAAAGTGCGTAGGAAGATATGATAAAGTTTGTACAAGTGCATAGCCAAAGTGCAGCGTATTGATCGTGTTTTGGTAAATTCTGCCTTTTGTCTGCGATGCCTGCTATGAAGCTTAAACATTTAACGACAATGTACTCTGATCATTGTCCATTGCTTTTGATGCCATCTTTATCTCACAATACTCCTTGCAATTTCAAATTCTTGCGTATGTGGACTTTGTTGAGAGCTTTATGGACTTTGTTCATAAAGAATGGTGTAACATTGAAGCTGGGCCACCTATGTTTGCTTTGTGCAACAAGCTAAAGCAGCTTAGAGGACCGCTGCGAAAATGGAATTGGTATGTTTGTGATCATATTAACCGTCAAATTCACTCATACCAAGATTCTATCACGGGCCTTTAATGTAATTTGAAAGCTGGTTGGAATCAGAATACTTACGATAAATCTACCCTCTCTAGTTTGCTTGAAAAGGAAGATCTTATGCTCAAAAGAAGGCCAGAGATCATTGAATTGCAGATGGAGATCGTAACTCTGCTTATTTCCATGTTTGTACTAAAGAACGATCAGCTAGAAAGAATTTAATACTTTAAATTAGTGGTGTTTATACCTCGGATCCGATGGTTATATGTAATTCTGCAGTTGAGCATTTTTCATCTCTTTTTTCGGCCAACTCTCCTCCTGCATATTCTGATTTATTGGATGTGATTCATCTGGTGGTTACCGAGGATGAAAACTTAGCCCTTCTCGCTATTCCATCTGAGGATGAGATTTGGATAAGTACCTCCAGTTTGGAGGGTTCTAGTGCTCCGGGTCCTTATGGTTTTTAAAGTATTATTTGCAGAATGATTCTTTTTGGGCTTCCTTTGTCGCTCAGAAGTATGGCAATCCGAGTAGTGTCTTGGAGAGACCTCTGGTGTCATTTGCTTCTTATTGTTGGAAAGCCTTTCTTCCATTAGTGGCAGGCTTGTATCAGGGATCTAGATGGGTTTTGGGGAAGGTGTTTTCAATTTTTGAAACTCTCCTTGGATTGATCATCCCTTTTCTGTTCAGAATCCTCCTCATGCCAATATTTTTGTCTGTAATGCTTTAGCTGATGTTGTGTTTGTGAGTCGCATTGTCGATATTGCTGATTGTAGGTTTATTAAAGAAGCTCATCATGTTGTGTTGGCTGATTCTCTGGGATGACAGACTTATTTGGCTTGATTATCCTTTCGGAGAGTTTAGTACCTCTTGCTATTGGAATATATACAGAACTCTAGGTACCTCTTTTCTTTTGCATGCTAAGATTTGGAATAAGTATACCTCTAAAAAAATAGGTATATTCATTTGGAAGCTTCTTCATAATGTTATTCCTCTTGAAGATAATCTTTGCCGCTGGAGAATTATCGGGCCGACCCCGTGCTGGTGTTGTCTTTCTCCTTCCTCGGAGAGTGTCGCTCGTTTTTTTCTTCTAGAGAGGTGGCGAATGAGATTCGACTCATTTTTCTCACTTTCTTAGTATGCCCACTTCTGAATCTTTGTCCACCCTAACACACAATTGGCTTTCTTTGTCCATGCGTGGACAAGTGAGAATCCTGAAATGTATTATTTTCGTTATTTTCTGCTGCACATTATGGGAAGTTTGGATTAAGCATAATTGTTGTATTAATGAGGAAGTTGCTATGGATGCCTCCGCTATTAAAGTTAAGGTTCGGCCTGGTGTGTGGATATTCTGAGGAATTATAAGCCTCATTCTAGTCTTAGTTTTCATGATCGTATAATGAGGGAGTCTTTGCAGATTCCTGTCATTGGTACTTCATTTTGCATGGAAATTGGGTTAAGTGGCAGCCCCATTCTTCGTTGCCTAAATATGAATTCTGATGGTTTTTCTATCAATGGTTTGTGCTTTACTGGTGGTATTATTAGGGACTCCTATGGTGTTTTAGTATTTGAATTCTCTAATTACTATACATAGGCACTAATATGCTGGGAGAGGCTCTTGCTCTTCGAGATGGTATGCATATGTGTGAGCAGCATCATATTAGATCCTACAGCATAGAATCAGATTCTAAAATCCTGTTGGATGCCATCTTAGGTCATTGTTCTCCTACTCTCTTTGATGTCACTTGTATCATTAGGAAATGCAAAAATCTTCTTCTCCTTGGGATTTCTATCTCTTGTATTTTTTGTGAAGGTAATATGGTTGCAGATATTTTAGCTACTTCAAGCCATGTTCACGTTATGCTCCAAACGCACCTGACTGACTAAAACTGGCAATAACTTACTGACCTCAAAGTAAGCAGAGCATTACTCTGGTTCTTCAGATATATGTGGAAGCGATAATTTCAAATCTCTTACTCAAAATACACTGCTCATTAGGAATATCTAGTACTTAAACAAATACAACCACACCTTCTCTCTGGACTAGCTTTTACAAATTAGACGTGCCTTGACCAATCGATTGATAAGTGCCTCTGATCCCCAAATTATGATCTACGTGTAATAACGTGTCAACTGTCCACACCAATAGGTTTAGAGGGGAAAAGAGTGAGTTTCACCAACTCAGAAGGATCTCTACCTATTTGTGAAATATACTTGCATCCAATAACATAATGGACATACAGAGAATGTTAGTATATCATGCATGTTCATGTTCACTTGTGTGTTAACAAGATACACGATATTGTATAATGTGTATGCGAAGCCTATTGTGAGAACGGTGGTAAGGATTTCAACGTCATAAAGTGTGAAAAGTATATAACAAGTACAGTAAGAGCATGTCTTGCACAACCATCTTTAAAGCAGTAACGCATACTCGAACATTATTAGATGTTGATCAATTCATATATTTGATCCAATTTAATCACATCAAGTAGCATGTTGTTGTGCAAGACAAGCAATATCAAGCAAGCACGAGGTCCAACCTCATAGTCCAACCTTTCTTGGAAAGTTCTAGCCCATCGTCCGTGGCCCAAGCCGATCAAAGAAAGCCCAAGGTCGATCGGATCAGAACTAACTCAAGCACGCCCGGAACCTAGTGATAACGTTGCATGCGGCATATCACCTCACAATGGGAGGTTAGCATTCTGAGGGTTACTTAGTATATATCTTGTTGCCCGAAGGCCAAACCCTAGTGGCCATATAGCGATGAACCCCACACAGCCACCTTTAGTGCGAGGGTCCTCCTGAACAAGCACATATTACAAGCGCATGCACAACTTGGACAATCACTTCAATGTAAAATTAACAAGTGTATGCTTGTGTCACGTATCTAATTTAGATACCCATAACTTTACAATCTAGGACGAGCAGAAGCTTGATAATAACAATGATATGCAAGTCTCACCAAGTTAGGCAAGATAAAATATTCTTGGCCAACAACCTATGGCCATTGCCACTATAGGAATGATGGAAATAACATAGATCACTTATTAGCTGACATGCTTTGCATAAACACATTCAGATAGTATACCCATATTGTTATGATAATAAAATAATCATGCTATCAACACTAGCTCCAATCTAAATGGGTAATATCCAATAGCTACAAAAATTATTACATACTCCCTCCGTCCCACATAAATTGATCATATTTCCTTTTTGGGCCGTCCCACATAAATTGATCACTTCCAAATTAAGAAAGATTTTATAGGTATTTTTACATATTTACCCTTTTTATACTTTTTTTATTCTATTTCTCTCTCCACATTTAACTGTCCACCAACTCATTTTCTCTCTCTTGGCCCACCTTCTTGCACTTTTTTATTCTATTTCTCTCTCCACATTAAACACCCCACCAATCAATTTTCTCTCTCCTAGTCCACTCTCTTCCCCCTCTCTCTCTCTAAAGAATAAAATGGGAAACACACAATATATAACCAAATATTCTTAATATGCGTGCAAAGTCAAACTGAGTGATTTATGTGGGACGGAGGTAGTATGATTTATCGTTAACTTTAATCGAACAAGTAGAACCTGACCAAATATGTATTTTAATATCGGTGCCAGTAGATTTCAAAGAAGTGTAGACGCCCTACCTAAATATGTTAATTTATTCAATTCGGGTGATAAAATTACAATTGGAGCATTTAGCTGTAAGTCTTGGTCCCACTTCCTTTTATTTGTGACAATACAAAAATAAAATATTAAACCCATAAAAGATTAAATTACTACACTAATTAATCTAGAAAACATAAATAGTGAGCATAAACACTATTAATGGAGATAGAATTGTACCTTGATAAGTCTGTGAAAGTAACACTTAAGATTTGTAGAGAGACATGAAATCCAAGTAACATGTGTACAAGCTTTCCATAAATCATGGAGTTATTACATGCATAGAGAGAACGGGTTATTACAGTAATCTGATGAAAGAAAGACGGAGAATTCCATTAATGGAAATTAAAGAGCGTGAGAGAAATCATGGAGGAGTTAAACTTTTTTGAAATCGAAAGTTAGTGAAGAGAGAGCTAGAAAGATACTCCCTCCGTCCGATATAATTTGATTAACTTTCCTTTTTGGGCCGTCCCACAAAAATTGTTCTTTTCCAAATCAAGAAAGATTCTGTAGGTACTTTTACATATTTACCCCTTTTACACTTTTTATTCTATTTCTCTCTCCACATTTAAATCCCATCAACTCATCTTCTCTCTTGTGGTCCACTTTCTTACTTTTTTATTCATTCCTCTCTCCACCTTTAACACTCCATTAATCTATTTTCTCTCTCCTGTCCCATTTTCTTCTCTCCTCTCTCTTAAGGGTAGAATGGAAAACGCACAATATATCACTTAAATCCTTAATCTGCGCGCAAAACAAAGTTGATCAAATTATTTGGGACGGAGGGAGTATTATGGAAGAGAAGAGGAAGCAGTAATTTGGGAGTGAGAGAGATAGAGGGAATTCATGCATAGACAGAAATGAGGGGAGAGATTTATGTAGTGTAAAGGATTCACATGGATGAAAATAGATCCAATTGCTCCTATTAAATAAAAAAAGGGAAGGATTAAATATCAATTGAGAAAAGGATACAACTACACGGGATCATTGCCAGGAAGACAAGAGCTGCAAGTCAGACACGTGGCACCTAAGAAGCTGCCAAGTGCATCCTCTTGAAACGCGCACAAAATGTTGCCGCTAAACTTTAAACGCGTGTAACCGCTTCGTCCGATGTCCATTTGAGCCGAATCAAATTGCGTTCGACTCGTCCCGTCAAGTTCTTTAATTGGATTGTACTCGAGGCAATAGTTATCATGTACAAAAATTACCTCATTTAGCATGCTAAATTGCTAAGATTATAAAATACGCTTTCTTTTTATTTAGACAACTAATGCAACACAAAAGTAATGTTCCAATCAAGTTTAAATTGGTTTAGCATTAATAAAGTAATTAGAAGCTAATTAGGTTTAGGGCCTCACAATTCACAAGGCTAGAAATTATCCTCTTCTCCAGGATCTTCCAAATGATTGCCTTCTTGCTTATCGTAATAGCATTTATAACTGTAGATGCCCTCAGTTATTTTAGTATTTTTTAGGGGTAAGGTTTTAAAGCGCCCCCCCCCCCCCTTCTATTTAGCTTTTGACTTATTTTTGTTAAAAGGGTAAGGTTTTATGTGCCCCCACTGCCCTTTTCTTCTTAAAGTAAGGTATTATTTAGCTTCTTACTTATTTTTGTTAAAGGGGTAAGGTTTTATGTTCCCCCCCAACCCCACACGCACCCACACACCCCATCTTCTTAAAGTTTGGGTGCTAATAAGCAGGCAAGGCTCCTGACTGCTACCAAACCCCCCACCATAAACAGGTGGTGTTTCTTAAAAAAAAAGGAAAAGAGAGAGATATGACACACCTTTGATTTGTTTCGTCCCTCTGGTATCGTAAAATTTGTCCCTTTGACTTTTTCCATAGTCCTATATGGAATTTGAACATGTAAACGTTGATTTTGCTCGCTGTTTTTGCCTTAGTTTGACTTGTCAAACGATTATTTCTTGGCCTACGGTCACTATTTGAGTTCACTTCGACGTTTGCATATTCAAATTTTATGCTAGCAATTAGGACCAAAATTATAGGGTGAACATTTTTAGGCTTGCGGTGGATCATTAAATTGTACTTTACTATATTTCTAGATTTTACTCCTGCGAAATTACCTTTCAGGGAAATCTAGTGCTTGTTGGGTATCTTGGTTTGACACAGCTTCACACCCAAAAAGAAGGGAGCTAATGTGGTCTTAATTAAAGTCGAGGGAAAGAATTGGAGAAAACTATTTTTGGTTACGTTTTGATATCCAAAGTAGAATGAACTTTTGCGCTACGTTAAGCACTTCAATATTGAAACTGGATAGCTGCTTAACAATTTCTCCCTGTGAACTGAGGGTGCTAGGAGTGGGATACATACGGATGCAGGCCTGATCTAACAGTGTAAGCCTTAACACTTTAAACTACACTAGGTAAGGACCTCTACTTAAAGGCATCGCAAAAATGACAAGCAGAACATGAATACTATAATGTATCTTGAGTTATTGCGTAATAATCCAGAATGGCAGGGATTAGGTGCCTGGTTTCCATTTGTTGGTTAAAATGTTGGCTCCTATTTTTGGTGCTAGTGCTATTAAAGATGGATTTGTGTACGATACCCTATATCAGCTTCAGAGATAGGCTGCCTTATCCCATGTACATACTTGAAACTATGTCGATATTGGAGAAAGACAGGACCCAGTGTATTTTGGTTGTAGATTCTTGTTGATAGACTTTTACTTTAGTGGATTATTGAGTGTAAAATATGCTTTACAGTGGTTCAGGACCAACTGACATAGTGGGTCGTATGTTTCAGTCCACTAAATAGATCGAAAAGAACCGCTGAAGTTATATGGGGTGCTCGCAAGGAGGAGATCATTACAGACTCTGACCTGAGGGAAATTGACCTGTACTCATTTCAGGTTAGTTTGATTTGATTGATCGGTTCTTTCTCCATAGAACATTTATCAAGAATTCTGAAATGACGTACTAATATATGGTGGTGGTTATGTAATTGGTACTTGTTGCTGATTTTAATATTGGCTTTAGGGTCTCCTAAAGCATGAAGGAAAAGCAAAGTTTGGTGTGGCCTATCTTCAGTGGCAAAAAGATCCAGCCAATTTCAATATTGATGGTCATTATCCAGTGAGGGAGTTATGGACACGTGCTAGAAGCTGCTGGACTAAAATCCTAACCCATGAAAGCAGGTCTCTTCTAGTGGTTGCTCACAACGCTGTTAATCAGGCTCTTGTTGCTACGGCAATTGGTACATTACTTCTTTCTGTTCTTAGGTAGTGGCCTAATTTGTGAAGGGTCATTTTGCATGTTCTTATTCTCTTCCAATTTGGCATTTCTTCCCAAGGAATCAGGATTAGGAACTGAGTACTTCAGGACATTACTTCAGAGCAACTGTGGTGTGAGTGTGCTGGACTTCATCCCAGGGCAATCAGGTGGATCTCCATCCATATGTCTTAATCGTTTAAACCAGGTATGTCAAAACTTGATTGTATGCAAAAGTCATTACATTGTATTGAGAATGTAAATCCCACATCGAGAGGTAATGCTTGGAATTCGCATACATAAGCTTTGTAGGTATCTCCACTCACTGTCAATTGGATTTGGGATAAACGTTCGAACATGGTACAAGGCTGGTTCTTCTGGCCATTTAAGCAGGAAAACAAAAAAGAAAAAAGAAGAAGAAATTATTCATTGAACTGTTGGGCTAACTTGCCTGGCCACCTCTGAGGGGGCCATATTAAGAATGTAAAATCCCACCTGCGAAAAATGATGCTTGGCACTCCGATTCTTATAGGCCTCTCCACTCGTTGCTTTAATAGATTGAACTCTGCGTAGATAACTGTAGAAAGAATAGTAATATGATTTATTGAGGAATTTAACCTCAATAGTTTCAGCAGTTAAAGGTTAAATATAACTCTGCATTTTGAATAGGCTTAATTGCATTGTAAACCCAGAGTTTGGCTAAAATTTGCAACTGAAACCCTGACATTTACAATTTGGTACCCAAAACCCCATGGTTTGCCATCTATTGTAGTAGAAGGATTTTACTAACGTAAGTTGATGATTCCGTTAGTTTTTAAGGGTATTTCTGTCTATTAGATTATTTTTTAAACTTTAACCAATTTCGACGATGAGATCAGAGTAGAGGAGGGTAGGATGGTAATTTCCCCTTTCTTTTTTCCTTTTCCTTTCTCTTTGTCCTTCTTCTTTGCCAGCCCTAATTACCGCCACCTCCACCTCAATCCACCATGGTTGTGGCTCCTGCTGCCGGTGCTCCCCTGTCGCCACCCTTTGGCTCCTGCTGCCGGTGCTCCCCTGTTGCCGCCCTTCTCCTCTGGTCTCGCGCAATTCGCCCCTTCGCCACAATCCATCGTAGCACTCTCCACCGTTCTCACCTCTCCGCTGCTGCCCTCTTGCCTGGGGTACAGGTGGTGTTGGGATTACCGTCACCAGCCGTCAAACCCCTTACAAATCAACCACCGCCAGCCGTCAAACCAACAACCTCCATCGCCATCATCAACGCCCCTGCCACCACCAAATCTAATCTCCCTAATGATATCATTCCAATCTTCAGAAACCATTCTTTTGAAACTTTGGAGCCGTGGTGACATTTGCTATTCTTTGAACTTTTATAGCTTCCATTGTTACAGGTGTTCTGGTGTATCACTTTCTTCTTGATTAATATTAATGGCTACATGCATTCCAATTTCTTCTTTTGCTCAATATGCTCAGTGTTATCCAATATCCATGTCTTGTGCCCCTAAGAAGCACGGATATGGGTACGGATACGACACGGATGCGGATACGCGGATAGGTCATTTTTGAAAAATACAGGATATGGGTGCGGTGGGAATACGACTAATTTTATATATTTAATAAATATATATCTATGAAAACTATGTTGTCTTTCCAAGGGGATTTTTTGAATTGATGGGCTCTTTTAGTAAAGTTGACATTAGTAAAAGATTGCATTAGTTCTGGTGTTACTACTAATTCTATGAAATATTGGGGCTATTTTAGATATAATAAGTTAATAAGGGGTACCTAAATAAAAACTAGAAAGATGGGGATAAGATATTAGTTTCATACAACTGTCAAAGATGGGGATAAGAGTGATCACATGTGGTTGTTATGGGTTAAAAAACCAACACATCGACGAAAGCAGATGGACTTGACTACTTGACCCCTCCTCTTCTTCTTCTTCTTCCTGGATGCCGCTGTTACTGCCGGATCAACGACAGGGATCGATATCTCTTTCAATGGTCGGTCTCCGATCGACAGTCTCCAGTCATCGCTGCTGCCTACGGTGTTGGACAACTGCATCTCCTCCTCTCTCTCTCTCTCTCTCCGTCCTCTTCTCTTTCTCCCTGAAGTACCCGGTTGGTGTGCAGCCATGTCCCAGCCGTGTCCAAGCCGCACCCGAAATTCAGAAAATTATTTGAGATATTAATTAATGTTGGACACGCACCCCCTGCGCACCCATGCCACCCCCTGACGCGCACCCGGTGCTAGTGCTTCTCCCAAACTGCCGCACCGGTGCTTCATAGTTGTGCCCTAATCTCCCACTGGTGGTTGTTTGGTTTTTGGGCGTTAGTGGTGCATTCCTGGAGGTGATTTGGGGCTCTGGCTGGTGGCTGGAGTGGGGTGGTCGGTGATGGAAGAAAGAAGGAGGTGGGGAAGTAAGTGGTGGTGGAGGTGAAAGAAGAAGCATTTGGCCAACAAGCATTTAAGAGACAAAAATACCCTTTGAAACTAATGGAATCATTAATTGTTGTTAGTAAAATCCTTCGAATGCAATAGATGGCAAACCTTGGGGTTTTTGGTGCCTAATTGTGAACGTCAGGGTTTTAGTTGCAGATTTTAGCCAAACTCAGGGTTTACAGTGTAATAAAGCCTTTAAATATCACAGTTTTCTTAGTAAATCAAAGCGATTTCCAGTGAAGGAGTCGTTTTAATTGATAGCTTTTGTAACCCGCTTTCAGTTGTCATTGTAGATTTTAAGTTTCCTTGTGATGTAGGTTGCTCAATTTGTGCCATAATGTGAATATAAAATGACGCAGACCCCAAGTTCACCTTTTGCTGCTGGGAGTTCTGGAGGCAGAAGCAGCCGTAACCAGATCATATTGGTCTGTCAAGGATCCTCAAAGAGGGATTGTGAGGTAACAAAGCCGTGTGTGAGGACTGTTGATGGTTATTTATTACACTAACGATTTAATGGTGGTATTGACAAATTAAACTGTCTACGATTGATTTGCAAGAGACAATACACATGCGTGGTGTTTGTTTATTGTTGGCATTTTTTATTGTGGATCTCAAGTGTGTTTAGAACTCAGTTGGAAGCGATAGATTGTCTTTATACTATTACGCGTATGACTAAGTTCATAATACAGACAAGAAGAAGCTGAATTCATCCTTGAATTGAATGGGTATTTCCACTAATATATGCTTTACTGTCCTGCACGTAAAATAAGGTCTTAAATATGTGGAAGAGCAATCCTCTAAATGCTGAAGTTCTATGTATCAATTTTCTCCTGGGTTAAGGAGCTATTTAACTGTAGTTAATGTACCACGGTATTTGTTAGTCATCCTCTAATAACAGCATTTGGTGGCGAGTTTCGTATACTCGGTATTTGTTCTCCTTTGAATTATGTTTAGTGTCCATATGTAGGGGTGAAAGTTTCATTTCTCAAGAGCACCTGATACCTTCTAACGCAAATAGACGGCGAGTGAGGTCCCTGAAGTGTTGGGGTTACCAACTTAACATGTCCAAATATTGCAGCGTAGGGGAGTCTGACGTAATTTACTCCGTGTAGATATATGTCATAACTTGATGATATGTTATCCTTCAACTCTTTGCGAACTCCCTCTTTTGGTACACCTATGACAAGCAAACGGCAGACTCCATTTGAAAACTGCACAAGGTTCGCATAAAAAATATTAGCGGATACTAATATACTTTACCATTTGCGAAGCTGAAACCTTGCAGACCAGTGACATATCTAGACCCAGAACTTCAGGGGCCGCGATATACTTTTTCCATCATCTTTCTTCAGCTATATTATGCAATATACGTTTGTAGGTATATGCACATAGACATCTTACTTTCTATTGAAAAACATTTACTTCCTTAGGTTCAATTCCAACATTTTGATGTTTTCTGGTGGGTAATTTCTTGGTGGACTACATCTTGTTGAATACAGAGTTGTAAATACTTGTCTGGTGTGGTAAGATCACTTGCATATGCCCACATGGTCTAAACATCTTTAGCACATTATGATAGCTGCAGCCTTTTTGGTTTGACTTCCATCTTTTACATTTAAGTATGTAATTATACTGCATTAAACATTTAACAGGATAATTCTCCTGCTGGGGACGTATCATTGGACATGCTTGGAATTATACAGGTGCAACAGTTTTCTCATTTTCATGTCAGATATTGTGGTTATAGAGGTGGTATCATCTAATTTGTTGAAACACTTGACAGTCTCAGAAAACTGCAGAGCTATTACTCGATTTGAAGGTCAAAACAGTAGTCAGCAGCCTTACATTGGCATCAATTGAGACAGCCAATTCCATCTCTCGGGTTAGTTCATACCCAACGTTCTTCTATAAGTGCGCCATAATTGAATTCGCTCTTTTAGCCCAATTTTCTTGTATAAGTGTGCCATGATTGAATTGTCTCTTTTAGCCATGTAATGCTTTCTGTTCCATGATTTATGCGAACTGGTTGGCATGTTAATAGGTTCAAGAAGCTGCAGATGTTTTGGGTGCCAACTCTGTACCCCGTTGTGTGGAAATGAAGCAGATGGAGGATCTTGATATTAGAAATGTCCTTCAGCAGTCAAAAAAGGCAAGCGACTTAAACTGGATACTTAAATGCTTTTTGGTCCTCCGTTTGGTTCCCAAGAAGAACAAGAAAATATTTGATCTATCAAAGAGATATCTGTTACCTATGTTACATGGACTCGGTACGAGTGTCCGGATCGGATACGTGTCCAAGTGACGGACTCGTCTAATTTGGAAAACGCAAGACACGGAGACACAGAAAAATGTTCATATTTGTTATTGCTTTTTAGTCATTTCGAAGGTAAAAATGTGTTTTGTGTGATGCACTTGGTTTTAATTGACAACTTGTCTCCTATCAAAGCAATAACTAATTAAACAAAGAACTATATATAGTATTGATAATGTCATATCCTATGAGATGTGTCGGACACACATCCCATACCCATGTCCAAGTGTCGAGTGTCTGACACGGGTACTTCACGCAAACCGAAGAGTTCATGTAACAGTGTTACTAATAATTTGGCAGTACAAATGGTTACTGTCTGTTTGCAACTTTTCCTCTTTGATACGAGAGAAATCTGTGTGAGAGCTGCTCACCACCGTATTGCAGATCCAATGTGCCCTTCTCAAGGTGCTATCACTACAGTGTATGACCTGGTCCTCTTATAATATTGGCTGGCAACTTTAGGGTAGCATCACCTCGCAGGTGACACATTAGGCCTCAAATCTAGTCAGCGCATTGCCCATGACACGGTGGCGAACCGCTTTGCTATAAAATTTTCTCCTAGCATAACTACCAAAAGGGATACAAATCAGAGGATGCATTTGTTGAAAGACAAACTTGATCCAATTTTATGTTATTAGAGTGGTGTATTAGTGGCTTGTGTTAGTGAGCCAAATAAACTTGTGGCAGTAGTGTGTAAGTTACATGTATATTACTGTCATGTGTGCTTGATGCAAGTATTGGGCTAATATGTTATTGAAGTGGGTTAGTGGTAGCTTTATTACATGTCTAGGAGTTACATTAGAAGGCTATAAAACACTAGCTAGTCTAGTCATTTCTATGGTGCAAAGTGTAAAAGGAAAGGGATGAAATATTAAGGTATATTGTATGTTCTCTTCAAGGTCTCTCCATGTCCTCCTCCTTAATTTATGAGTTTATGAGTTTGAGTGACCATTTGTCTCCAACAAAGTGGTATCAGAGCCAAACGGTCCTGGTGGATGTTGTGGCGTTAGTACTTTGGTCACTACGTAAAGTTGTAGAAAAAACTATTCAAAATGGATAGTTAGTGTGAGAAATTGATGTTCTAAAATTATGTGAGGATGAGGAATCTCCTTTCATTATATCCCAAATCGTGTGATTTGTGGGATATGGTTGGCGAAGAACCACATAGTAGCTTTTTGAAGAGACTTCGATAAAAGAAAGAAGAAAAGGCACTTTGAGTGTTGCAAAAAGCCGTCAATACCGAGACATGGATGCGCATCGGATATCTAAGATCTCTAAGTGATGTTTGGCAAATGATCGAGGTCACTGCTTCCAACTGTAGGTTTAACTTTTACCCAAGGAGTTGGGTACAAAGCTGGGAAGCTCCTATGCATAATGAAAACGAGTTTCAGGCTTTCGAAGCCGAAGAAAGAGAGGAGACAAAGGATGAAGAAGAGTTCAAGGCTTTTGTAGCGAATGATGACGAAGAGTTTACAAATGGAGAAGAGCAATCTAGAAATATGGTGGAGATTGTGAATGAAGCAGTTGATGAAATTGCTAAAAAAAGGCAGGAGAATGAGAACACAATTGGTGATGACAATGTTCAAAATGAAGAAATGGAGGATGAGAGCATTGCTAATCAAGTAAAAGTTGACGGTGGTCAAGAGGTGAACACTTCAGGTACAACATTTAGTTTTTATGCAAAAGAAGGAAATGAGTTTGAACCAATTTCACTTGATGAAGAGCCAAAATTTAAAGAGGCAATGGACACTTTTTATTAAGAAAATTTAAATGCTGCCCAAAGAATACGTCGCAAAAGGGCATTTTGCAAACTATGTTGACAATAATTATTATGCAAGTTTGTCATACTTTCCAAGGAATATGATTTTATGAAAAATCAAGACTCTTATTCTCAACTTGCTGTGGAGTAACATGGAGACTTTCTTGATGTGGACGAGTTATAAGAAATGTTCAAAGAAAATGGTCAAGATCAACCCACACAAGTGATGATAAAATGTCTAATGTGCAATACAAAGATGAAAAACATGTGATACACATTGAAAGAAATGGCAAAAAGGATTGTTGTTATTGATGGAATTGGAGATGAAGACTATTATCGACACTTGACAAGCCCGTCAATGATGAATAATGTTTGGAGACACAAAAAGAACTTGATTTATTATATTTATGTTATTAGAGTGGTGCATTAGTGGCTTGTGTTAGTGAGCCAAATAAACTTGCGTTAGTGGTGTGTGAGTTACAAGTATATTAGTGTCATGTGTGCTTGATGCAAGTAGTGGGCGAAAATGTTATTGAAGTAGTGGGTGAGTTTGAGCTTTATTACTTGTCTAGGAGTTACATTAGAAGGCTACAAAAGGCTAGCTAGTCTAGTCATTTATATGGTGCAAGTGTAAGAATGAAAGAGATGAAATTTTATGGTATCTTGTGTGTTCTCTTCAAGATCTCTCCATGTCCTCCTCATATTTACGAGTTTGAGTGACCATTTCTTCTAACAACATTATATCGAGACTCCTTCAATTCTACTTAAGTTGAAATTGGCTGCTCAAGGGTTTTTTAGCTAAGGATCTCGTAGGGTCTTTTAGAATATGCATGGAATGTTCTTCTTATCTATGCTTGCTTCCTTTTACTTCTTTTTATTAGTTCTTCCTGTTTTTTCTTAATTATTATTTATCTGGTCATGGATAGGTAGTTATATTGAAAATAACTGGCCGTATATGTCCCGAAACAAATGATCATGCAATTCATCAAAACATGGAATCACAAAAGCATTGATACCCTGTGTCTACAATGCCTGCGGTCCCATGAGGCTCTTTAAACAAAACCCATGCCGTTTCTAAAGTGTGTTCTCAGCTGTTAGTCTTGTTTTTTGCCTTTCTTATCAACGAATTCATGTTTCGTACCTTCAGGATGGTGTTTTGACAGTAGTGTGGGAGAAGTCGGGCAAGGTCTGGAAGTTACTGTTGGATGAACTATCTGGTGAATCTGAGACAGGAAATACCGTGGTAGCAGTTGCTGATCCTGCTGTCCACATTGCATTGCTCGGCCACTGTTTGAACGTAACAAAGGAATGGATGGGATCATTTCATCTTCATGCAGGTAGCATCAGTGTCCTTGACTTTCCAGAGGGGCCTGCTGGAAGAGGTGTTATACGGTGCATAAATTACACTGCCCATCTGGGGAGGTGGTCGTTACCAATTACAAGATCAATACTGACAGATTAAGAGTTCTAACTTTAAGTAGATGCAGTCTATGTTGATTTATTTGCACCCAAAAAAAAAAAAAGTCTATGTTGATTTATGGAAGTATTATGGGACTACCACTTCGAAAGCTCCCCCCTTATTTCCAAGATTAATTGCAGAAAAGAGTTAAGTGATTTCTACTAAGATGCAGCTGGTAACTGCCATTTTTTTGTCCACCAGTTCTATATTTCTAGATGATCAATATGTTAAATTTGGTGAAGATACTAAAAATCAAATGTTTTTACTGTTGAATTTGCCCTCAAACTTGCTTGTTTGAGCCTGTCCTAATTGTGCAAAATTCACAATCCCACATTGGGGAGATCACACAAGTCACATGGGTTTATAGGTTGCCCTGTTGAGCTTCCAAGGCCAGTCTCATAAATCCATCAGAAAACTAGTAAACTGGTGGCGTAAGCCTAACGTGTTACGCATAGGGTGGGGAGTGCAAATCCCCGTCCAAAAGTTCTTGTGGGTTTCATGGTACACGTGATTTTTACGATAATACAAATCCCGAAATTGGTTTTTATTCCCTTGATTTAATATGCCCATTAGTAGTTTTGGCCTCTTCCCTTGATTTAATCAGTCGATTAGCCATTTTACACGGTTGACTTTTGTTCCTTTCGAGTACTCGTGAAAGAAGAAGAGACTGTTGTACTTTGGAGCGTAGCCATTTGAGACCTTACCTTTTGAGCATCGAGATATTATTTCCGATGGGGTGAAATTACTCTTAAGGATCGTGCATAAGATGTCTCAGTCTATTGTTTAATTTAAAATGATTTTTGCTACGTTGATTTCTATTTCAATATAGTACTTTCATGCTATATTTCGTACAATCTTAAGAGTAGCACTGCTACATTAATCGCTACCAGAGTCATCCCTGACCTTACCAAAGTTGAGCCATTCAATGGCTCAAACTTTAAACAATGACAAATCATACTTCTTTTGATTTTTGACACTACCAAGGTAAACTTTGTCCTTAGCGAACTTGAGCAACACCAAAAGAAGATTCTAATCCCAAAGAATTCAAAAGGAATTTTGGATTTGGGAAAAATTTGATAACATATGCAAGGGCATGATTGTGAATTTTCTCTCCAACGAACTCTTTGATGTTTATTGCAATTGTGGTCATGCTTACGATATTTGGGATGCTTTAAATAAAAAATACGCGATTATGGATGCTGGTACGAAAAAGTGTGCAATAAGTAACTTTTTTTTTTTTTTTTTTTTTTAGTTTATCAAAAAAATGTCTAAAGAGAAAAACATATTCTCTCAAATCCATGAGTTTCACCTTATTCTACCAAACTCAGCAAATATGTTGTGCCCTTACCACAACCCTTTATAATCGGCTCCTTGATTGAAAGACTCACCGAGTCCTTGACTGACTACAAGAGTATGATGAAACACAAGAGAAAGGACATAATTCTAAAAGATGTGATAGTGCATATTTGGATTGAAGAGAAAACTAAGAGTCGTGAGAATGCTGCTAAGGCCATGGAATTCACTTCTAAGGCTAGCGATTGAGGATAGGCATGACTAACCACATGGGTACCATGGTAGGCAGAACAGAGATTTGGTCATAGGCCCATCCACCGACAAAAACCCAAACCTAAGAGTCGTGAGAAAGCTGCTAAGGCCAAGGAATTCACTTCTAAGGCCAACGATTGAGGATAGGCATGACTAACCACATGGGTATCATGGTAGGCAGAACAGAGATTTGGTCATAGACCCATCCACCGACAAAAACCCAAACCTAAGAGTCGTGAGAAAGCTGCTAAGGCCAAGGAATTCACTTCCAAGGCCAGCGATTGAGGATAGGCATGACTAACCACATGGGTACCATGGTAGGCAGAACACAGATTTGGTCATAGGCCCACCCACTGACAAAAACCCAAACCTAATCACCTTAACCCCCAAAATAATACGTCCTCAGGCCAAGATAATTAATCATGTTGACTGGCACAAATCTAAGAGAGTTGGTCAATTGCCTTGAGTTTCCATTTTTACCCTTTGCATACAAAGTCAATTAGGTTGGACCCATTATTAATGCGCGCGCGCACACAGACACACTATTCTCTCCCATCTACTCTTCTTTCGGCTTGTATCTTCATTTCAAGTCACAGATTCTGGTATTAAATTCTTCTTCAAACTGTAAACATATATTCATTCTTGAAGGTCATGCTATACTCCATTTTCCGAACACCATATTTACAGTCATTCAGTAAAATTGGTTCTTGTATACGAAGGTCGATTTCTTCTCATAAGTCATTTGACGGTGGAAACAACAAAAACATAATCGTAGCCACCTCAAACTACCACCCAATCCATCATAAAATCCTCCCAGACATTACCGTCATTCTTTGCACCCAAATCTCCAATATTTTTCTCTAAAACCAAAACTTTAATGGAATCAAATCTAAAACATTATCGTAGCTAAAATTTTGATCACAGACTTATTCATAAAGCAAAATCTTGAAATCAAGTTTAGATGTAACTAAACAATTGATGTATAAAATCTACTATTTAATCTTTCAGAAAAACTGATTTGAAACCTAAGGCGCAATCAAATCAATCTCAAATGCGACCAGCAAGAGGTAACAATGCTAATGGTTGATGAAGGACGTGGTGTTGGTGGATTTTGAAGAAGATGAAAGCAACGATGACAACGATGGTGGAAGAAGACAACATGATGGTCGAAAAAGCCACCATGCAAAAAGGCGGTGACCTGACTTATGGAGGTGTTCTGAATAGGGGTAGGATGCGAATTGTGAAGGGAGGGAGAGAAATTTTGGCATGTTGGAGGAAGAAGAACAGGAAAATGAGTGGAGAGGAGAGGATAATAGAGTGAAAAGGAAAGTGGACGGAGTAAATGATGGGAGAGAGAAAGTAGAAACAATTATTTGAAGGGTGAAAGTGGCAAAATAAGGGAAAAACTTGCCTAACTTTTAGAAAGTGAGCAATATTTTTGAGATAACCCAAAAAGAGAATATGAGAGATTTTTGTGACACGAAAGGAGCAATACTAAAATAAAAGGTGAACGCTTTGTTTGTGGCTGACCAGGTCACCGCGCTGCACAGTGTAGGAGTAGAAAAGGAAGCGAAAATCCCGTCCCTCCGAGAGCGCACCTGGCCCAACCGATAGATGTCATCGTTGCGGTCGTTTCTGAGGCAAATATTATATTAGAGGAAAAAGCTTCGGGTAGACTTTTGAGTTACCAGGCATATCTATGGCAATATAAGTGCATTAACGTCCTACACTCTAGTAGGGGAAGAGAGGACAAGTGTTCATCATGTGTGACTCTCGTCCCGCGTCGGTGATTGACAAAGGGAAAGTTAATTGAAGCTCATCTCTAGAAAGTTTCTCTCTCTTTTTAATGTCCTACATGTTCTAGAAATTCCTTGGAACCTCGTGTATGTCTCTTTGCTTGGAAAAGTAGGAGGGGAAGTGATTTTTGAATGGGTCAAATACACGTAGGTACCTTGGAACTACCACTTTGTCTCAATTAAGGGTCCCAAAGTTTAATTTTTACACATAAGGGCCTGCAACTACAAATTTTCAATAAGTGAGTACATCCGTCCATTTTCTTAATGATCCAGGCTTTTCCGTCAGGGGCAATTTCGTCAAGCCAACTTAATTTTTTTTCAAACCCTAAAATTGGTACCTCCAAAGTGAGTTGACTCATTTTACTACACACTTCTTCAAAGAGCTGGTGAGTCAACTCAACCCTAATCTTCATCTTCTCCGACCAATCACCACCCATAACATTGTCCTGAAACTCAATTGTATCATACCTCCAAATTCCAACCTCCGGTCGTGATCCACCACCACACAATTACTGTCAAACGCGTCCTCATTTCCTGTCCAGCCACCAGATCCATCGCCGGGAATAAGTTCCTCAAAAAGCTCATCAAATACGCCTCATGGCGCAATCACTCCAAGCTCGCCCACCGCCCTAAGTCTGTCATCGACCGCCTCACCTCCTCTGCCTCTGAAAAACCCGCTACGCCGCCACTGCCATCCACCCAATCGACCATACTCGAACCCATCATCAACGCCGACGGCGCCGTCGCTGACACCTCATCCCTCCCCGATGTCCTCGCCGGCCACCTCTCGCTAGCTAACTCGGAATTCATACTCGGACCCATCATCGACGCCGCGACCTCCAACAACCTCAAGATCGCAGCTCATCTCCCACGGCTACCTCCACGGCGAGGCCGATCCCTCTGCCAGTTCTGAGAATTTATGGCCTCGATAGCCATTCGGGCTTTGAGGATTAAGGTTTTGGTAGTTGAATTGAAATGGATTGTCTCCATATTTGGTATGAATGAAACAATATCAATTTTAGGGTTCCAAATATTAATGGATTAGGGTTCTAAAAATCAAGGAATTTTACAATAAAAAAATCAAAAATGAGTTCCCAAAATTGCCCCTGGCGGAAAAGCCTGGATCGTTAAGAAAATGGACGGATGTACTCACTTATTGAAAATTTGTAGTTGCAGGCCCTTATGTGTAAAAATTAAACTTTGGGACCCTTAATTGAGACAAAGTGATAGTTCCAGGGTACCTACGTGTATTTAACCCTTTTTGAATCTAATCAAGTTGTGATGACGAAGAAAGAATTAGATGTTTGTGGGGAAACGATATATTGATAAGGGTCTCTTTCTATTGCATGTAATTTAGATCATGAATAGAAATTCTTTTTCTCCTTACTTTCTTGATTGAGTTTATTTATGCCATGCTAGACTTGGAAATGTGAACTATACTTACATCACAAAAATGAAAGAATCAGGAATTCTAATTAATGTAATAATTTTCGAACAAGAAAAAAACCAAACATAAGTGGACACAAAAATAACTAAGAAACCTCACAAACTCGTTCTAGAAAGAGACAAAGAACTCAGCCTTACTCACTCACACTTGGTAGATTTAAAAACTCAATGTCTAGGGGTGGAAAACGTTACTACGTAGCTTCATAGATGACTTTCCTAACTATGCCCAAGTATTCTTACTTCAAAATAAAGATGAAGCTGAATATAAGCTCCTAATATATATAAAGATAATATAAGGAACCAATTCAACTGAAAAGAAAAAGGTTAAATCTGATAGAGGGGTCAATATTATTCTGGGATTAAATGCACGTAAAACTCCATAGTTTGGTGTCATTCACTGGACACCCTAGGGTTTAATTTTTGGCTCACACCACCCCATGCTTCTAATTATGTGCTCCATGCACCATTTGACGGTGAGATCACATTTTTGGGATGCCCGTCTTTTTTAGAGCAAAGGGGGCAATTCACATTAAAATCCTTAATGGTAGCGATACCTCATATTCTGTCCCTGTTGACTACCTCATATTCCACCCCTTTCAACCTAGCTATCCCACCCTTTCCCCCAAACCCCAAGCCGCCACCCCTTTCTCCCAATTACACCGCCTCGGTGAGAACGATGACGGTGGCACAGTAGCGCTAAGGCTAGATTTATGGGTTTGATTAGGGTTCTTGATGGCGTTGGCCTGAGGATTTAGGTTTGAGAGTAGTTTAGGTCGTGTGGCTATGGTTGCATCGACCATGGTCGAGAAATGGTGTGGTTTGGGAAATGCAGCGGTGGGTTAAGGAAAGGGGGTGATGGCAGTATTTCAATGAAAATGGGGTGATAAGGTCGCTGCTGAGTGAGTGGTGGTGGTGGTTGTTAGGGAAGCGGGGGCGACGGGTAAGAGAAATGGGGATATGGCGGCAACCGGGTAATGGGAAACAGGTGGCGGTGGTATTTTGAGTTAGATTTTCATGGTGGGCGTTAAGATATTGGGGGGGGGGGGGGGGGTTTCGGGGAAACGGACGGGGGTGGTGGTTTGGGTTTTCGGAAGTGGTGCTCGGCGGGTTAGGAAAATAGGGTGGCGGCGGCAATGGTTTGGGTTATAGGAAGTGGCAGTGGCGGCCTACAACTAGAGGAAATGGGTAGGTTACCTTATAATGTTATGGGCAGATAAAATAGGGCTGATGTGGCTTATCCAATTCAAAGTCAAATAAGGATTATGTGGCTACCACTTAAGACTGGTACAGCTGCCACCTAAGATTCTTCTTGAATTACCTCTTTTGCCCTAATACATATAACATAATCCTAAAAAAATGAATGTCTTCACGTCAAATGGTGTGTGGAGCACATAACTGGAAGCGTGGGGGTGGTGGGAACAAGATATTATACATGAGGTGTTCTTTGTAAAAGATCCCAAAGTATGAGGTTTTAGGTGCATTTAACCCTATTATTCTGTCCCTCTTTGTTGTTATTGTGAAAACCAAGGAATCATACATGAAGTAAGAGCTCCTTACTCACCAAAGTCAACAATTTTCAGGTGGAAAAATTCTGTAGAAATAGGGAGAAGAGAGAGTTTTCCCTTCCCCCACAATCATTTAGCCTGTGTACACACATCGTGGATCCATCCTGACTTTGTGTTGAGCAGTAAAAGCGAGCCAAGTCTCGAGGTATTTGCCTTTTCATTTCTAAGGGTAAAGCTAGATTAGACTAGTCTTAGATTATCTCCCCCTCCCAAGGTCGGATCTCGGTTAGAAGTATAATAAATATGAAATAAAAATCACTCTTTTATTTCATTTTATTTAGAATTCTAGACAACTAGAAAGGAAGTCAATCAAAGTTCGAAGTCCATTTAGATTAGAAGAAGTCGATCCAGTTAGAAAACAAAGACAAAGGTCTAGGTCAACCCCATAAGGTCTCATTAGAATTACGTGGTTTTGATCCCAGTTAGTCCTATTAGGTACGTAGGCCACTCAACCCCTGATGTTAAGTTCAAACCAAATTTTAGATTAAGTCAGGGTTTATTCTGTGCACATTTATTTGCTTATTATTAAGGCCAAAAATCATAAAAGTGTAGTTGAGACCAATTAGGGTATAATGGGTGTCTAACACTTTTCCATTGTATAATTTAGTCCTCAAACACATTTTCTCTGTTTCGTCTGATTAGATGCTTATGTAAGCAATTTAGAGTATCTAAGGTGTTTGCTTGTTTTGCTTTGTTAATAAAATAAGATGGTGACTTAACATTTTTCTTAGGCCTTCTAGGGCCTAGGAATTTTTCGAAGGCGGTGCGCCACAGGCACCTTATGAGCTTTAGGAAGATAGAACACTCAATCTTAAGTACCTGAAAGTATGGGGGAGTCTACCCAAGGTTATGCTCCATGAACAGAAAAAGGAAGAAAAGGAAATTGGGATCTAAAACTTTTTACTACCTATTTATAGGATATGCTTCACAAAGTGCTGTATATAGATTCCAAGTTCTCAAAATTGACGTCTTAGATTCAAACACCATAATTGAATCTAAAGATGCAGAGTTCTTTGTAAACGTGTTTCATCTTAAAACAAAGATCGATAAACAAATCTTTGGAAAAGAACAAGAAATTGAAACTAATGAAAGTACCGACATTGCAATCAGAAAGAGTAAAGGAAAAACAAAGGAAACGAATCTCAGAGAGGGTTTCTAGATCTTCTTCTTAGAGGATGATCCTCTCTCCCAATGCTCCCATTTAGAGGGAAGCTATAAATAGTGAAAATGCATATGTAATGGCAAATCATACTTGAGAAGAGCTAGACCTACCAACAGGTGCTAAACCAATTGGGCGCAAATGGATTTTCAAAAGACATTTAAAACCTAATGGCACAACAGAGAAATTCAAGGCCATATTGGTTGCCAAGGGTTATACTCAAAAGAAAGACCAAAGTTACTTTGAACTTACTCACCTCCTGTTGCTAGAACTTCGTCCATTCAAGTGTTGATTACTTTAGCAGCAGTGCATAATACATGAAATGGATGTTAAAACTGCATTTCTTAATGGAGAACTTGAGAAAGAAATTTACATGCATCAACTAGAAGGGTTTATGACCTCAAGTAATGGAAAGAAAGTTTGTAGACTTGTTAAGTCCCTGTATGGTCTTAAGCAAACCCCTAAGAGATGGGCATGATAAGTTTGCATGATGACCTTAAATGGCTTTTTTGTAAATGAAGCTGATAAATGTAGTTACTATAAGTTTTCTGGTAAATACTCTAGTGTTATCATAAGCTTGTATGTGGATGGCATGTTTAATACAGGAACAAGTGTTGAGGTAATCAATGAGACTAAAAACTTCCTCTTTTTTATATTTGACATGAAATATTTAGATGAGGTAAATTTTATTCTTGGAATCAAACTGAAAAAATAAACAATGGCCATATGATTTCTCAAGAACATTTTGTCAAAAAAATGTTTTGAGAGTATCTGGCCATTTTGATTTAAATCCTATCTGCACTTAAGATCATTCTAGTAAAGAATAAATAGGATAGTGGTGTATCTTAGTCTGAATATGCTCAAAGAATTGGTTGTCTCGTGTACTTGATGAATGACACTTGACCTGTCTTAACCTATGTTGTAAACAAACTTAGTAGATTCACGCATATTCCTGGTAAAAATCGTTGGACTGTGTCATGTAGAGCGCTTAAATATCTAAAAGGCACCATGGGTTAAACTTTATGCTTTCATAAATTATCTACAAAAGGTTATTGTAATGCGAAGTGGATCTCTGATGCAAATGAGACAATTTTCACAAGTGGTTATGTATTTACTCATGGAAGAGGAGCAGTCTGTCACATCTCGAACTTGCAATTGGACCCATGAGTTAGGCCTGTGGTTGGCCATATGCCCATTGGACTCTCACCAAGCACTCTGCCAGGTCTTACTATTACCCGAACATACCAATTCTTAACTGTAAGTTCTAACCTTAGCCCGGCGACTAGAAGCCGCATTTCATGATTTCTCAAAAAAAGAAAGGTCGCCAAAAAGATCCTTAAACAAGAGTTATACTAACCAATCAAAAATATGGAGACAGAGCTAGTGCATTGAAGTCTCGTTGTACATATGGATAAGCTCCTTACAACCTCCAAATATGAATAACTGCAATGTCATTAGGAAATAATCAAGTAAAAAAGGAGCTCCATTATCAAACGTCTATCTTATGCTGCCTTAACCTCGCATCTCTCATAAGTTATGGAGCCAATTAGCTTAGTTGCCTGAAATAAAAAGAGTGAGCTAAAACCCAGTAAGAACACATACCATATCCCAAAATAGGGTTAGATTTTGTAAACATGCCATGGTTGTTGTCTCAAAACCGGTGATCACTTCATAAGAAGAAATAATACGTAGTGTAGGGATAATTACAGCAATGTCCCTGAGGTTAGGGTGAAATTACAGTGAAAGACATTGTTTCAAAAGGTGACAGCCGCATCCTTCCGTCACTGATCCGTTAAAAATATATACGTATTTACTTATGTCATCAATACATATTTTTAAAGGGTTAATTACAAAACTGTCCCCTAAGATTTACACGTTTTTGCACTTTTCCCCCCTGTGTTTACAACTTTTGCAATAGTGTCCATCGAGGTTGACAAAACCGTTGCAAATAGTTCTAAAATTGGACGTCTGTTCAATTTTGGACGTTAAGTCATCATGTGCGGTGCACATGCCATTTTCGCATGGGCAAATTTGTAATTTCCCTACCCATCTTCCCCACTGTGTTCATCTCTCTCTCTACAATCCAGCCTAAAACACAAAGTTGAACAGCGGCAGCAAAATAGTTCGATGGAAGAGATCCTCAAGGACAGGGCAGTTACAAAAGAGGTTCACAGTGAGATCGTCAGAAAGGTCACTATCATTTTGAATGTGGAGAATTTTCAGACGGGGGGAGACAGAACGAGGTGGGAAATACAAGGACATCGCTCTCAGAGTTGGCGTGCAATTTTAATACTGTAAGCGTCTCGCAACTGAAAAAATTGCAAGGCAACTGGAGCGAATGAATGTCAAGATCGAGCTCGATGACATTACGACTAATGACATCACCAATCCATCTAGAAACAAGGGTATGATCTATGTCTTTGTGACAGTAGTGATAGATCTTGGTTTTATGATTATGCAGACGAAAAGTTTGAGTTTCTGCAAAATTGCAATTCTCTAACACAGTGTCCACAAAATTGCAAAACAGATCTGGAGGCTCAGAATAGTTATTGGGATTAAGATATGAACTACCATCAAAGTCAAGGTTGGTAATAAAATTCCAAAGGTACTTCCATTTTTTGATAATACACAGGTCAAAACAGCATATTTTGCAGGTAGGAAAGACATGATTTGATAAAGAATCTCATCATACAATCCACTAATTCGATCAATTCCACCATTTCCATTGACTATATCCCGTTGATACATCGAACTACTTTGTGTTTGCTGCTGCGAACACAAAGTAGAGATAGAGAGAGAGAGATGAACAGAGAGAGAGAGATGAACACAGTAGGGAAGATGGGTAGAGAAATTACAAATTTGCCCATGCCAAAATGGCATGTGCACCGCACATGATCACTTAACGTCCAAAATTGAACGGACGTCCAATTTTGGAGCTATTTGTAATGATTTTGTCAACTTCGAGGGACACTATTGCAAAAGTTGTAAACACGGGAGTAAAGTACAAAAACGTGTAAACCTTAGGGGACAGTTTTGTAATTAACCATTTTTTAAATGGCACCCTCATTTTGTATACACAAAGTATATACCATATAAAATTTTACTAATTCTTATTTCCAAATTAGGGTTTCAACCCTAATTCTCCTTCATTCCGCCGCTGCACTTTCTCACGTAAACGCACAATCTCAAAGTCGGCAAGACAAACACATCCTGGTGCCGCACTTTCCCCGGTAACCCTAACTCTCTCTCTCTCTCACTCACACACACATACACACACACACACACACACACACACACACACATCTTCACTATAAAATTTCTCTCTCCTCCCCACCTGAAACCACCACCACCCATCCTCCCTCAACGTCGCAGCCCCTTCACTCCCCCCACCCCGCCACTACCCCTTCCCTCACCCCAACCCACCCTGCCACTACCCCTTCCCTCACCCCTCGCCCCTAAAATCCTACTCACCCGCAATCTAGTCGGCACCACCACCCCCAATGGATCCTGGTTTGACCTCTCTCACCTTCGTACTCCACTGAGGGATACCATATGCGATACCGTGCGCCACTATCACGATGCCCGACTGCGAGCCACTACCGAGACACACCGTCGCTACCCTCATCGCACCACCGTCATACCTCAACACCACCTGTGTACCATCTCGACACCATATGCCACAACGACCCACTACTGCGTTCCAATGACCCACTACTGCGTTCCACTGCCCCACGCCACCGTGACCCCCATCACACCTCAACACCATTTGCGCACCATCCGAACACCATCTACCACAGTGATCCACTGTCGTGATCCACCACCCCAAGCCACCATCACAACCCACTGTAACAACCCATATATACACCTGTCGTAACCCAATTAAGCAACCCATGAAGATATTGTCTTAATATCAGATTTGAACATATGTGAGAAATTGCTAGGGTTTTGCAGTCCATTTGTCAGGGAAACGAATATTGTTGTTGCATGGAAACCTAATCTGGGTTTAGTTTTGCTTTGATCTTCAATCTTAGAAAATTTATTTTCATGTTTAATTTGTGGCAGTGATGGAGACTGGGTGTTGGATATTTGTGTAGTCTATACATTGTTTTGCCAATATCAGAACAAATGTTGAATTTATCAGAGAGAGAGAGAGAGAGAGGAATGGCATTTGAAAAAATATATTGTTAAGTGATGGGCATTCTGGTCATTGCATCCAACCGTTATGTATTTCAGTATTTCCATTTGGTCAACGAACATAAGTGTAATTTGTCCAAACTAATGGACACGCCTGTAGTTTCACCCTAACCTCAGGGACAATGCTATAATTATCCCCATAGTGTATAAGTAAAAACAGTTCTGAAGGCATATAAACCATTTAGCATGAAAAATCGTCATATGATCGTTTCAGTCCAACAATAACTCATACGGTATACTACGTCAGTCTTAAAAGCCGGTTTTCCTACATCCTACGTGCTTTTCTTTGAAAAACTTGGACCAAAGAGGCATGTTCCTCACCCTGGTTCCCCGGTCTGGTATTCTCTCTTTTTACCTCCTTTTCCTAGCCGAAAATATGAAAGGCTGAACTATGACTGATGAAACTATTAACAATACATCCTACTAGCCCTTCCTCTTTAGGGTGTCTAACCCGCCGTGTCCCAAACCACATAAGCTAGGCAACTAGATTGATTCCAAACATGTTACTAGTTCTAATTCAGAACATCCCATCTCAGTATATAACACTCCAACTTAGGGTTATCTTAACTCGGTTGGAGTATTACGACATATCGGCTAATCAAATCATTATGATAATATTACTCATTCTCACTCACTTGGTAATTATACCATGTCATACAATATTAAAGACTTTACTTTTGCAAAACACACCTAGCAAGCTCTCTGCCAGATCTCATAGTTGATATATTGTTCTATATATCAGGTACAACTTAATTCGCAAATGTACAAATGTACCCTTTCCCATTTTTTCACCGTACCTCACACATTTTCCTTACCTTTTGAGGGACCGACTCCTTGATCTAAGATATATGGGTAAAAATCCATCAGCCCACTGGCTCAATAAGAAAATCAAAGTCATTTAATGTAACTTTCAACTCACGAATATTGATAATGCATGCTATTGGAATTCATTCACATTAAGCAGTTCTACATGTGCACATTACACACATCAAATGTTCACACTTAGTTGAGTATTACAAGAGTTTACCATTCCCGAATTTTGCCCCATCAATAGTCCACGCTTATGTTACCACGCCATGGATGTAAGTTCACACCTTTGCCTCGGCCAAAGGCAAAGTAAATAAAAGTAAATGAACACCGATACTGCCTCGGGTAGCTGTCGAAGTTACAATTGTTTGACTCAAACGGTGCACCGCTATTCAAACACAATCAAATCAATCCTCAATCATTTGAAAGGGGTAACATAATAATCATCAATAATATATCAACCATCCTTTACAATGAAAGGATGTAACATGCTCATGTGTAAGCAAACAAATCATTTCACATGTAGTTGTCGTAATCTTCATGTACTTAAACTATAAACTTAGCTGTCAAATATTTAGTCATTTTCATCATGAAATATCGTCTTCATAACACCTTGAGCATGTAAAATGATCATTTATATTCATCAAATGAGCTTCTCTTATATGAATTAACAAACATGTTCAAAACCATGTTCTAACCATGTCTACTTTAACATAATTCCATAATTCACACGTATCATAACGTATTCCAGTTCTTCCATATTCTCCAATATATTAAGCATGTTTAGGTTCACTCATTAACAAGTCTCTAACAAGAATTCAAGAGTTTGACAAAGAATTGATACTAGAGAATTACGCTAACATAACATATATCCATATTCATGCCTTAAAACCCCATTAAACACCTTTAACTATCTTACCTTAAAGAAGAGATGAAAGAACAAAATTTTCAGAATTGAAATACCTTAAAAAGACTCCTCAAAACATGTTCAAAACACTGTTTGAAACTCATTGAAAGTTTCCAAATCAATTGCTTAAGGTTCCCCTTAAAAAACAAGCCTTAATTCAAGATTTTGTAAGGGTTTGGTTGATTTTCTTGCCATTTTCTCTCAAAAAGCATGTCAATTATGTCTTTTTAACTCCAATTAGAATCAATTAGGAGGTTTCAAGTGGAGGTGAAGAGGTGGAGAAGTCAAGCACGACGAGGCTCTAAGCACGAGATGGCAAGACACGGTTGTACCGCCTAGCAAGCACGACAAGGCTTAAATCACGATGAGGCTAGAAGCACGATGAGGCTAGAAGCACGACGTGTCTCAAAGCATGACGTGTCATCAGAAGCATGACGATGATAGGTAGCACGAGGTGGCACAATTCGGTACAAAAAGCACAAACAATTCGCATGCAGTCCGGTCAAACGCTTACTCCCAGCTAGAGTTTTCACCATTTTCTGTTTCAAACTCTTTCAAAAGCATTTTTGATCATTCTAAGTGATATTTAAAATTTTTTAAACATCGAATACAATAGAATTAATATGTTCATACATATTCTTTTCCATTTCTAGCACTTCGTTCACCTTCTTAGACAACTTACTCAATTTAAGGTGTTTAACGTATGTACATACGTTCAAACACATGTACATACGTTCAAACACATTATCATGCATAGTTCATCATGATCCTTTTCACATAAAGCGATGCATCTAATCATACTTAAATATGTAATCAAATCATGTGAAATGTTGGGTTCTCACATGGAATTGTCATTATTGTAGAAGCAAGGACGATCACGTGCAACAGTACTATGCATGATGTCAACATTTAGTCATGTTGACAAGGACCTGAAATGCAACCTTCCCCCGTTGGATATGGGGCATATCAACTGATTAATATAATTCTCTCCTCATTTATCGCAAATAGAGTTTATAAAGCACTAGTGATCAAAACATGTTCTAGACACCCATTTTTGTAGTTATTTTTAATTAGACAAATTGTGGGCTTTATTATTGATTAGAGTTTATTATTAAGGTTTAGGCCTAATAAGATAACCTAATTGATCTAATTATGTCCAATTCAGTCCAGTTGTGTAGTCCAGTCTTTAAGTGTCCAGTCCAGTCCAGTACAACAATCCAGTCTTGTCCAGTGGTCCAATTAGTGAATTGGTATGGTCCGGTCCAATTATATCAGTCTAATCCAATGTCTAGATTATTTTATTTTGTCTAACTAACTTATGAAAATTATCTATGAATTATCCCTAATACAAAGATTAAATCCTTGATTTATATGGTTAGAGGTGATATATCCCTAATCTGGTGCATCCCATCTGCAAAATCAAAGATAACTACCGAATTGAGAGTCAGATAATGCCTCAAAATTCGGAAAAAAATTATTTTTAAATTATGGGATGAATCGGCTGATTTTCGTCTAACCGGCCGGTTCATTAACTTTTATCATTCTGTAATTTTATTTAATATTCTAACTTATCTCCAAACTTGTACATTGGCATAGCCAATCTTATCAGATTGTGCGAATCAAAGCTATATTAATAGGGCCTTTGGCCTTCATTTTCAGGGGTCTTTAGTCTCAAGGTCCAAAAGTTTATTCTCTTTAGAACTCGTGTACCATTTCTTTGTGAAGTGATACGCTATCTCTCTCAAGAATTTTAGCCATACATACTCACTTTAAAAGTGTGTTTAGGCTTTTCATCATGGATCCTTCGGAGAGCGTCATCGAGTCTTCTAGACAATCTACGTCAAGACGTAATTTTAATAGTTTCCTAGTTTAAAGAATCATTTAGAGTTGTCTTCCATTCCCGTGACTGCATTTCTATTAGAAAATAAGAAGAGTCTTTTACATTTTTCAGTCTAAGTCTAGGTTCGAAATGTAGATTACTTCCCGTAGGACCAGAGTCGACAATTTTGATTCTAGTTAGTCCGACCAGATACGTAGGCAATTCAACCCTCAATGACAAGTCCAAGCCAAAAATCATAAAAATACACTTAGGATTAGTTTTATCATACGCGTTTTAAAGGCCAAAATCAATACAAATGAAGTAGGGACCGAAAAAGTGGAACGGGTGCCTAATACCTTCTCGCTGCACAACTTAATCTCTGGACCCGTCTCCTGATTTTCAATAGATTACTCATCCTTTTGGATACTTTAGAATCATTTTAGGGTTTTTTCTTATTTTTTTTCAATTTTTCCTAATTAAACAAGATGACGACTCCCTAAAATCCTTTTTCGTTAGGAATTTTTCCGAGGTGGTTCGCTACAGTGGCGACTCTGTTGGGGACTAAAAGTAAAGAGGATTAGACTTGAAAAACTTATATTGACTTTTGGCACTATTATATTTTTCTTTGTATGATGTGGCATGTACAATACGATATAACTGTGGTACTTGCGCTTTTATTTCCATACCTCACACACGCGCATGTCATACCCTGACCCACCCACTCGAGGGCAACCGTCGAAGCCCTTGGACCTCCTGGTCTCAATGAAAACTTTTGATTGTACCCTCAAGTCCATGGCTTCGTACTAAAGGGACCTCCTGGTCTTCTTGGTATATTAAATGATTTGTACGCATACTGATGATCGCGCATTACTAAATTCCTAATTACGGCAAGAGGTATATGATATGGTCGAGCCGATTGAGCGACCTTTTACCCTAGCGTTGAGAGAGAAACCACACACCCGGACCATTCAGTATTTTTCCCTTTGTTGGGAGAACATCTGTAACACCCCGTAATTTTTTTTCTTAACTTAGGTTATAGAGCAAATAGTTTCTTATATATATATATATATATATATATATATAAGGGGTCTTTTTCGTAGTTTCAAAAAGTTTTGGGTGAATTTTGAAAGAGTACCAAAAGTCAGAGGGGCTTTTTGGTAAATTATCACGTTAGGGTTTTGATTTAAATGGGTGTAAAAAACCCAACCGTGCCACCTTTCTTGTTACACACGAGAGAGAGAGAGAGAGAGAGAGAGAGAGAGAATGATAGATGAGTTGATCAGGTTGGATTGATGCTAGAGGTAAGACTTTTACCTTATTTTTCTCTTTTTTGCTGAAATTGTCTATGTGTCTCAGAGATTAAAGTGGGTGGTTGCTGTGAGATATATGTGAATGTGCGTGGCTTTATAGCCATGAGAAAGAGCAGTATCTGCACGAGAGAGGGGTGTGTGTTGTGGGCAGCCATGGTACTGTAAGTGTGTGCGCGCGCGTACGTGTGTCGGGCAAGGAAGAGGGATTGCTTGTGTCGGGCAAGGAAGGGGGAGGACTTTCGAGAGGATAGCCATGACTGTGTGCTTGTGTGTGTGTGTGTTTAAGGGGCAAGGAAGGGGGAGGACTGCCGAGAGGACAGCCGTGAGAATATTTGTGCGTGCAATTTTCGGTGTGTGTTCAATGTGTTTCATGGAGGTGTTCAGTGTGTGTAGTGGGGTGTGTGTGTGTGCGCGCGCGTGTCTAGTGGGTGAGGTAGTGTGTGTTTATGTGCAGAAGGTGTGCGTGTGTGACTGTGTGCATGCAGTGTACTGCATGCATGTGTGCGTGTTTTTAGGTATTGCATATGTGTGTATTGTAAATATGTGTAAGTGTGTGTTAATGTGTGGGAGAGAGTGACAGTGAGAAGTGTGTGTTCGAGAAGGGTGTAGGCTGCGGGTTGTTTTTTTTTTTTTTGGAGAGGAAGATGCAAAGAAAGAGGGAAAAGCTGAATAAGAATGTTTAAATTTCAAAAGTGTCGTTAAAGATGATTTATTCCAACAATTTATTTTTCAATACTTTAAATGATGTTTAACTAATTATTTGGACAAAGTGCAAAAGTGTAACCCCTATTATTTTTATGAGACCTACAATCTGATTTTTTTTGGGATTTTTTGTGTTTGCGAAGCATGCTAAATGATTTTAACCCTAAAAGAGGTTTTGATGTATTCTAAAAAAATTAATTTAAGTTATTAAATTTTCCAACTTTTACAGTAATATTTTGTAGCTAAGATAGTATGTTGTTCAAAGTTTCGAGAGTTTTTAATGTCGTTTGCTATGTTGGACGCGTAGCGCACAATCCAGTTATAAGTTAGGCTTTTGCGCTCGAAAATTCCCCACTGAACTTTTTAGTCCAAAAAGTGATTTTAGTTTAAATAAAAGTATTTTTTTAAGTGTTTTTAGAATTTTTTTTCGGTGCATTAGTCATCAGGGGGTGTTTTGATTTTACATAAACCAGGGGGTGTTTTGGTAATTTCAAATGCCCGAAGGGGTTGGTTTGGTAATTTCACATATCCCTAGGGGACTGTGGTGGGGTGTGTATAATGTGTTTGGGTATACACGTGGTGTATAATTTGTGGGAAACAATGCTTGTGTATGTGCGCGTACAGTGTACACGTAACAATGTATTTGAATGCACCTTTCAATGTGCACCTGTGCGTACCCAATACTTGAGTATGTGTATAGTGTGTGAGTTGGGGAGACCTTCAACCTTGTGTGATTGGACGAGGGTTAGCATGTGTGGTATGGGTGTGTGAGTGTGTGTGTTATGTGGTGGATTTGCCTGCGTGTTTGTAAGAGAAAAATACATTGGAAAGAGAGGGGAGGTGTACTGGTGTGGGATGTCACTCTGCCATGGTTGTTTTTCAGTTGTTACCTTGTATAGTTTAAGAAAATATCAAGAGACATAGTTAGAGAGTTAGAAAAGTAGAATGCGATTGGAAGCATACGAAGATAATAGGACTTCAAGAGCTTGTGAGAGAAAATAATGGGATTCATCGCGCCAAATTTTGGATCAAGAAAATATGTCAGCGTCAGGTAAGTGATTTTTAGATCCATCTAGTGTTTTCATATAAAGCATATATGTTTTTATTTTTTGAGAAAGCATTGTATGTTATCAAGAAATGAACTACTTTAAGTGAATTTATCTGTTTCTTTTATGAAAGCAATTGTTTACAGAATAGGAACTGCTTTTAGCAACAATTGTTTCTCGATGAAACCTGAACCAGCATGTAATCTTGAAATGAAGTAGGATGGTTTGACCATCAGTTGTTCAATGATTTGGTTTACGATGAACGAAATGGGCAGTTTTTGCTCACTTGGTTGTTGTGCCCCATATCTAACGAGGGAAAGCTATATTTCGGGCCCTTTCAACGGGACTATGTACGTTGACGTAATGTGCATTACTATTGTAAGTGGTCGCCCCTGCTTCCACAGTGATGTTTATCCTGATGTAGGATTCCAGGCCCAAGTTAGTGCGCCTATGTATGCTGACCACAGTATACCGTTGGGGCTGGTGTTGGGTTGTAACTTTCTTATGGTGGTGTTTTCATGCTCAGTGGTGTTTATGTCTCATTTTTTTTCTTATATTCTTTATCGTGCTTTATGCTTTCATGTCTTTATGGAATAAATCTTCCTTTACTGTTTTGAAGTATTATCTCTTGGTAAGGTTGCTATTTTGTTAGCTAAGTTACTCTCTGACATGCTACGGTTCACCTAGTTGGGTCACTGGTCATTTACTGAGCACGTAGAAGCTCACTCCTTACTTACCATTTCAGGTTTAAAAGTAAAGTGATGATGACTAGCATGGAATCAGAATTTAGTGTGGAGCTTTGGAGATGGCATTAGATGACTTCGAGTGATGCCCTGAGTGTTAATGTAAGAAAGATGATAATTATGTCGGAATTGAAGTTGTAAATATTTTAATTTAGTTTCCGCTGTGGTTTCTATTGCTTTTAGCGAGTAAGGCCTGACAAGGCCCTTGGTGGGAGTCCAGTGGGTCTGCGGCCGATCACAGACTTAGCTCACGGGCTTAGATGTGGGTTCGGGTCGTGACAATTCCTGTATAAGTCTATGTCATGTGGCGGGGAAACCGAACAACATTTTATAAGCTAAATGGTAATCTCGCAAAAGAGGGAAGACTCTAACTTACCAGCTGGTTTTATGCGCTCTTGATTGGACGGTTAGTCAGTAAATGCATTGCTTCAAAAAATAAAAAATGACTAGTTTATATCCTAGTCCACCCCACTGACCAGCCGACTAGTTTATCCATTTGGATGACTAGATGGTTAGTCGAACCTTGTTCCTTCAAAAAAATTCCCAGAAACAAACCCTAACCCCACCGTTCAACTGGCCGGTTAATCCCCTGATGACCGGATGGTTAGTCAGAACCTTGTCCCTCCAGAAAAATTCACCGAAATAAACCTTAACCCAACTAACCAACCGGCCGGTTAATCTCTCGGATGACCGGATGATTAGTCAGAACCTTGTCCTTCCAGAAAAATTTCTTGAAACAAATCCTAACCCTGTTGATCAACCGGCAGGTTTTCCATCTTGAATAACCGGACAGTTAGTTAGTCCTACCCCTCAAAATTTTGAAAATCTAAAAAAAAATCACCCTAATGACTTGAAAATTTTTCTCTAGCCCCATTAGAGTTTAAGCCAGCCAGATCAATCTATGTGGTATGTATAATTTTGAAAATTTTCTCTATACAGTTAAGGCTGAACATGGTTGGTATCGGGACTCACCTGGAAAGCTCACAAGAACTTCCATCATTGAGGAATTCCAATAAATGGAAGACTTGATCCGTATTCTCAGTGAATTACAAAAGGATTTTCAGAATGGTTTCGTAACCTTACAACCTCAAAAGGAGAGGTAAGAAAGATCACGAGGATGAGGCGAGAATGGAGAAGAAGGATGACAAGAAGAAGGGTTTGGATTTTGACTGACAATATGAATCCAATGAGGAAGAAGTGAAACCCACGGTTCTAGAATGGAAAGATAAATTGGCGGCGCTTAAATCTCAGATAGCCCGAATGAGGAGAGCCAATGACCCTCTAGACCTCAATGCCCTGACCACATCATTTGCCGGTACGGAGTATCCTGAGAGCTGACAACGGATTACATTGTTTTGTCATGGACCTAGCCCAAGAATATGGTATCGTCTGGCACTGCTCATCTCCTTACCGTCTGCAGACCAATGGGGCTATAGAAGTCGCTAACAAGAATATCAAGAACATGCTGAATAAGATGACGAATTCCTTTAGGAGTTGGCGGGACAAGCTTCGCTATGGCCTCTGGGCCTACATGACATCATTGAGAACATCGACCGGAGCTACCCCATAGTCGCTAGTCTACGGCATGGAGGCTGTACTCCCAGCATAATTGGAAGTGAGTTCCTTGATAATACTGTTGGAAAACTAGATAACCGAGGAAGATTGGGTGAGACACAGATTTGAAGAACTAGCGCTGGCTGGCAAGAAAAGGTTGAAGGCATTAGGTCACATTTAGGGTTACCAAAAGTGGATAGCCCGAGCCTTTAACAAGCGAACGGTTTGAAAGAAGGAAATTTGGTTTTGAAGGAAAATATTTAGGCAAAATCTGGAAGCCGTGAGGAAAGTTTGAACCCAATTGGTTATGTCCCTATATGATAAATCAAATCATGAGTGGGGGTGCAACGTTGTCAGTCAATTTAGATGGTATCATATTGTCACAATTAGTCAATATTTACTGACTAAAGAAATATTATGCTTGAGCTAAATTTGTGAATGAACTATGAATGATTATCCAATTCAGGTTTAGTGATGTAACACATAGATGGAGGTATGTTGGTAGCCCATAAAGTTACCTCTGGTGCGGTCAAATTTTAATAAAAATCTTTTATTCCACTGGCTAAGGGATTGACTACATTCCTGAGAAAAATAAAAGATATCTGCTAGGATGAAAACCCTGTAAAGGGCGGCTCAGGCAAAAGTTAAGGCAAAGAAAAATAAAAAGAAAAAATATTAGAAAAAATAATAAAAATATCTGCTAGGACGAAATCCTATAAAGGACGGCCTAGGCAAAAGTTAGAGCAAAAAGGAAAATTCTAGCTCCTTTCAGCAACCTAAGGTTAATTTATCAATGCACTCATTTCTTCTTATTTCTAGACGATCCTCTTCCTCCAAAAGCAAGATTGTCTTCCACATTTCCATGCTCATCTTGTAAGTCAACCTTTGAGATATCGGGATCATATTCTCCAACTCTTCTACCTTCAAGTCGGCCTTCCGTCCACTTTCTCAATTTCTTTACCCTTACCACGCCCGCAATCAAACCAACCCTCGAGATAAGCATCCATGCTAGCTTCCAGTCTTGAGCAGCTCTAGTAGACAATGGCCTCTTCGGTTGTTTCTTCTTAGGCAACGAAGAAGGGTTTCGCCGGGGCTCGTCCATGTGCAGAGACCATATCAGATTCACGTCTACATCAAACATCTCCTAAAAAATCTGGGAACCAATCCAAGACCGCCTGATCCAGGTAACCCAGACTTCGTCTTTAGCCTGAGGATGATGAAAACTTTGCACTTTACTTGTTACCGGCATCAGACGCCTCTGGCCCCGAATCAAAAGTAGCACGAGCTTCCTTCTTGTCTCTCGCTCCAGAGACTTTATCTCACAGGCGCTTGGGAAATCCCAATTCAGCTCTGCCTTTAACTTGCTCTCCAAAGGTAGTACTTTCTTCTGAATATGAAACCAAAACCAGTTGATGTATCTTTGGATAACAACGGGGCATTTGGGTCCATACAATTGACAAATGTGTCACTCCTGAAAAACAATCAAAATATGGAGGAGAACCCCAACCTTTACGAATAGCCTTGATCATCGAAGGTCTGATGTCATTCACCATGGTAGCAAAGGTACTATAGACAGAACAACCCGCTTATACCCAAATTATCTTAGAATTCGACAGGCAAAGTAAAAAAAGAGTAGTGCAACCCCAGGAGACATACACAATAATATCTGGAAGTCTGTAGAGTAGAGTTGTGGACTCCCCACCACGGACAATGTCAGAAAATATCTTTGGACTCCCACACACAAAAGAAACGAGTCCATTCATCTATGCCCGAACGACCTTCGAAAAACAAAGGCCGAGAACGGAAAAAACAAGGATGATATGTCCCAACAGTTGGAGGAGCTATCAACCGCATATGGTCTAGCAGACGCATGTAGAAAAGCAAGAGGCTACCCCTAAATGCAAGGCTTGGATATTCATGCACTTCATTACTGCTATGAAGGGTTTTGACCACCGCTACTGCAATTAGGTTTTAACTTTTGTTGACACTTGGATCAATATCTCAGTCAACCTCACATCAGCAATACCGGGGGTAGCAAAAGTGAGGTATTTAGCCACCTAGCACAACGCTAGAGCCACCACCCGACCATGGAAATACTGCTGATCATGATTAGCCAATTTAGCATAAAATTACTCCATTTGGGGCAAAAGTAGAATATATTCACCTCGGAGGAAGGATCGAGTATGATCTTCCCTAACCTTCAGTAAATCCATGAGGGCTTTCACATAACCATCTTGAATAACCTGAACAGTGATGGGCAGATTAACCAAAATATCTACCAGAGCAGAGATTTCTTCATGAGTTGGGCAAAGTTCGTCCAGGTCAAAGCAGAAGATATTATCCTCGGAATCCCAAAACTTGTAGACCACATGGGGAATGTCTTCGTGTACAACCACATTCCTCATACTCATGACATATCTCAGATTGAATCACCCATCGAGTTGAATGAGTTCGATTTTATTGAATGAATTAGTGAAGGCACAAAATTAGAGCTCGAAGATCGTGGAATTGTCTTCAAAAGCCATTGGGAGTTCTTGAAAGAGAATGAGAGTCGAATGTCGTTCTGAAAAGATGATTCCTGAATTTATAATGAGAGAGCCCTAAGTTGTAAAGAGTTAGGAGTCAAAAATTTGAAATTTGAAAGTTTTATCGAAATAACAAGATGGTTTTCGATAGTACTAGCCAGTTTTCCTATTCAATTTGTATATTTGCCAGTCCATCTCTCTGACCAACCATCGGGTTCGGAAGATGGCTTCACTACCACGGTCTCTTAAGACTAGGGCTTCTTGTATGTATGCTTAAAGATCGTGGCTGTTCAGGAAGACTTGTGTCTCTACTTTGGTGGAGGCACTGGGGTCTTTCTCTTGCTTCTAGTGGCAACTTCTTTGTTCTTGGATGATATCGGCTCCAGTTTTCTCGCTTTCTTCATGAAAGTTTGGCTAATCGCTCCTGTCTTCACACGAGTTCCCTTTTGAAGCACCAGGGTCATACCTATAGGAGTCTCAGTAGCAGTAGTAGTAGGGGTTGAGGGCTCCGTAGAGCTCTGTCCACCACTCGATCCACCTCCCGAAGGTGGCACCAAGGGAGTAGGAGTGGGTACCTCTGTCTCTGAAGACAACTCATACACCGACCACAAGTCCCGGTAGGTCGACACAAAGTTCTTCAGACTGTGAATCATCCTGTAGGCATCTCTTAGCACTAAGCACGGGACCTACAATAAAAGAAGGCATATGATTAAAATCAAACGAGAAAAAAATAATAATTTAATTCACGGCCTTGCTTTCCGTCTGGGGCCGCCCTTACTTTCTGCACCATTTTCAACCACTCTAAAGTCAGTGGAGGGGTTAGGTCCTCCCTCACGAATGCCTCGTAGGTACGAGAATCGTTCGTCCACCTCAAGGAGGATACGATGATCCTTCTAACAAAACTCTGCCTCAGCCTTCTATCCAAATCCCCCGTCTGGCACATCTCTAGGAGAGGGGCAGTCGGGATACGAACGTCGATGTCCATGTGATGCTGGAAAAGCACGCACTAACCCAGATAGAACTCCTTTTATGAGGGTCTTACTAGTAGCACCTAACATTGAGTGAGGGCTAGCTCTTCGGTATAGTCCTCGGCTATCTCCCATTTGGACAGAGATGCCTAAAACAAAATAGACAAACTGTAAGAATTCATAAGCAGACTCTGCCTCCTTCTTGCCCGTTGAAGCTATCCCGGTATGCCCCCTCGGAGGCACCCACCTGCTCGTCTGTAAAATCCCACCAGTACATCGCCGTTGAAGTCTCAGCAATATGCCTCTCACCCAGACAAGGAACACGTGAACCAAAGACCTCGAAGATCCAAACCGCTGAGCATAAGTGTCATGTGAGCAAGATGTCTGAAACATGCATGATAATAATTAGAAAATAATTTAAGAAGCATAAACATACCTCCCAAGTATCACAGTACCCTATAAAGCTCAGAGACTTCCCCCTGGACACCGCACCCATGGAGTGATGCAATAAACAAATGCAGGAGTACCCTAGTCATACTCTATTATCTCCTCTATGTTCTCTAATGACCCTTGTTGACCTGATGATTTTGATGATTTCAGACTTATCTTATTTAACATTAATCTGAAAATATTATTAAAGATAAACATTTCAGGTTTTATCTTAATCAAACAAAGACATAATCTTGACATGGATGACAAAGACTTTGGACTTGGTTGGACTCGAGTTTTGGACTACAAATGAAGATGCAAGATCTTGAAGTATATTTTTTATTGATTAGCTTTTCTTTAAGTCCTTCTTAAAAAGATTTGACATATATTCTAGTAAAGAACGAAGCCAAGATTTTTAGTCGAAATGAAGTTTTTCAGTCGAAGCCAAAATGTTTTAGTCGAAGCTGTGACTTTCAGTCGAAGCTAAGACTTTCAGTCGAAGCTGTGGCTTTCAGTCGAAGCTGAGACTTTCAGTCGAAAGCGAAGACTTTCAGTCGAAGCCAAATGTTTTAGTCGAAGTCAAGATTTTCAGACAAAGCAAATGTTTTAGTCGAAGCTAAGACTTTCAGTCGAAGCCAAGACTTTCAGTCGAAGCCAAGACTTTTAGTCGAAGCCAAAATGTTTTAGTCGAATCCTTCTTGTTTGGCTTTTCTTTCCTAACGGTTCACTATTTCTTTCCTGTATAAATAGGAAGTCAGTTAGAGCATTTATCACCCTTTTCTCTTGCGTGAGTTTTTTTACTCCTAAAAACTCTCTCATCTCAATCTCTTATTCTTATCTATTGTCTTTTGAGTGAGTTTACCTTTGAGAAAGTTCTTTGTAAGCTTCTTGGTTTGGTTCTTGAAAGGATATAGATCTTCCCACCTAAGAAGGCTTAGCTTTAAACTTTCATTGTAATATCTGCTCAAGAAGGAGCCTGTTTATAGTATTCAAATTGTAAATCTCTTTTCATTTGTAATCTGTTGGAAACCTTGGAAGGGTTTCGAAAATTGTACTGAGGTTTGAGTTAGCACCCGAAGCTAGTTGGTTTAGTGAAAGGCTCGAGTAGGTCTCCCTTGTGTGGAGTGCTCGAGGACTGGACGTAGGCTGGTGGGGCCGAACTGGTATAAATCTCTGTGTTAAACTTGCTACTGTTATATCTGTCTTTACTTTGTAATCTCATTTTTAAATTCATACTCAAAGTTGTAAAACACCTATTCACCCCCCTCTAGGTGTATTTAGGGACCTACAAGTGGTATCAGAGCCGTGTGCTCTGGTATTCTTCTGTGACTTAATCGTCAAGAGCTAAAGATCGTGTTATGGAAGAAGAACCAGCAACCACCAGGCCACCCTTGTTGAAGAATGACAACTACAACTACTGGAAAAATTGCATGAGGAATTTTCTGAGGCAGGATACACACGTATGGTATGTTGTTGAAAATAGTCCTATAATTCTTATGAAGGATGGACCGGATGGTATCAAGATTCCGAAAGGAATTCTTGAAATGGATAATCATGAGGCACAACTTTTCTCCATGGATGATAAAGCTAAGAACATTATCAGCTGTGGCCTTGACATGAATGAGTACAATCGAGTCTCAGCGTGTGAGACAGCTAGAGAAATGTGGAGGTTGTTGGAGGTTACTCATGAAGGAACAAATCAAGTAAAAGAAACCAAGATCAACATGTTGGTCCAGCAGTATAAGGCTTTCAAGATGAAGGAGCACGAGTCCATAAATCAGATGTACTCCAGATTCACATTTATCATAAATGGGCTGAAGCTTTTGGGTAAAATACCCAGAAAAAGAAGTTGTCCGAAAAGTTCTCAGATCTCTCCCAAAGAGATGGGAAGCAAAACTCACAGCCATTCAAGAGGCAAATGACTTAAATGTGCTGAAGCTTGAAGAATTGGTGGGTTCTCTAATGACTCATGAAATTACAATGAAAATTCATGACGAAGAAGAAACCACCTCAAAGAAGAAGAACTTAGCTCTTAAAGCTGAGACCTCTCTTGAACCAACATAGAGTAGTGACGATTCTGATCCTGAAATGGCTCTCATTACTCGAAAGTTCAAGAAATTTATCGCAAGCAAGCGGGATGGGAAAATCAGGAGATACTCAACAAACCAATCACATCAAAGAAATAATAGTGATTGGAATGTAAAGGAAAATCCTGATGCCTGCTACGAATGTGGCAGAACGGGGCACATAAAAAAATACTGCCCACAACTCAGGAACAAGACTGTAAGCAGCAACAGTCGAGACTTCAAAGAAAATAAGTTCAAATCTAGAAAAGCACTGCTGACTTGGGATGACTCTGATGAAAGCGACAAGGAAGGTAGTGAAGATGAGGACGTAGCTCAACTTTGCTTCATGGCCAACGATGATGATCCCAAGGTAATTCCTAAAAATCATTTTAACGAACTTAAGTCAGCTTTTCTCGTACTCAGTGAAAATTATGAAAAATTTAAAACTAAAAATGCTAATCTAAAAAATAAGGCCCTTTCTTTGATAAGTAATGTTGAAGAATTGGAAGGTGAAAAGGAAGAGTTGTAAGAAAAAGTTGAACTTTATATTTCTGAAAATATTTCTTTAGAAAATAATCTGAATGCTTCTAAGGATGAAAACTCTCTTTTGTCTTCTGAAATCCAATCTCTCAGAGGACTAAAAGCTTCAGTTGAAAACAAATCTTTAAAATCTCAACTGGAGGATATTTCTACACAAAAAATGAATTTAGAAAAGGAGATTGAAGACTTGAATTTTACTCTTTCAAAATTTACCCAAGGAAGAGAGAACTTGGATATTATTTTGGGAAGACAAAGATGTGTTTTTGAAAAAAGTGGAATTGATTATGATTCTTCAAAGAAGCAAAAGGATTAGAAAAATTTCTTTAACAAAAGTTTAGCTTCCTGCTCACCATTCACTCTCTGTACAGTATGTAACAAGAAAGGACATTTAGTTAAAAATTGTCCTCTTAATCTTATTAAAAAGCAGTCATCCTCTTCTATTATTAAGAATAAAATGAAACATGTATGGGTGCCAAAATCTTGTTTATCTAATCTTCCAGGACCCAAGAAAGTGTGGGTACCTAAAGGAACGAAACCAGAATCTGTTGTAGGTATGCTTGAAAGCAAGGGTAGACTGCAACAAATGGATTCTCGACAGCGGATGTTCAAGACATATGACAGGTGATCGCTCTCTTTTCTCGCACATCACCTCGAAAAATTGTGGGCTTGTTACCTTTGGAGACAACTCTAATGGGAAGATCATCGGTAAAGGTAAAATTGGCATCGGTTCCATTTCTATCGATAACGTATCCTTAGTTGACGGTTTAAAGTTTAATTTGATAAGTATCAGTCAACTAATCGATAGTGGACACATAGTTCAATTTGAAGGCGATAAATGTCTTATCAGTCATGCCTCTGATGGAGGTACACTGATCGGTAAGAGAGATGGTAATATCTATACTCTATCTTTTGATGCATCTGACTCTTCTCGTAAAGTGTGTCTTTCTGTTCAGCACAATGATATTTGGTTGTGGCATCGTAGATTAGGTCATGTTCACATGGATCTAATCAAGAAACTTCTCTCGAAAGACCTTGTCAGAGGCTTACCAAATTTGAGGTTTATCAAGGATAAAGTCTATGATGCCTGTCAATATGGTAAACAGTCAAAAACTTCTTTTCAAGCCAAAAATGTTGTTTCCACCTCTCGCCCTCTTCAACTCCTTCACTTAGATCTTTTTGGCCCTACTAGAAATGTTAGCCTAGGTGGAAAATTTTATGCCTTCGTCATTGTTGACGATTTTTCAAGATACACATGGGTTCTTTTTCTAACTCATAAAGATGAAGCATTTGAAAAAAAATTCAGTCTTGTTAAGCAGCTTCAAAATGAGAAGGAGTTGAAACTTGTAAAAATTCGAAGTAATCATGGCGGTGAATTTGAAAAAGATTTTATCCTTTTTTGTATTCAAAATGGCATTTCACATGAGTTTTCTGCTCCTCGGACACCCCAACAAAATGGAGTTGTAGAGAGAAAGAATCGTACTCTTCAAGAAATGGCCAGAACCATGCTTCATGAAAACTCTCTGCTAAAATACTTTTGGGCAGAAGCCGTCAGCACTTCCTGTTACGTGTTGAACAGTACTCATCAAACCAATTCTTGATAAAACTCCTTACGAACTGTTCTCAAATCGAAAACCAAAAATCGATTATTTCAAAGTTTTCGGTAGCAAATGCTTTATTTTGAACAATCGTGAGAATTTGGGAAAATTCGATGCGAAATCTGACAAGGGAATATTTCTTGGTTATTCATTAAAAAGTAGAGCATATAGAATTTATAACCGTAGGTCTATGACTGTTGAAGAATCTATGCATGTAGTATTTGAAGAATCTAATGTTGACAAATCAAGTAAGAATGTAGGTGATGACAGTGAAGAACTCTCCATGGACTTGAACAATAAACTTAACGTCTCCTCAACTGAGGGGGAGTGTTCAACATTTTCTCACAACAATAATGATGAGACTCTGCCACTTCCAAAAAGTTGGAGATATTCTTCGAGTCATCCATTATAACAAGTCATAGGTAATGTGGAACGCGAAGTTACAACTCGGTCTACGGTAAATATTTTTTGTGCGGATTTTGCCTTTCTTTCTCAAATTGAGCCTAAAAACATTTCAGAGGCCCTAAATGATTCTGAGTGGATTCTTGCCATGCAATATGAATTGAATCAATTCGAGAGAAGCGATGTTTGGTCACTAGTTCCGGCTCCTGTTCAACAAAAGGTCATTGGAACAAAGTGGGTTTTTCGAAACAAACTTGATGAAAATGGCCATATTATTCGTAACAAAGCCAGACTAGTTGCTCAAGGATACAATCAAGTTGAAGGGGTTGATTTTGATGAAACCTTTGCCCCAGTTGCTCGACTTGAAGCTATCCAAATTCTTTTGGCATTTTCATGTCATTTGAACTTCAAACTTTTTCAAATGGACGTGAAAAGTGCTTTCTTGAATGGGTTAATACAGGAGGAAGTTTTTGTTAAACAACCTCCCGGTTTTGAAAATGAAAAATACCCCAATCATGTTTTTAAACTGAAAAAGGCTTTGTACGGTCTTAAACAAGCTCCTCGAGCTTGGTACAATCGTCTTAGCAGCTTCCTCATTGATCATGGATTCTCTCGTGGCAAAGTCGATACTACTCTCTTTACGAAAACTCGTAATTCCCATATTTTAATAGTTCAAATATATGTTGATGACATTATCTTTGGTGCCACTAACAATGATCTATGTCAAGAGTTTGCTGAGAATATGCGCAGGGAATTTGAGATGAGCATGATGGGTGAACTCACTTTCTTTCTTGGACTTCAAATCAAGCAGTCAAAAGAAGGAATTTTTATCAATCAGTCTAAGTACACTCGGGAACTTTTGAAAAGGTTTGGTTTGGATAATGCTAAACCTAGAGGTACCCCTATTTCTCCTAGCGTTAATCTTATCAAAGATGAAAATGGTAAAGATGTAGATAGTAAACTTTTTCGTGGTATGATTGGTAGTTTACTCTATCTTACTGCCTCTAGACCTGACATCATGTTTAGTGTTTGCATCTGTGCCCGTTTTCAAGCATGTCCCAAAAAATCTCATTTATCTGTCGTTAAACATATTTTTAAATATCTCTTTGGCACTTTAAACTTAGGTCTCTGGTATCCTCGTAGTTCCTCACTAGATCTGGTCGGTTTTTCTGATTCTGATTATACGGGATGTCTTGTTGATCGTAAGAGTACTAGTGGCACCTGTCAGTTTCTCGGCGATGCTTTAGTATCGTGGCACAGTAAGAAACATACATCTGTGGCTCTATCCACAGCTGAAGCAGAATATGTTGCAGCTGGAAGCTGTTGTGCTCAAGTTTTATGGATGCGTCAAACTTTACAAGATTTTGGTGTCTCTACAGACTATATTCCTATTATGTGTGATAGTAGCAGTGCTATAGATATTAGTAAAAATCCTATCCAACACTCGCGCACTAAGCACATCGATATTCGTCATCACTTTCTTCGAGACAATGTTCAGAAAGGGTTAATAGAACTCAAGATTGAATCCTTCTTGTTTGGTTTTTCTTTCCTAACGGTTCACTATTTCTTTCATGTATAAATAAGAAGTCCGTTAGAGCATTTATCACCCTTTTCTCTTGCGTGAATTTTTTTACTCCTAAAAACTCTCTCATCTCAATCTCTTATTCTTATCTATTGTCTTTTGAGTGAGTTTACCTTTGATATAGTTCTTTGTAAGCTTCTTGGTTTGGTTCTTGAAAGGATATAGATCTTCCCACCTAAGAAGGCTTATCTTTAAACTTTCATTGTAATATCTGCTCAAGAAGGAGCCTGTTTATAATATTCAAATTGTAAATCTCTTTTCATTTGTAATATGTTGGAAACCTTGGAAGGGTTTCGGAAATTGTACTGAGGTTTGAGCTAGCACCCGAAGCTAGTTGGTTTAGTGAAAGGCTCGAGTAGGTCTCCCTTGTGTGGAGTGCTCGAGGACTGGACATAGGCTGGTGGGGCCGAACCAGTATAAATCTCTGTGTTAAACTTGCTACTGTTATATCTGTCTTTACTTTGTAATCTTATTTTTAAATTCGTACTCAAAGTTGTAAAACACCTATTCACCCCCTCTAGGTGTATTTAGGGACCTACAACCCTAAGCACCACAACTGCACGAAGTCGTCCCCATTACTGAAGAGGGTCTCCCCCAAAACATATAGCAAAAATTCCTGGACAAACTGGTCAATCACCGGGCCCTCGGCCTCCTCCAAATCCATACCCTTGTAGTGTGCAGGGAGGTTACCCATGGGACTGCCCTTCTTTAAGGGCGGTTCATAGCTGAGTAACCGCACCACGAGGTCCATAACATTTTCAAGATAATAGGCCCGGAGTACAGGTCTCTCTCAAGCAAGAATACCGGTGATATTCACGGAGTCGAACGAGATAATTGTAGCTTCCCGGAACGAATTATGGAAAATGTTGGTGGAATCCCACCAGTGCTCGGCCAAACATAAAAGGTGATTCTTGCTATAGGTCACAACACGAAACCCGTCAAGGAAAAGATCAAAACTAGTAAAGGCTACAAAGCCTTAATGGGTCTAGTGATTTTAGCCACCACTCTCTAACTAGATCAAGAGAGCCCCTACATCATAAATTCGGGGGGGGGGGGGGGGGTGGGTTACAAAATAAAGAAATAAGGGAAAACATTTTAGGGAACCATTATATTTGTGCATAAATTGCAATTGCAATGCAAATTACACATGTGGGTCCTACTGTGCATGGGCATGGGGTGTGTGTTAAGTAAGGTGAAATAGTGTGTGCGACCATGAAGAGTTCGTAAGAAACATACATCCTTTATGAAAAAATATTTGCTTAGATGAACTCGTTGACCCAGAGTCAACAAGGAGTTATTATCCCTCCGATTCGTCGACCGGAAGCGCGAGATTTTGCCGATTTGTGGACCCTCTTTATTGCCCATCCTTGTTCTTATGAACTCCATGAATTCTTTCGAAGCTGAGAGAGATTGGAGAGGGATTGATGGAATTTATTAGCTAGAAGTATAATTGGGGAGGGATTATACGATTTGGAGTCCTAAGGAGAAGGAAATTTGAGAGAAATAGAACTTGGATTGGGTTTAAAGTGTTGAGAAAAACCCTAAAATCGCGCACAAAATTGGGCAGGTTAATTGGTCGGTTCTCCATTTAATTCGGTCAAACTGTTTGACTAATCGATCGGTTTTTGACTTCTCAAATTTCAAAAATCCCAAAGCGGCTGACTAATCGGCCAGTTTTCGGATCAAAATTTAAGGATGTGCCCATTATTCGATGATCAATTGTTGTTACTATTGGCTTCGGCCTCGAACGATATCCCTGCATCTTATTGAACTACGTTGGTCTGATGCCTCTTCCGAAGATACGTAGGAAGCCCTATAAAGGTCCGACCTCATATACATGTCACGGTCCTCAAGTCTGTTCAGAGTCTTGTAGTCTTTCCCGCGGTTCACTACAAAAATGTGCTATTTTTTCAGTGATGTTTGCCCGCGCCCAAGCTCCCTCACTGAGGGGCTCTATAGACACTATATTTTTGTTGTTTTTTTTTAAAATAAATAACTAGTGGGCTTTGTTATTCATTAGAATTTAGGCCTAATAAGATAACCTTATTAATCTAATTTGGTTTAATTCAGTCCAATTGTCTAGTCCAATCTTCAAGTGTCCAGTCTAGTCCAGTTCAACAGTCCAGTCTTGTCCAGTGGTCCAGTTAGTGAATTGGTCAGGTTCGGTCTAATTTTATCAATCCAGTTATTTTATTTTTTCTAGATAAATTAGGAAAATAATCTGTGAATTATCCCTGATGCAAAGATTAAATCCATGATTTATATGGTTAGAGGTGATAGATCCCGAATCTGCTACATCCCATCTGTAAAATCAAAGATAATTATCTAATTGAGAGTCAGATAATGCCTCAAAATTCTGAAAAAAAATCATTTTTAAGTTATGTGATGAACCCGCCCTCCAACCAGACGGTTAGTTGACTTTTGTCAATTTGTGATTTTATCCAATATCCTGACTTATTTCAGCCTTGCAGATTGGCATAACCAATTTTATCAGATTCTACGAACTAGAGCTCTATAAATACGACCCTTGACCTTCATTTTCAGGGGCCTCTGGTCTCAAGGTTCAGAAGCTTATTCTCTTTAGATCTTGTGTACCATTTATCCATGAAGTGATACACTATCTCTCTCGAGAATTATAGCCATTCATACTCACTTTAAAAGTTTTTTTAGTTTTTGCATCGTAGATCCTTCAGAGAGAGTCCCCGAGTCTTCTAAACAAGCTACGTCAAGAGGTAATTTTAATAGTTTTCTAGTTTAGAGAATCGATTAGAGTTGTCTCCCATTCTTGTGATCGCATTTCTATTTTAAAATAAAAAGAGTCTTTTACATTTTCGGTCTAAGTCTAAGTTCGAAATGTAGATTACTTCCCTTAGGACCAGAGTCAAACTACGACGGTTTTGATTCTGGTTAGTCCCAGTTAAGACGTAAGCAATTCGATCCGCAATGTCGAGTCCAGGCCAAAAATCATAAACTACTGAAAAAAGGGATTATATCCTTTTTGTGAAGTCAAAGTTGAAATTGGCTGATCCTGGGACAAAATCAGTATGCATGAAGCTAGTGAGAAATACATACATCGAGGTTAATAGGACGTATACCTAGACCAGAGGTTAACAGTGGTGGGAACCCAACCTATATGAATCTTGATCTCAGGAATCAGGTTCATATAGGTAATAACAAGACACTGGTTGATCAGTTGAGAAACAACTCCCACATTTTTATTGTGATAGTCCATTCCTATGGCACGGTGTAGAATAATGTATTGGAGGTTGAGCGTTAGCTCTTAATGAAAACCATACCCTAAGTTGGGTGTTGTGTTTGATTCTACTATACACTTGATTGATCCATTCATATAAGTGTTGAGGTGGGACTGCTTTTATGAGAGCTTAGGCAGGTTCTTTAGACAACTCATGAAATCCTGGTATGAAGCATGGCAAAAATGTGCCAAATTGCCATGAAGAACCTTGTGCGGTGTATGTAATGTGGGTGATATGTACTCCTGGTTCACAATGGAGGAAGGAAGTACAGACTAATTTAAATTTCACCAAGTTTCTATTTTCAACCCTATGCATTGGTTCATAGTCCAAAAGACACCAATGCTTGCGCGTTGCCTGCTTACACTTTTATCACCACTTCAGTTCTTTCTTTTTCCTTTAAAATCTATGGGGGAATGTTGTGTTTGGTGAACAAATTACTAGTATTTCAAAGCCAAAATCAAATGCTTTCATCCTTGAATTTACCCTCGAACTTGCTAGCTTAAAGTTGTCTAACTGTGAAAAAGCACAATCCATTGTTGGAGATATTGCAAATGTCACATGGGTTTATAAGTTGCCATGCATGTTTGGCTTAGTAACAAGCTAGTAAAGGTGGACTCTTACGCACACACGAGCAAGGGCTTAGGCGAAGCTATCCTAAGGCCAATTTCAAAAATCCATTAACAAAACGAGGCGTGTCACATGTTATTCGCGCGTGCCGGGGGTGGTTGCAAATCCTGGCCCAAAAGCCCTTGCGGGCCTATCTGATGGTGGCATTCTTTTGCTAAAATATTAGTTGAATATTTTCTAAAATATTCTGAGATTTTGTTGACCAAACACCTGCATATTTTCCACATCTCAACTTATGATCAGACAAATTCCAAAATTATTCTCAATTTGTCCGAAATTAATCCGTTGATATAATCTGTCAATTAGCCATTTTGATTGTGTTCACACAATTGAGTTTTGCTCCTTTCTTCACTTTAAAACAACGACCTCTACTTTGCTTCTTACACATGAAAAGTATTCATAATTCCCTCTCTCTAAATTTTTGTTCTTTTTAATTATTGGTGATAAAAGAGCAAGCAGAACGCTTTTCTTGTAACCTTTGTTATTGGAGTGCTTGTTAGGGAAGAAGAGACAATTGAGTCTTGGAGGGTAACCATTCGATACCTTTAGCACCGAGATATTATCTCTGAGGGCCGAAATTACACTCTAAGGACATTGTTTCACACACCTCAGTCTACTGCTCAATTTTCTCAAAAGTTCTGCTACGTTAATTTCTCATTTAACATAGTAGTTCCTACCTTTATATCCTACATTATATACTTGTACTTGTCTTGAAATTTGTACATTGCTCAGCTTCACTTTGTGGTCTTTCTACATATTTCCGATTGTGGACTCTTTTGGAAGAAGTAGAAACGAAAAGAGCAACAATGTTACAGTGATCAGGTTTTCGAACTCCTTCCTTGGTAAGATTCCCAGTACATTGACTAAGCAACCTCAAATCTATTTATACATATATGAAAGCCGAAATTGAGAGAAAGTGACACCTCACCGCCTACGTGGACATTCTCTCAACTCGCTATATGGACTTTCCTATTTTGACCTTTTAAAAGTATTTTGATTTTATCCACCTCTGTAATAATGATTCGAATTCCTTTTTTCTCTCTCTTCTTCAATTTATTTTTAATTTTTTATTCAGTTTTTAAAACTTAATTGGGAAATATATCAGCGTTTGATAAACAGTTTTCATTTTTTTCTCCTTCAATTTTATAAACCCGTTTTCAAAATGGAGCTGTTTTTAAAAACTCAAATTTTTTTTTTGAGATCCACCTTTTAACTTTTGTTAGAAGCATTTTATGTCTCTTCTTCTTTTCAATCTTCATCACCAACACCTATCACCCAAGAACATCAAAACCACCAACATTGCCAACCATCATACTTATTGACCGCCATCGTCATCACCATCACTACTAATGACCAACACTCCCGAACACCAAACTATGAATACTGCCAACCACCATAGCCACTTATAACCATAACGACCACCACCAGACCAATACCGCCAAACACCAAACCCTGTAATATCGGTCACCACCACGACACTACTACTCCTCTAAATCCAAATCAACGTCATACCGACTCCCATTGTTCCTGCGACAAACACCACCACAAGATTTCATCCATAGATTAGCCCTGACGTCTTCAATTTGTGCAGGTAAATTTCAAGCCAATAAAACCATTCACCCAATCAAACATCAATCAAACCAATGAAGTCCTAATTCACAAGCTAATGTGTTACTGCCATAACAGTAGTTGGACGATGGCAGATAAGATGTGTTGGTCGTGGTGATGCCACTTCTGGTTGTTGAACATAGAGCTCAAAAAAGTCAAAAATAAAAGAAAAGAGAAGAGAGAAAAAATAAAAAAATAAAAAGAAAAGTAAAAGTCAATTATACAAAACTGCTATCAAACAATTCAACGGTTTTGTTAAAAAAGAAAATTCAAAGAGATTTTAGATTTGATTTTTTTGAAAATAAAAATTAAAAATTAAAATCTGAAATGGGTTCAAACTAGGGATGGCAATGGGGCGGGTCGGATGCGGATCTCATAAAATCTGAACTCGCCCCGCTAGTTCAGGAACCTTGCCCCGCCCCGCCACCGGGTCATTTTTGTACAATACCATATTCGATTCTAAGAATAGTTGGAAAACCCGCCCCGCCCTTCCCTAAAACACTCAAAACCTGCACCGACCCGATCCGCCCTGAACCGTTCTGCTTGGTTTAGCAGAATTTTTTTTTACATTTTGAACCAGTATTACAAAACTTGCACAAAATTGTATCATACAAAATAAACTAGACAGATATCAAATTAATGTCTAAAAATCCTAAGCGAGAAATTAATAGATTACAACACAGTTCAAATAAATTACACCTCAGTCCAAATTACCGTTCAAATAGATTACACCACATACATAATAGTTTAATTGCAATACAAATGCAACAAAGCAATCAACATAAAAGTTTCCAAAGCAAGCGTCCAGCTAGTCCGCACTCCAAATACAAATGCTGTTCACTGAAAAAAAAAGGAAAAAAGTGGCATTAAATTAAATAGATACAAAAAAAGGTAAAGAGTAAAATCAAAGAAGACTTGATCACCGAAATAACTAAAATTACACAAAGCTTGAATTAAGTCGACAATAGGAAATTACACATAACTATGTCCCCTGCAATTATACATGGATGCTTTTATAAGTAGCATTGGTACATCTAAAAAAGGTATCATATAGTAACTAATCAATAAAACTCCAATTCCGAAAAGACTCCAGAGTTGTACGAGCAATTACACGGAAAACCGATTCCCTTGATTCAAAGAAAGAAACAGAGAAACACAACTCATACCAGTTCATGCCCATTATTCAAAAACCATTTAGAAACAAAATCTAAAAAAGGCAAACTTCCACATTCTAATAAGAATTTCAAAAGAATGCAGATAGTATAATGCAGTAGGAAGTTTCACTACAGAATTTCAAAAAACCATTTAAGAAGTTTCACTACATCTTTGTCTCTGGCAAACATCCCACCATGCAGTAGAATCAAATGGGTGTAGTAGTACACATGAATCAAAAGAATAAGTCAACTACAGAATGAAGGTTGTAAGACCCTAACCAATCACCGTGAAATGAAGTCTTCGCCGTGAAATGACGTCTACAAAATAACAAAAATGTCATCAGTTCCGAAAATTTAAACAAAGGAAAGAGATGGTCGCAGGAACACTGGCAGCCTTGAAACTACATGCCCACATCATTTAGTAATCAGTTATAAACAAGATTAATCAGAAGAATCATGTTAGGCAAAGTGCGTTGAATTAGATTAATCACAAGAATCACAAAAATCAATTAGCCGAAGTGCGTTGAATTTGGACAGATGCTTGACAGAAATGATAAGAAGAATGTTACAGAAATATTATCACAAGAATCACGTTATATAAATGATAAGAAGAACTAACCTTGGATTCGGGATAAGAAGGAGAGAAGAAGAAGGAGGCGGCGGCGACAGCTGGCGGTGGAGCCGTGGAGGTGGTTTCACTGGTTTGTGGCCGTGGGGGCTGACCAAAGACAGTGTGGGAGAGAGGAAGAGAAGAATGAGGCAGCGACGGTCGGCTGTGGAGCCGTCGGCAGAGTCACAGAGACGGAGAGACGAGGCAGCGGCGGCTGGTGTGGGAATGGGAGAGTCTAAGTCGGCAGAGGCAAAAAAGAGAGAATGTAGAATCTAGGGTTTCTTGAGATAAACATATATATATACTATAGAATGGATGGCTAAGATTGCAGGATGCATATAGGGTAAGTACACCGGGGCGGGTGCGGGTCGGATACCGGGGCGGGTTGGACAGAATACCATACCCGCCCCTAACCAGCTGCGGATTTTAAAAAAAATACTGTACCCGCCCCGTGACCCGTTCAAAGTAAAAAAAACCCGCTCCTATAAGAGCGGGGCGGGGCGGGTAACCGTCGGTTGCAGATCTTTTTCCCTAGTTCAAACACAACCTAAGTGCCGTGCGCTTTTTACTTTGTTTTTTATCAAGGGAGTTACAAAAGAAGAATAAAAAAAATCGAACTACCCGATGAAGGCAATATCCTCAACACCCGGAACCTGGAATAAAGTAGACCGGATTCGACTAGGTCGGATTTGATTGTTCCGGCATAAGAACCGGCTATACAATTGAAAAGTTTACCTGTAACAGCATTGCTCGTATATACACAATTGGAAGGCTCTGGGTTTAAGGGTTTATTAATCCTACGAACAACCCAGAAGGAAAATGTTGAGATCTTTGTTTGTGAAGGCTACTTGTAAACAAACAACCCTTCAACTTGCCCAATTTATTCCACAGGTGGGTTTGTTCTAGTTGCGAAATGAACGCAACTTGAATTGTTAGATTTTAACATTTTTGGTTTTGTGCAACAGAGAAGTATGCACAGTAGAAATAAGAAGGCAATGGAGCTCATCGCTAAAGGGTGGAGCGCTCTCAAGGAAGTTGATAGAGTGATTGATTACTGCGAACTCAATGACAAGCGCCTCATCCCCCTCCTGAGGGTAAAATTTCATTAGTTGTAATTGCAACTTTGCAAATTTTTTTCTTAATATTCTATGTAAGTCTATTCTATATTCGTACCCGTTGTGCCTATTAACAAACTGCTTTGTGCTTGGTTTTGTGAAAATACCATACTTGCTTATGTTTATGCAGATGAGGAGGGTATTGAAATATTGTTGGGTGATAGCCATTGTCATTGTTGTTTTGGTTTTGAATTTCTAGATTGATTTCTGATCATTCATATTACTGGTAGCGTGGTAGAGTTGTGAGCTGCACCATAATGCCGAGTAAAGTCATGAATTGTTGTATTGCTTTTGCCATTTTCCCTTGCTGTTATCACTGTTGTAAGTATGTTCTGCACCCTTTGAACTAATCTCTGACCCGGAAAAGAAAAAAAATCATTTGTGCTAACATAAAACTTGGTCCCCAATGCTATCTGGTGTAAAAGGCTCGTAGAGCTGTGGAATAGCAAGGGTGTAGATTTAGCCCCACCCTTGTTCCTTTTGTCATCTTCTCTGTTCCTCAGGCGGGATTGTTATGATAATTGTATCATGATGATTGGGCATATTGAGATATGAAAAGTAGCTATAGTTCACGTTGTCAATTTGGGCAAACAATTCATTCAGCACGTGAAATTGATTGTTTTGATTGCATTTCTTTGATATTTTGCTGCTTAGGAATTTTTTCCCCTTTTCATCTATCGAAGGAATTTGGCTGTCAACTGCCAGACCTTAAGCTTCATCTGGTTGATAACTTTGACATGGTTTGAGATTCCATTTAGGTTTATGCATTCAGATTTGAATGTGAGTTTTACATTTACATCTGTATTCTTTCTCCTATTGTCGAGTAAGTAGCACACCTCCAATACTTAGTTAAGTTAGGAAAGCTGCATGTCCATGGAGTTTTGAAAAATCCAAACAGTTTTATCTGTAGAAAGGATGGCATTTTCTTGTGTCTATCTGTCAATCAAGCCAAGAAAAGAAATTTGGTGTGACTTCGCATGATAATGACCATTGGCTACCTTAAAATAAAAGTTTTATTGGTTAAAAAAGATAAAGACAAACTACTCCTCCTCCCCCTACATTATTTATTTGCACGGAAAATAGAGAAAATTATATGGTATTTGCATTTAAATTGTTTGAGAAGATATTAAACCGTAAATAGATTAAAATAACTCTTGAGGGAGACTCCAAATGGTTTGTGTGACTCTTTTGTTTTGCATTTTACGTTGATTTTTGTACTTCGCTAGTAGCTATGTACGTTGTTAGATGCCCTTCGTTAAATTCCTTTCCATAGTCCACTTTTTAGTAGTTGATTTTTTCTCAAAATTTGTGGGGGGAAATGCTATTGCTGATCAAAATTTGTTTTTTTTTTGTTTTTGTTTTGTTCCTGAATTTTTTTAGACAGCAAAGGAGAACTTTGAATTGGCTCTGGAAGCTGACAACTTGAATACCCATGCCAGATTTTGGCTATCAAAACTTCATCTCAAATACCATGTCCCTGGGGCATGTAAAGCTATGTAAGAATCTAAACCGTTTATTATGCAAAGTGTGCTTGTATAACCCACTTGGTGGCTCGGTTTTGACAATCAGTCAAACAGTTCTTTCCAGTTATATCAGACCCTATCACAATCAGCAAAAGTGATACGTAAGCTCTTTCCATGAGGGCCACACTAATGCTCTGTGACATAATTGTTTTCTCACCCTTGATGTGTAGTGGTATAGCTTGTGAAATACCTTGCCTTGTACACTAGGTAGCACGGACACGAACACCGCGTCCGACTGGGATACTGGACACTGCAATTTTCAAAAACCCAGATTTTGGACACTCGAGGACACCACTGAATTTTTTTAATATACTTCTATTTTATTTCTGTATATATTTATATCTATATAATATACATTGATTTAGATATGTATTAAATATATGTACATAACAAGAATAAACATCAATTTGAGTAGCTGAATTTCGTTCAAAATAGATGAGAAAGAAAGATAGTAGCATGAATGTCTCAATAGTAACAAGATTAGAGTCTCAACAGTAACAAGATTAGAGTCTCAACAGTAACAAGAGTGAAGGAAAAAATACGGGACAAAAGGATCAAGGAGAGGTCATATATAGCTAGATGAGTCTGTAAATGAGGTCGGATATGCTGACGTATCTTTCTCTGAACTGGTAAGCTTGGGTGCTTCTATTAACAAAATGAAGGAGAAGAGAGAATGAGAGAGAAAGAAGAATGTACCTTTTTCCGAGTCGATCTAATTAGTTTGGCTTTAGAGTTCATTTCTAAAAAGGTCCTCGGAATATCATATTTTGGCCCCATACGCATGGACACTTCTTCAAGAGGTGTCCGACACGGTGTCCGGTAATTAAAAAGTAAATCAATAAATTCGGACACCACTGAGAGGTGTCGGACACGTGTCCGGAGGTGTTGGTGAGGTGTCGTTAGGTATCGGACACTATACCTCGACCTATATGAGGTGTCGGCGCTTCCTAGCTTGTACAGAATGAGAAACCAATACCTTCAAATTTTGTTGTTTCATTGCTATTTTGAGAGATTGAGGGAGGCAAACCTTGAGCATGATATGCAAACACTCTACGAGAAAAAGTGCTCCCGGTTGCTTTGCAAACCAGAAGTGAAGAAGGTTTATGCTCTTGTATACGGAGGTCATTCCATGTGTATGAAGCAGAGGATGGGGTACAAGTAGAGGTGGATGAGTTTATTAGATTTTACATCTTGAAGGTTAGGCTATAAAGCACAGGTGTGGCAGTTTGGATGAAGTACCGGCACCGGGTGCGAGTCGGGTGCGGGTGCGCGTCGGGTGCGGCATGGGTGCGTGTCCGAATTATTATTATTTTTAATTAACTTTCTGGATCTTGGGTGCGGCTGGGACACGCCAAGGATACGGCTGGGACACGCACCTAGGGCTTTTCTGGCAGAGAGGAGTGAAAGAAGAAGAAAAACAAGGAGAAAAGAAGGAGAAGAGAAGAAGGAAGAACCTCTGCCGGTAGCGACGACGATCTTCCGGCAGAAACTGCAGCAGAGGCGACGGACGGTCTCCGGCAGCAGAGGCGACCAGCAAGAGACAACAGCGAGGGCTTCTGGTGGCAGACTTTGTCGACAGATCAGTCATCTGTTTGTTTAGGTGATGGCTGGTTTTTTATTTGAGGTTAAAGTGACGTTGGTTAAAAAGCTAGGGGTTTGTAACTGTAACCAACTTTCTATTTATTATGTTTGGGTCCCTGTTTTACTGACAATCTTTTAAACTTGCCCCACTACTTTCAAGAAATAGCAGAACTTGTACAAACTTTAGCTTATTTGGCTATGCATTTTCAATATTTCTGAAGCAGCCCACCAAATTAACAAACTATCTTATTGTTTGTCTAGAATAGCATTACTATTGTTATACATATATAATATACTTTAATAAATTTTTGTCGTATCCCAGCCGCACCCGTATCCTATTTTTTTGAAAAAATGACGTATCCGCTTATCCGCGTATCCACACCCGCATCGCATCCGCACCCGCACCGGAGTCCGTGCTTCTTAGAGGTTAGGTTATCGGCTTTGATTATGTGGATATAGCTGGTTTTTCGTCTTGCTCTAGGGGTTTCAGACTTGGGGATCCCTTGTACCCCTTTCTTTACTCTAGTTATGAAAAGCCTAGTGTTAAGTTACTATCAACTCTGAAAGCTTAAGCTATTAGAGAATTGAGCCCAACAAAGTTATCATGCTTAACACTTCCCCCTCACGTCTAAGCCTCCCATTTCAAATGAAGAGACAAACCAATGAGAAATAAATCAAGCTGCACCTCCATGAAGTGCACAAATAGGGGGGAAGTTGGGTGGGGGTGGGGGTGGGGGGGGGGAACCAAATGGGCAAGCAGGAAAGATAGAACCCAAGACCTTGCCGAACCAGAGCTTTGATACTATGTTAAGTCACCATCTGCTCTATATGCTTAAGCTATTAGAGAACGAGCTCAACAATGTTATCATGCTTAACAAATAGAATTTAATGCAAAATTGGAGTGGTGAAAATACTTCGAATCCGAGTGTTTTAAGGAGACCAGGACTAGGACAATATATTTTGGTAAGGCTGTTGGTGATGCTTACTGGGGAAAAGATGAAGGCGAGTCTATTGAAATGGTTTGAGCATTATTCAAAATCAGCATTTAGCCTCAGTGACTAAAGTGATTTGTGTCAGGTCAAAGGTAGTGGACTTAATAGGATAGGAGATGGGGAAAGAAAAGGATTCATGCCAACCTCAACTTATTTGCGACAAAGGCTTAGTTGAGCTTGGGACAGTAAATAGAGAATAGTAGCTAGAAAGCTTGCGCAAGTATGAATCATCACAAGGTGTTAAATTCTCATTTGATATGTGGATTATCAGTTTTGTGGAGCAAATGAGGAGCATCTCATTGGTTTGACGTTGTGCTTTCTTTTTGAAGTTCTATGAAGTATGATTAATGGGCACAATCCATATACAAAAAGCATAAAAATGCAATGGCATATTCTCCCATTAAAATGGTCCAGAAAGAAAAAAAAAGTCTTCATTTTAGTAGCCCCTTAGCCCAACAAGAAAGCACAAGCACAAGCTCTTCCAACGAAGTCTCGAAGCTAAATACTCCAAAAAACACCAAGTGAGATTAGCCCCCAAATATTCAAATGTCTCCTGCGTTTCGTATGAAGAGACAAACGCATTAGGAGATCAAGTACAGACTTCAGCATCACCCAGCGGATACTAAGGAGCTTGATAATCGAGTCCCAAACAGCTCGAGCCACGGGCAATGCAATAGTTCCACGTTCTGTTTGCACATTTAACACCAGCTAACATTGCATAAGCAACAAAGGGGCCAAAAGTCTCCATCGGGGTTCCCCTGCACTCATTTAAGTCTCTGAAGAAGATAATTCCAATCACCAATCTTGAAAGTTTCTCCAAAAAAGTTGGACTCCACAAGATACGATTCCCAGATCTGTCAAGCAGTTCTGCTGCGAAGGCCTCCTAGTATGTGAGAAAAGCATAGGATAGGTTTTGCTTGGTCCCTCCTCTCGACACAACTTATTCAACCAGAACCTTACCTGAAAGTGTCAAAATGAAAAACTTCTCAAGACTCCTCCCTATACCAATGGCTACCAACAAGCTACCCCCAATTTTGTCACTCTTTTTCTGCTAGGATTTTATGGGTCTTGACATCAAAGGACAAAGAGTAAGTTGGTTTTTGTTTGTGAGATAGATGGCTTGTCTCTTTGTTTCCTTTGGCTTCGACTGAAAGCCACAGCTTCGACTGAAAGCCACAGCTTCGACTGAAAGCCACAGCTTCGACTGAAAGCCTTAGTTTCGACTGAAAGTCACAGCGACTGAAAGTCACAGTTTCGACTGAAAGTCACAGCTTCGACTGAAAGTTTTAGCTTCGACTAAAAGTCACAGCTTCGACTGAAAGTTTTAGCTTCGACTGAAAGTCACAGCTTCGACTAGGATGAAACATGGGGTCCTCTCTGTAAACCCACTTGGTCTTCCACTGAATAATCGTGTTTGGGATTGCTTTAACATTAAGGTTTGTGGATTAATTCGCAGGTTGGAAGAAGCAAAAGGGTGTTTGAAGGGCTTTGAGCACCGCTGTCTAGCCTGTCTACAACTTTCTCCCTTCTTACAATCTAGTAGTGGTGGCTAGTGGACTTGAGAAGCTCCAAAACAAAACTTAGAACTGATAATTTTTTTTTTATTTGAGGCTTATATCTAGGGGAAGAAGTACGAAAATCAGGAATTAAGGGCCTTTTTGGCTGTCTCTCATTGGCTCCTTTGCTTTTTTCTCCGGTACTTTAGCAGCCATTCGTAATCATGACAATCATCTCCATGACAATCATCTCCAGATTAACGAAAGCATCAAAAGTTTGAACGACAACAAATGTTATAGAAAAAGTGGATGACTCCAATTTTTCCTGAAAAGCTCCGTTTAGGATAATGGATGTTAAGTTGATGTAATAATGGACGAGGCAGTATAGGTTAGGGGGCCAGCCAAACACGCCGTAAGTGTATATTACGTCACCCGAGCCTAGATGTCTATAGGCCTCAGATTGTGTGATATAGGCGACAAATTATACCTTAAGCCTAGGTAAGGCCTGAAGGATTCTTACTAGGTACAACTTGTAATTATACACCATAGTTCAAGTTGCATAAAACGGGTCAACAAAGCGTTAAGCTTCAACTTAATAAGTTGGATACCTAGTAATGGGATGGGGGGGAAAAAAAAATCACTCTGTAGCTTTACAGAATTTGCATTTTTGCTGCCCTCATTTTTGTTGAGATCCATCCTCAAAAGGTAGAAATCCCACTACTCTAGCCTAGCCATAGATAGGCATTGTAAGAAGTCCATGGCATTGAAAAGTGGTAGAGATCTCACTACCACAGCTCGGTTCGGGAAAAAATAGCCCGAGTCTCAAAACCATCCCCAAGTGTGAGATCCCACATCGATTGTGGGATAGCATGAGATTGCCCTTATAAGACCTTGCCTATGATGTTAGAAGTATCTACTTGGCTAGCCCTTTTGAGGGAGGCCTTGCTATGTGGTGGCCGTGAACCGGATTGTTATAGATGGTATCAGAGTCGACTCTAAGCTCAGGCTGGGTTCTCTAGTTGGGTTGCCGATGGTTTGGGGAAAAGATGGCAAGCGCGCTTATATCCCACATATTGAGAAGATGGTTGGGGCAATTAAGGGTGAGCCATTATATCCCCCATTGGTTAGAGAGGAAGAACACTACATGTGATTTGAGCCTTAGTGAGGACGCAAAGGCTTAAGAAAGATAGAATGTGAGATCCCTCACCGGATGTTGAATAGTATGCGATTGTCCTTAAAAGACCTTGCCTATGATCTTAGAAATACCTACTTCAGTAGTCCTTTTGAGGGAGGCATTGCCCTGTCGTGGGGTCGCGGACCGGGTCGTTACACAGAGTAGATAATACAAGAAAGGAAAAATCGAGCTTGCTAGAGCAATGGTTAGACTGTTCCCGCAAGGCAAAACCATCCCAAACAGCAAATGTGAACCTGACAAAAGGGCAGTAATTACATTGATGTGTCAAGACTCAAAACTGAAGTCAATATGGCGCAGAAGTTCTGAGATCGTCAAAATCCGCAGGTCATAAGGTAATCCGCGAGGGGCTCATAACCCACAGTTTTCCCTCCAAAAGCAGAAGCACCATTTGAAGTAAACCGGTCTATTGAAACTGGAAAAGAAGGTCAACCAAAAATCTGTAGATGATTGTCAATGGTGGTTGTAGTAAATGCTTTCGAAACAAGACTGAAAGTTGGACAATTCAACTGAAACTTCTTGCTTTTAAAGTGGCTGTAGAATACACTCTTAACGAGGCCCAAAAGAGTGGCAGCAACTAAACTGTACCTAAGAAGGTCAAAACAATGCGAAACATACCTAAATAGGTTCACGCCAAGCTAAACAGGTAGTCCATCAGATCCAACATTAAGGAAATCCCAACAGGTCCATCCCATGCTAAATAGGCAGTCGATCCAACATTAAGATGATCCCAGCTGATATGTGGGCAACAATCTTATATGCACAAGATTTTAGTCGCAATGGTAGCTCGCACAGTACCCGTCTTACCTTTGGAATCCTGCTGCCAAGTGAAAGCAGGTAGAGACCTTGCTGTTGTCACTCATGGTAATAAATAAACCTCAACAAGAGCTTGGTCGATTATTTACAGCAAACATGCGAGTTGGTGCGAACTTAAATAACTCATTCATGAATAGCTGAAGCGTCTCTTATAAAATGACACAGGCCTACTTGTTTCTTTCTTTCCCCACTGCAATGGCTTTCAAGCTACCTATAGTCCTTTGGGTGGAGCAGTCATATCTTGCGTCTTTTGATAAATTTTAAACTTCATAGTCGAAGAGTTAAGAAGGGATTCGTGCCAAGTTAATGGGGTAAGACAGAGGTAGGGTAGACCGAGGATAACGTGAGGAGAATCTGTGAGGAAAGACTTGATTGCTAGGAACTTATCAGAGAACATGGGCTTTGATGGAGGGGAATGGAAGAAAATGATTCATGTAGCCGCCCACTTCAACTGTTTTGGCACAAAGGCTTGCATGATGGTGATGATAGTCAAAGAAAATTGGTCGGTTTGTATAGATTTTGTATACAAGTTGTGCCCCATTTGGCAACTTTTTAGTATACTTGTCTTGTTTAACAAAAAGAAGTATTGTTTGGGCTACTATTTAAACACCATTAATACTCCTTTCCTTTTTCTTCTTAATAGAGGAGCTGCGTTGCTAGTGGAAGCAGCAGATATGGGTGATCCAGATGCAGAATACGAACTGGGTTGCCTTTTGAGGGTTGAGGTTAGGCTCCCTCTACATTTAATGGCAGCTGATTTCATCAAAGTAGAATGCATCAAGCTGCAAATTATTGAATAAGGCGATTCAAAAGAGCACCGAGCCACTCCCTTTCAGGATCTTGATGTTTCTGTTATGCTTGTAACCTGTTACTGACATCAAGTGGTCTGACTTCTTTTGAAACGTATTATTGTCATCCACATCATGCTTTTTTCCCCCTAGAGATGTCAGGCAACATAGATGTGGGTTCAAATGATGGGCTTATATATGGTAAAGGGAGGGGGTTACATTTGCAATCAACTAGCTGTAGTTTGATGTTTCTAAGGGAAAGCCTACCTTTGTTTCACTTTTCACATCGCCTTTAGAACTTCTCTGCTCCGTCTGTAAGCAAAGACAGGCCAAAATTTGTTGTTTGCAAGTTCCCGACTACTGGAGTTGACTATAGTTTTATGTATTTGAGAAAGGTGCGATCCCTTATTTTATCAGACTGTTCCTCCTTCTTGAATCTGTTCCTCAGCCAAAAGAGTCCCATTCTCTTTGGTCTTCAGTTCCTTGTTTGGCTTTTGTTATGAGTTCGTGCTTATAAGTTGCATGACGTTTCTGACACCCTTCTATATAAGTGTCCATCTCTTCCTTTTATTTTACTATGTCCTTCCTAAAGAGGAATTGTTTCTGAATATTCTTCTGAGCTGTTTATCTTCTTTGAATTGGTTTATGGACAGAACAAATATGTTCAATCAGATCAGCAAGCATTTTATTATATAGAGAAGGCGGTTGACCAGGTATGTTTCGCTGAAGGCCTGGGGCAGCGCACTTGAATTGTTAGTTCTTTCAAAGTTTACCCGAAAACCTTATATGCACTTTTTATGTTGTAGTTGCATCCAGGTGCTCTTTACCTATTAGGAGCAGTTTATTTGACAGGGGATTGCGTGAAGAGAGATGTTTCATCAGCATTATGGTGTTTCCATAGAGCATCAGAAAAGGTAATAGCACCTCATAGTTATGCTTGTTGAAATGCATATATAAACTGTTCAAGAAGTGATCAGAGGTTTTATGTTGGTATATGACAGCCTGAAAAGTATATACTGATTCCTAGAGTGCCCTTTCCAGTTTTAAGTTCGATTTGTACCAAGTTTCTTAAACCAAATGCCTGATTTGGGGAGGGAGAGTGGGAAAGTGGCAATGTGAAAAGTGCTTAAAATAGAGAATAACTGCCTTGAGAGTGCAAATTACTTAAGTTCTAAATATTATATGCAAATTCATTTATATACACTAGGATGCTCTTAATTTCCAAAATAGTTGTATAGGGTGGTAAAAAACGGAAAAGCAAAAGTAGAAGAATGACAAATCATCAATGGGTCCACTAGCTTACATTGCCAAGGTACACTAATCAACTCTTGGTATGTGATATCCCACATAGTATGAGAATGGCCTTATAAGACCTTGCTTATGAACTAATAAGTACCTACTTTGACTAGCTCTTATTAGGGAGGCATTGCCCTGTGGTGTGGCTGTGGACTGGGTGGTTACGGATGGTATCAAATCTGACTCTCGAAAGCTCGGGATTCGGGTTGCGGATGGTGGGGGAAAACCCAAGTAAAACTGGGTGCATCCCGCATCAAGAGGATGGCTGGGGCTGCGAAGGGTTAGTGGGGTGTATCCCACAACATTGGAAGATTAGGGCTTATACGTGATTGAGCCTTAGTGAGGACGCTAAGGCACGAGGAGGGGAGTTGTGAGCCCACATCTAAGGTTGTATAGTATGAAATTGGCCTTAAAAGGTCCTGCCTTTGAACTCGTAAGTACCTGCTTTGATGAGTCTTTTCAAGGGAGGCATTGTCATGTGGTGGGACCATGGACCGTCATTACATGGTACTTGTAATTATGCCACAAAACATTTACCACAGGCATAAAGATTCATAGTCATAGATGATTGGTTGCCGTGCATACCGACACACGCATTTTGATAAGTATTATTACGTGCTTTCTTTGCCTCGCAACATAGCTATATATTACAAGCTCCTACTAGCCAAAGCAAATTGTGTTCACAGTAGTGCATATGACTGGAGAAATTTGTCAGTTTGACTCGGAAAGTTCGTTAATTCACCTGCATATTTGATTACCAAAGTCGCGTTTTACTAGCACGTCAGCTACCCTGCATTAAGTTCGTCTTAAAATTCGTATGCTATGAAGTTATCCAGTAGTAAATAAGGCTCTGGACTTGTGATACTGTGATTTCCTGAAACAGCCTCAGCTTATGTCTCTGGCATGTATGCAGGGTCATGCTGGGGCTGCTATAGCATATGGATCCCTCCTTCTTAGAGGTTAGCTATTCCTACCTTACAACACTGGCTAATTCCTTATGTTTCCAATCTATGCATTCATATTCTGATGCCATTTTTCTTGTTGTATTCAATCTGTACCTTGTTACATCAATTACTTGGATCATAAATTTGCACAACATGAGAAAACGTGTGTAACTATGACATACTTGATTTCATGTTGTTGACATTTGATAAATCATAATGGCATATTGCTTTTTAGAAGCATAATGATTTTGCGTACTTCATGGGAATAAGTAAAATAAATAAAAAAGAGAATTGGGACAGGGTGAGCATCTTCACGTTGACATGTCTATGATATCTGTACTCCTAAATTAAGGAGGAAAGAACGCAGAAACCAAAAAGGGTAAAAAGAGGGTGAATATTTGCACGTTATTATGGTTACAATATCTTTTCCCCTAGAAATTAGAAGAAATAAAGAGAAGATATACAAATTTTAAAAGTTCCTGTTTGTTAGTTAGGATGGCCAGAGATACTGCGGCTGACTGGTGGAAAAATCATGCTAATTATTAATTGCAGGGATAAACCACCTTATACCTGTGCTTATATGTATTATTCTACAATAGTGACTTCCTCTCAATTTTGGTTATATTATACCTCTCTTAAATGCGTGCTGGTGCTTTTCAGGTGTTCAAGTTCCAGAAATTCTTACAAAATTCAGTGCAAAGAGTGGCTCCCGCACGAGAACATCATGGAAGAATGCAGGTATGCCAAACCCTCTTGTGATGGCAAGAGAACAATTTGAGATTGCTGCAAAAGCAGGATGTGATCTTGGATTTAGATGGTTGAAAAGAATTGAGGAGGAAGAGAAGCGTGTACTGGATTCAGAGATGATGAACATCATATAACGTAAAGATACGTCCACAGCTGACTTGGGATATGTACTTAAGGATAGATATGAACATTACTCCATAGCTCAAAGATCTAATTACGAACTAGGTATTTGGAGTAAGTTGCAGTTAAACGTGTGTCAAACGTTTGTTAGTTGCCGTATAGTTCTAAATATGATGCATAAGTATGGGCATTGGCCAGAAACTCTCTTGTAGAAATACCCCTACCTGCCAAAATTACTCATCAACACTCTTGGGAAAATGACATTGATTTTGATGCTCAATGCTAGGTGTTATAACTTTGTTTCTTACCATATTTTTTAAAATGACTATGTAATGACATTTAATCTAGGTCCCTAGATTAAAGTTCATGTTGTTTTAGGCCTCCCACTTAGCATCATCTCTTATGTTGGAATGCACTAAAATACAGAGGTACCGCGGTTTTAACTGCGAGGTATCAGCCATATTCTGGTTTAATACTGAGAACTTCTAGGCTGCAGGTTGGACTATGAGAATGCTTTTGTTTTAGTATTAGGTCTGACCTTTGTTCATCTTTCTCAGCATCTCAATTCTCTATGTTAGAGAGCAGTGTTTCCGGCTTTCCTTATGCAGTTAAGACGACTCCATGGCTGGTAAGGAAGTAGTTTGGAAAGCCCTTCCTTCTGGGAGTAGTGAACCTTGACGCTTATTAGCAGCTCAAGCTCCATTTCAAAGGTGAGGAGTGTAAAGGGAGCAGGAATTCCAGCGTGGGTTGATGACCGATTCAAGATATGAGCATCAGATCCTCAAGGGGCTATGGTGGGGGCTAGGTCTAGGCCATGTCCTGCTTTGAGATCATTAAGCTCTCGATCAAGCCTATTTATTGAGAGGCGAGGCCTTGGCAACGCAACAACTATTACTATGAAGGTTGCTACCTACACTGTTAAATAGCTTGGTTACATGTCCATCCGAATGAATCATCCTTTCCACGACTTTGGATGGAATGCCTGAACAGATTCAGAAGAGTTTGTTTTCAGGGAAAGGAAGTTTGTAAGTTCCTTTGTTTTGGCTTTTTGAGGAAGGATTGCAAATTAAGTATCTTTATCCTATATCAGGCTTAAAGCTTTTGTCAAAAAAGAAACTGACTGTTTGGATGAGTTTGAACACGGCATTAGACGAAGAGCATCTCTTCCTCAGCTGGAAAGACCTTATTTGTTCTTTACCCCACAGCTTCTTTCCAAGGATGAGGCACTTTCCACGTGTCACTACTCATTGCGAGCTCACTCCCTTGGAGGTAAAACTTACTCCAAAGATCGATAGAATCTAAGAGAATAGCTACATACTATTTACTGTATGTTCGTATTTGCATACAAACCAGAAGATTTGTACTCGACTCGTTTTAACAAATTCCTAAACCATTTGGGTCTTGTTGTACCAATTGTTTTGCACATTCAAACCGAAAGTTTTCACATCATTCCTTATCATATCAATGTTTTTGATCTTTCCGTTGCCCTATCATTCTGCTCTGTATCTCGCACATGTACACTTTTTGGTGTGTTCTGCATGCATCATGATGCTTCCTTCTAGGTTTGAAAGCTGCTGCTTGAAATTAGTAGTTTGAATATGTACTGCTTTAAAGGCTTTCAATTGCATGAATATTGGTAATGCCTCCTATAATCAAATATGCTTGATGGTTGAGAGAACCTAAGCTGTTAGGGTAGGAAGGATGTTTCACCGTCTTTGCCTTGTATGGACCATGACGTATACCCTCTAATTTCAGGCATTATTGTACTTGCTGTTTTCTTGAGCACAGACGAAAACGGTTCCTAGAAAATGTAAATCTCTGTTTATATTTCCCCATCTGATGCTGTTTTGTTCTGTCAAACTGGGGGAAAGTTCAGTTGAGCCAAATTGTGTAGCAGGTCAATGGGGGCAGATTGAGACTGGAGTTGTTGGAATTGGATCGCTCCATACACGTCGGGAGAATCATTGGTTGTTCATAGCTGGTGTCCACATACAACGATTCTTTAACTTCCATACTAATTTATGTGTACATGTGGGTTAGTTAAAGAGGTTACTCAACGCTACTGTTGAACGGATCTGTATTCACCTTTTGGCATATGCCAAGACTAGTTAAGTAACAATCTTTGCACTTAATAAGTTTCGTGGGGCTTTTTCTTGGGTTGGGGGGAGAGCGGCGGAGGCAAGGATGAGGCTGGAACTTGCGACCAAATGTAGGGGGATTCTCCCCTTTCTCTTTGTTGATTTCCATGTTTTTTCTTCGGAAACAAGAAAACATAGGCTTGATCTGCTTGGATTCACGTACATATTATATATGGTATTACTAACGCGATGCATGTTTTGATCACAAATGATATGGGAAAAAAAATATACGCCCTCTTTTAGCATGACACATGTCAACGATTGAAGCCGTACTATGGTTGTGACCACTCTTACTCGGATTGTGTATTGACTATGGCTCACCTCCTATCGATCTATCTGACGAGGACTCTTCGATCAGGAGTCTCCCATCAATATAATCATTGGGGGATTATCTCTTAGTAGGAGAAAATCTGTAAATATGCATGTAAAAAATCTATGTTCACACTTCCCTTACTCATATGTTGAGTTCTCATCCAAATATTGATTGAGGCACCAGAGATTCCCCGCCGGATTCGGCAAGTCACCATTATCTTATTTTTGTTGTGCGACTCCACTCGTGAGCTCCTTGCAGTCTCTCTAGATTTTGACCGCAACATTATGGCGCTATCCGTGGGACCTGATCAACTAAGCTCACCACCTATTTCATGACGTTGATCTCTGATCATCTAGATCAGTCCGACCAGGCTAACCTGGCGAAGCAAGATGATCGGCCAGTTCAGAGCCCTCTTCCACCGCCGACCCCCCGAGCTACGTCTCGCCAAGCTATAGAGGATAGTGGCGAAGCTATTGCCAACCCTCGCGTCGAGATGCCAGTTCTCGTGTTGAAACCAATTCAGTGCACACAACCAGCTTGGTTGGCTACCCCAACCTAACGTAGCACCCCTGCTGCAACCACCATTTGGGCACTTGTGCTCCCTCTCAAATTACGATCGAGTAGCTCGATCTGCTGGCCACCATCAAGCTATGTAGACTTCCATCGAACGGCTGCATGCCTCGATAAACTGCCTTTCTTGGCCACATTGAGCGAGACGTACGATCACCATTCAACGACTATCGGTCCACATGTGCCTCACATATCTCCCTAATTATGAAGACAAACCAACATCCGGGTATACATCACCAATGCGACCAAAATTGAGGTGAAATTTATGTCACAGTTTTGGGTGACGAGGAGCCTTGTAACAGCCCGGATATCCAGAGCTCCGCCGCTCTGAACTCCCGGGTCGTTAATCTACCGGATCACATCAAACCTGTCAAATCTATTTACTCACACATACTTCAAAACATTTAATCCGATACCATCTCAAATTCTTCAAATACAAGCTTACAAAACTGCTTAAACTTAAACTATTAAAACCTAGGTTCTTTACAAACTCGAGTCCTTATAAAACAAGGTGACATTATCGACCCACGCAGGGGTCTCACTACACGGTAATGGTGGGCTCACTAGAACCTCACGCAGTCTCTAACCCATTCCCGAACATGCTACATCTGATCACCACCTGCAGAAGGGAGTCAAACGAAGGGTGAGCTTTTGAGAGCTCAGTAAGGTCGTACAATGACTACACAAAGATTACACACGATTCCAGAGAATCCAACCGACGATGATTTTTAAAATACTTCGAGCGATAATTAAAAAACTCTATGATTCGCAAAAAGATCAAAATTCATCAGAAATAGATACCAAAATAAACAATAATACTGATGATAGGTTCCAAAACAATCAATAAAAGATCATTTCCAAAGTCATCATTTCCAAAATACAACAAAGCTTTCTCGAGGTATTTCAAACCAATTGAGATAATCATTTCTTAGTCATTTCTGTAACAATCATGGTACATTGGTACATATGGTGCATATAAAATAAAAAAATCAACGTTGATCCTGGGCGGTTACGATGCCACTTAGGCAAAGTTGGTAGTGTACACATGCATGATGTACCATAATAATTTACTAGTCCCATTGGGTACTAGCCTGCGTTAGGATTCAAACCAGTCTTATACTGCCTCCCCACGGAACAGATACGTAGTTCAACACAGGAAAATCAACATATCAATGAGCGTTAACATAAACTCAAATCACCGAAATCAATTCGGGTTCCAATAACAATAACACACTGATATAAGCCATCATTCAAAATTTCAGAAGAAAAATTACAAATAAACAACAAAACGATTGCGAATAGTTATCGAGTTAGGCATAAAAATTTGAAAGAACGCATACAAAAAATTATCAAATTTGCTCAGCATGCAATAACAGGCGAGCATCACAAGATTTCCAAATAATCGATTCTGGTTCGATATTAGGGTTTTCTGGGCAATAACACGCTGATATCAATACATAATTCAGAGTTCGACATTAGTCATAAGTAAATCAAAGGAGAAGTTCGACATTAGTCATAAGTAAATCAAATGAGTACTTACGAGTATGAGTTATCAAAATAAGGGTTTGGATGAAAGTCCTTACGGTTCAGATAGAATCCCTTACCTGGATCCGCAGCTAAATTATCCTAACCGGAAGTCTTTAGCTTTAACCTAAACGGAACAATCAACTAATTAGAATACAGTTTGCAGTATAATATTATAACTTAATACGGGCTCACACATACTCCCAAAATGAACCCCCTCATCGGGTATGTAAAATTACCAAAACGCCCCAAAGGTGTAAAATTACCAAAATGCCCCCAAAGTTTTGAAAATTATATTTTTGCCCCAAAAATGTTTTAAGCTTCAAACTCTACTAATACCCGAGAGTTACTCAAATTTAACGCCCGTTTATTTTTTGGGTCTCCGATAGTCATTTTAACCCACTCCCAAAGTTCGGGGTATTACAAGCCTCGATATTTGAGACATGCTAGGCCCAACAAGGGTAACTATGAGGCTCACTCGTCAGCCCGTCAGCCGCGCTCTGTCCATTCTCGCAACCGCCACACAAAGAGGTTCAACATTACAATATTCATCATAATCAGACACCCTTCATTGAAGATTTCGAGCTCTTTCTAACATCAACGAATTTCAAGATGCCGTACTGCGAATCCTACGACGACAGAGGTGACCATAGTGAGCATTTAGAGCGCTTTACATGTTGCATGAACTTACACTTGGTCCCTGACCAAATCATGTGTCGCGCCTTCTACGCAACCTTGAGGGGGCTACTCACGTGTGGTTTCAGCACATAACACTCAAATCCATATCATGCTGGGAACAGCTCGCGTGAATCCTTCCTCACCAATTTTCTCACAAGCTGCGTACATCGAAAGAATTACTCGACGGCTCTTTCCAGCGTCATTCAAGGACTTAAAGAATCCTTGAAGTCCTCTTATGCCCGCTTCAATGCAGAGAAGCTCATTATAGGCAAGCTAGATACTAGAGTCACTTTTGCCGCCATGACCAGAGGCGTTTGCCCAGACACTACTCTTAGGTTCTCCCTTAACAAGCGCTCCCTAGACGACATATCTACAAGCATAAAATGATGTTTTTCTCCCAACGCTGAGGCATACACCAAACAAGAGGCGAGATCGAGCTCAATCCTACGCTTCGAAGAATCAACATAAGCGCTCTAAAGGAAATAGGAAACTAGGGCCTTTCATGCCCCTGAATACCTCCCATAAGCATATTTTGAACCAATTAAAAGGTCGAGATAATCTCCAATGGCAGGACAGATGAAGACATCCGGTGATAAGAGAGACCTTCAACAATACTTCACCTTCAAAAGGACCATGGTCATTTGACAGAGGGATGCAAGATCCTCCGGAGGGAAATTGAAAGCCTCATATCTCGAGGATATTTGAAGCAATTCGCCAAAGGTGTCAATTGGCTATCTAGTCACGAAGGTGGATATCTCAAAAAACATGACGAGGCTCCTGGAAGGACCCTCTAGTCATCAACACCATCTCCAGCAGCCCTAGCTCTGGGGATCATCCCACAACGCAAAGAAAGCTTATGCATGACAGGTCAACGTCGCTCAAGACTCGGCTAAAGACTTCTCAATTTTGATGACACAGACCTTGAAGGCGTAGAATTCCCACATGACAACGCTCTCGTCATCACCTTATTGAGACGTGTACACCATCAAACACGCCTTGGTTGATAGCGGTAGCTCCTTCATATTATCTTCGATAACGTGTTCCCACAAGTGGGAATCTCAAGGGAGGGAGTGAGGTCTGTATCCTCTCCCCTAACAAGCTGTAAGCCGTGGCTTCCACCCTTCACTTAGCTATGGAACTCGCTATCTCGAGGGAACCAGTGTGGTTTGTGGCTATTGAAGACCACATAGATGAAAAGAAGCTACAGCAAGCCGAACAAGTCTAAGAACTCATTCATGTGCCCTTGGTGGAAGGAGACATAGACATTCACTCTTAGCGTTACACTTGTCACAATGGTTGCGTTATAGTTGTGACCACTCCTACTTATTTATTATGGTCCACCTCTTATCCCTTAATCTAATGAGGTCCCTTGCTCATTGAAGTTTCTCCCCTCAGGATAATTATCAGGTGATTGTTTCCTGTTTGGAGAAGGTAGCTTCTCTCACTATAAACATGCAAGTCAGAGATGAGGAAACTATTTGTTCATAACTAGGCTACTCATACATTGAGTTTCCTCGTCCAAATAATAACTTAGGCAACGGAGATTCTCCACCGGGTCCCTGTCAGGTTAGTCACCCTTGTCTTGTTTGTGCTGTGCTGATCCATTCATGAGTTTACTTTGGTTCCTCTAAATTTTGACCACAACGACAAAGGTTACCGATCGTTAACGCAGAGGGGTAACAAAGCCTTGTTGCAACAACTTGGCGTGGGTTGTAAGAATCCTATCAGAAGGTTTTTGGCTCTTGTAAGAATCCTATCAGAAGGTTTCTGGTATACAACTTACAAAAATTAACACAAAACGGTTGGTATCTAAATGAACCGTTGCATATCTTACATGTATGTCTTCTGTGCAAGTACATTTTTGCAGTTGGTGAATGGAGTGCACTGAAGATTAGCAAACAAGCAAATAATTTAGGCCTGCAAAGCAAGGAGCAGGGAATTTAAAAGTCACTTTCTACAATAAATCTATACAAGAGTAGTCGACAACTTCCAGGCAGAAAGAAAGCCACGCAGAGTTGTTGTATTATACTATTATTATATAATAATAATAATATCTTTGACTAAGCAGATTCATTAATGTTGTTGTAGGGCACTAGACTTATTTTAATTATCTTTTATAAGGGATTAGCTTGGAAGACTAGGATTTCACATGCTCCTACAGTAGATGAGATGTCTTATAATTTTTATTTCCTTTTATTTAACAAAATAGAAGGATGGCTGATATAAGACTTCTTACCAAATAAAGCACTTAATTTCAGAAATATATGTTGATAAACATTATGTCAAGGGCCCCCTCCCTTTTCTCTTTTGAAAGAATTGAGATGAAGAGAGATACACTGAACTTATATTTCTTTTTTCACATTTATTTATATTTTCATGTCTCATTATCTTCCATAAATTAATATGATCGATACTGGCTACCCGAATAATTTGATCTAAAAGTTTAAGCCATTACATACAGGAACAATGAAACCATACGTCACTACGAATATTATGCGTAAACGTAGCACATGAAGGTAACTAGTGTGGAAGTGTCAACCATTGGAACCCAGACCCTCGAGCATGATCTCGACACTTAGCCGTATCTTTTTGTTATGTTGTTGTTCCAACTTGTAACATGCATGACATGACATTGCTTTCTTCACAAGAGAATGTGAGGTCAGTATGACCCTTAAGCCGTGTCAACGGTTTTCATCCTGAATTCCTACCATTTCTTGTTTGGTTTTTAATGCAAGTTGCCCATTCTTAAAGCTCATGCTGAGATCTCGAAAAGAATTCCCTTCGCAGAAGCTACGCTAGATGAATATCCCTTTTGTGAACGATGAAGATGGATTGGGGTTTCTTGGGGTTGGTAAAGAATGCAATGGACCATGGGCATGGTGTAAGGCCAAAAGGGCCTACCCCATTGTTCTTTTTGATTGTTGCCCTCACGTTTCTGAATGCTTAGGTGCTTGGCGGTTCACTTTTGAGTTTGTTCATTACTCTAAACTAATGCCCTCATGGTGGGTAAGGAAAAGTTTGCAATCTATCTTTTGCACAAACAGGGCATATGGGCAAATTGTTTTTGTTATACCGTCGGGCAACTTTACGTGATGCGGGTATATTTCTTTCTTGGGTGAGATTTGAATGCAGGCGGCGGTAGCGTTAGCCTCTAGAGATTTTATTCTTTTCGAGTCAGCTTTTCACGCGTTGTTATTTGTCCGTGGTCGAAAACTACGTGTCCCCCGAAAAGAAAATGATAAATAAGCTGCTTGGTTGCACATCATATATCAAAATGTTGTCAATTATTGTATGCTGTTCTTTGTTTTATGTTTCTTTTCTTGTTATTTCATGTTTTAAGTTTCTGGATTCACCATCTAAGCAAAACTTTGGCCGACTTTGAAAAAAAGATGTACAACATGATTTTGGGCTTGGTCAAAATCTTACTCACGAGATGAAAAAGATAAACAAATAATTTCATCAGATGGAAACTAGTCAAAACAAATGAGGAAGTAGAAGGGGTATATAGCACACTTGACTGCCACTCAAGAAAACATACAATATGAGGGCATTGATTTGTAGTCATGAATTTTGGTCCTAAACTGATGCATTCACAAAAAGGAATAAGCTTACAAGCATTCATTGTTAACACCTACCTCTCACACTAATGAAAATTCTGTATGAAGTTACTAAGCACAATCAGAGTACCAATTGATGAGTTGATGGCATGCAGGTATATGATAGTTGGGTAGACTCAATCTAGAGGTTCAATCATATCTAACCACATACCCTTTTTCTTTAGCAGATTTGGGATCTCCTCCATATTCATTTTGGGGTCTCCTTGATACTCATAAATTCAAGCAATCTACTTGTTGGCCATTATGGGGAAGCATGCCCTAGAACCAGACCCATCTGGGGTCCATACCCCTAAAGGATGCTCCTTCATGTGTATTGAGTACCAATTCAGAAGTCATGATTTGCACTTTGAAATCTTATATACTTCTATGACAGATTCCCCATCTCCTATCCAAATTTTCATATTCTCTTTAAATGTAAAGAAGAGTGCAATCACATGTCCAACAGAAGAACCATAAAAACTACACCTGCAATGACAAGGGTCTTTTCTTTTGGTCCTCCTTTTCTTTTAGCTTTATGGAGCTTTTATCATTGTCAGTTCCTCTCCTCTTCACCCTTCATGCAGCTTTGATCTTTATCATATCTCTATGGTTCTACACTTTTTCATTAATTTAATGTGTGTGAATTAAATTGTTTCTTTTATGGCTTCCCATTAATTAGTGTGTTGGGTGGAGGGACAAAACAGAGGGGTATGGTTTGGGGTAGGAGGAAGGAGAAGAGGGTGCGTGGCGTGGGGTGAGGGTGAAGATGGGTCTAAGGGGCCCCAAGGACCCAAAATTTATTAGGTTCATGGGGCTTACAAGTTAAAACTGAACTTAATGTCTTTCCTCCCAACTGTTTTGATGTAAGTATCTAATTTTTGAAATAATTTCATTTTTTTTTTGTTATTTTGTCCGGAGCTGTCCACATATTTTTTGCCCGACGACATCAGGCCTTCCAAGTGAGAGAAGAGAAGTGTGTCGCAATGTCACTAATGCAAAACGAACTCCCATCAAGAAAGGGGAGGAAAAAAAAAGATAGAGCTTAAAACAACTGAACAATACTTTACTCTTTACCGAGTCTTATTTTGAGTTACAAGAACAAATGAGAACATAATCTTGAGCCAAAACTTGCTAATTTAGGTTTGGCAACCAAAGTTGTTGAAAGGTGTGAAGACTTGTTGACATAGTTGGTGAAAATTGTAATCTTGCTCTTTCTATTTATCTTGAATGGGATAAAAAGGGTTGTAAAGGAAAGTTTGCAGCTCACATTATTCCTCTGCTTTTAATCATAGGAGTGTTGGGGGAGGAGTTGGTGAGTCAACAGACTAGATTTAATTTGTCAGGGTCCAGCTCTCAGTGTCACAACCATCTCAATGGCCAGATCAACATTGTTGTTAACATCCTAGGCCATAAAGTTAATGCCATCCACATCTTTTAATTGTGTTTCAGATTCTTCATCTGGTTGTTAATCCAAAATTCTTACTTTGCCAAGTACTCTTAATCTTCATAAAATTTCAGACGCTGTGTTTCCGTGGTGATAACTTCATCTCATTTTCTCTTATATCAGATATCGGGATCTGAAGACATCCTGGATACGATAGCACCTATTATATATGACCTGTGCCATCTTTTACCTCAATTCCATCATTATAGTCCCAACAGGGCTAGTCCACGCACCTTGAAGGAAACACGATCCTTAGCTCTTTTTGCATGTCATGCTCGCATATCTGTCTACTAAGATTGGATAAGTGACACCCTGAGTAGCTAAGGATTGATGGAGTTGACGGAGTTGATGGAATGTACAGTATGTATGTAGTGGATGTTGTGTTACCGCTCCTTTTGGACACTTTCGAGCGGTTTTTCTTATGTTGTTTTTGCAGGTTGTTAAACCTTTATCTGTAAGGCCATAAGGCTGTACTTTTCCCCCTTGGAACCTCTTACTTTATCAATGCAATTCTCTTATTACAAAAAAAAAAAAAAAAAACAAAGCCACCCAAATGATGTACATTATGCTTAACATGCGTAAACGCTATTAACGACATTTGATACGACTCTAGTACTTAAAGCGTTCTGTTAAGATGATACAACAAAGAACATCATTTAGACAGATTACTTATATTTTTGACCGATTCGGCTTCACCTTTGCTTACTTCTCTCGTCATCTAAATCAATCATTAACCCCAAAGGTAGCAAAAGTTTATATCTCAGAGTACACTTGTCTAACTTTCATCACATATGCCTTCACATTTATATATTTAAAACTTAATATCTCAGATGAACTGGCAAAAGAGAGAGAGAGAGAGAGAGAGAGAGAGAAGGCGTGGAAAATTTTCCCTTTGTTAGATTCAAAATTTAAGGTGAGAGTTAACGAAACCATATTCTATACAGACATGGCGTTGTCAGGAAACTGGATTTCATTGCCTTTCCTTTCCCTCATCTTCCTCTGAATTTCCACTTTAGATTAATGTAAGGTGGCCTTGACTTGCATTCGTTTCTCCTCTACATTGCTTCTAGGACAAAAGGCTACGGAGAGACACACCCATCTCTCTAAACCACACAAATCCCTCTCCCCTTTCTCTCTCTTTCTCATCTGTCTGAAATGAGGGACTTGGCTGCTTGTTTTAGTGAATATGCCATACAAGTGTCTGACCCTTCTTGTTCAAGCTATTCCATCTCAAACAATTCTTGCATCTCTCCGAGTCTGATCCCTTCAATCCAAATTGCAGTCACATGTCTATACAAAACCATCCTCTCTACTCAAAAGCAGCTTCTGATCACGGTCACATGGTGCAAAAACAACATGTCTCAAGGCCTAAACATCACTTTTGGTGATGACCCTTCTACTTCTTTCAAACTCAACACGAATTCGCGCTTGTTCAGGAAGAACAAAGGCAACAAGTCCTTCGAATACGTTAATTCGAGGATTGAGGTCTATTGGGATCTCTCTGCAGCTCAGTATAACACCGGCCCCGAACCAGTTGAGGGATTTCTTGTACTGGTCAAAATTGATGCAGAGATTGGCCTAGTTCTCGGTGACATGCCACAAGATGCAGCCACAAAAAAGCTTAAAGCTGGCACCCCAGTGGCTAAATTTTCATTGGTCTCGCGGCGAGAACATTTCTCTGGCAACACCCTGTATTCAACTAAGGCTCAGTTCTGCGATACGGGGAGTGCCCACGACATCTTGATACGGTGCAGCGGTCAAAACGAAGGCCTAAAGCACCCGGTTCTATCTGTATGTATCGATCAGAAGACGGTGATTCGGGTGAAGCGGCTGCAATGGAATTTTAGAGGGAACCAGTCAATTTTTGTGGACGGATTGTTGGTTGATCTAATGTGGGATGTGCATGATTGGTTCTACAATCGGTCCTCCGGGTACGCGGTGTTCATGTTCAGGACAAGAAGTGGGATGGACAGCAGGTTGTGGTTGGAGGAGAAGTTGCTGCAGAAAGAGCAAGAGAAGATTGAATTCTCTTTGTTGATCTATGCCTCATGCACGTAAGAGCCCATGGACAGATTTTATGATTTCTTGGCGGTTCTTGTTCCATTATTTTAGTCCCTTCCTCACTTATTTTCTTTTCATTAGTCTTGACAAGGAATAGATACTTATTCTTTTGATCGTTAGTAACAGTAAAAACAACTTGGAGTGGAGAATCATAGTTTTTCTTTCTTTCTTGTTTGGTTTTCTGGAATGTGAATTGTAATAGTTTTGTGACTTTGGCCCCTCTCACATTCTCAGTATATTTGGATGATCTCATGATACTAGTAATTCATGACATTAATTTTGATGATCTCTATGTGAATCACATGCCCTACTCCCATCTTGGGATACTAGTAAATTCATAGGTTTTTTCTTGTTCTTTTTTTTTCCCAAGAGCACCAAAAAGGTAGGTTAAATGAAAAGAAACCCAAGTGAGCTTTTGGGGATTTTGTGAAGATTTCCATGAAGATTGTGCTGTTGGGGGTTCCTATAAACTTCAAGGAATGTAACTGGGACCTGAAAATGACAAAATAAAGCTGAGAATCTCCTGATCAATGCTATTAATCCATATAAATAGTTCATGTCAGTAAGAACATGTCATCTGCGGGAAAAATATTGTGACTTGGGGTGATTAATGCAGCAAATCATTACTAGTACGCTGCCTACGAAACTCGAGTAGGCGCGCACACAAGCACATATCCCAACATGTATATGTCTTTAAGCATGTCATACATCCATAATGCAGATTAGAAGAGATTAACATAAAAAAGGGAAACAAGGAGACAACAAAGGGCAAAGACAGATCTTATCACAATAATATTGTCATGCACGTCCCACTTCTGCTTAAATGAAGTTCATTCATGGAGCCATTATCTTTTGAGTCAATACACCCTCTGCAACAAAAGTATGTTTTGCCTAGTGATGCAACTGCAGCGCTCTTTATGAACCTCTCCGAAGTTTTAGTGACTACGGAGATATCCTGGAGGGTACTAATAAACTCTTGCTCACTTTCATTTAACATCCATGTCAGAGAGCACACATGCAAGTGTACTCTGTATCCCTGTGTATTGGTTATGTATTAAATCCATGAAGCCGCGGGTCCTGTGATCACATTCTTAGCATTAATAGGTCACATTAATCATTTTTGGTTGACATTTATGTTTCTTAGTGTATCCGTGATAAATATTTGTTCAGAATAGGCAAGTCAATCTAGGAAGGGCAACAAATGAAGCCAAGAATCAGAATGCCTTTGAGCTTTATTGCTCGGACAGCGCTTTGTTTAACTTGCTTGATCTTTCTCCGGCTCGAGCCGCACCCTTTTTCGACCAGAACACCGTGTGATCTGATACATTTTTTTTAAGGTTTTATTTGTTTGCTCGAGCTGATACACTACTCAACCAAATTTGTAGCATCACAGCGTCACGCTTAGGGTTTTGTTTGGGACTTCTTATATATATATATATGTATATATTCATGTGAGGACTTGATTGCGTAGATGTAAGATGAAAAATTCGAGTTTTCTCGTATGTCTATATGCCATATCTGTGATCAATAAGGGGCAAAGGTAATCAGTAGCCTAGTGATCTCCTTTTCCCGTGCAAGGTCATTGTGATCTGAAAATAACAACGCAAGCATTGGCAGGTTACGGTCTTAATTTGGACTATTTACAGAGAGGCAAAATAAGAAAGGGAGCCATCATAGAGAATGTTTATCCTAGTAAAGCATTATGTAAAGAGAAAAAAATGAAAACCAACATTTAACTGGCACAGTGTGTGAATAACTTGGCCTGGGGCAGGGGCTGAACCAACTAGTCAGGACCACCAAATGCATTGGTTCCAAGCATTAAGTTTTGTTAGCGTGAAGGCCCTGATCTGGCTGCTGCAAGTGGTCCATTGGCATCCATTTTCAAAAATCAGATTGATGACATTTTAGTTTTTGGCATAAACATTTATGTAGCATAATGGCATGCGTCCTGTTATCTCAGTTGCATGTGTTATACAACTAACTGTTTTTCTGATTGAACTTCATATATATATTCTTTTTAGTGCTCAAAGAAAGCTGCAAAGGAGCTGCTTTTCCTCAAATTTATAAAAGCAAATATTCCAAAATCATTGCATATATTCTTTTTGCCTGATAGTTTGGTGGTTTTGTGTACTTAGTTGACAAGGATTACATGTACTTGTAAGCTTAATGGAATACCTGACATTTTGCCCAAATTTTTTTCAAAACAAGTTAGTTCCAATGTGTTATTTCAGCTCTTCTCTTTTTGAACTTTGCAGTATCCTTGCTACCACCTGCCATTTATTGGTTAGGTTTCTTCACCACCAGATTTGAATCCAACCCACTTCAAGCTCTGCCTACTTTTCTTGGAAAAAAGAAGCAATCTTGCCTGCTTTTGACCTGTAATTTGGTAACCCTCATTAGTCCATTCAACTTGAATTGCCAAAGTTCTTGTATCTTGACCTACTTTTTACTGTGGAATCCAAGTCCACAAAGCTAAGGATGACCCAGTTTGGTGGTCTCCAATTCAGCTACTTAGTTTGGCAACCTATTTAAGATTATCGCCGCAGACGCTTCAAAGTATTCCGACCCTTCAAAGGGGCCGGAGATGGAGCCGAGATAAAGAACTTGACTAAAGCATGCATTAAAGTAGATAATATTTGCACTAATCCTCACTTGCAGCGATGTCTATGACTTCAACTATAGGCATGTTAATCATCAGTTTTTAGGGTAGTCAATTGCATTACAGAGACTTGACTAGCATCACATTTATGGGCTTGGGGGTGATGCGAGAGGATCACATGATGTCACGTGCCATGGGGATTCTAGGTCATTTTCCTACATAATGGAAAGAGAAAAGCACTCGAATTGAGCTTATGGAAGGCCACCAAGCATTTCAAAGAGATTATCTCAAATTTAAGCTGTGTTGATAATTTGGTTGGGTTTTTTGAGGCATTAGCATCTTTTGATGATATTCCAAGAAGCTAACATGGTGTCGCAAAATGACAAAAGGAAGAAAGTCAACTAAGAATTTCGCCCTTAATATTTAGTTTATTGGTGTCTTCTTGTTCATCTCGAAAATTACATTGAATGTCGTTCCAAAAACAATTCTATTTTCTTAAATTCATGCATGAGAGTAAGAAGGCCGACTTATTCATCACCATAGCATTCAAGTAAAATAGTCGCTGTTTTGGGTGAAAATGCTATCTTTCGGGACATAGAACACAACCTTACTTTTCAAGAGTATATACACAGCCTCTAATTAAATTCTTCCCTTTTCCCTCTGCATCTTGCACAGAATCATGTTCTTCATAGTCATTGTTTTTGGGTGAATTGCCATCTTTTGGGACACCGAACACAGCAACACAAGCCTCACTCGAAGAGCGCCTCACTTGAAGCGCACATATAGATTGCCCTTCAACTTTCCTTTTTCCAATGCATCTTGCACAGAATCACTTACTTGTAATATTTCCTATTCAATATGCATAAAACATGGTTTCTTTGTACTAGCTTCAGACAGATTGTTCTTGTCCAACAACTCCCATAGCCCACCAGAAGTTGGAAAGTAGCTTGCAGGGTCCAGTTTCACATAAAGCAGACTGTAGCACTCAGTTCTCTGCCTGGAATCAAGTAAAAAATATCTTGTATCTTTTTCAGAGGCTAATCAACTAATGATATATTTTACAGTTTCACAGTAAGGGATTGCCCAAAAGCTGCAATGTAACAATCCATCAAATAATTTGATACAAATTCACTCAATAGTTTCTCTAACAACTCGGATTAGGATCGACCCTAATCAAATCTGAATCAATCCATTGACAAGCCTAGTCTTGCCTACTCCTCTTCTTGAGTGGATTATCAAAACAGCTCCTTTCATAACCAAGTTGTAACAGCCCAAACTGGACCAGGGATTAGGTTGAGGATTAAGAGGAGAGTAGGCCACGACCACAACTTCAGTGCCATGCCAATTGAGGAAGCAAGCAACATGTGATCAAGTCGATTTGGCGCCAAGAGCACATAGCTCCTTCCCGCCAAAATTATGTTAAGTAGATTAATATGTAAATCTGAATTTCTGTTTTCAATTTGGATTGCGATTACGTTGTAAGTAAAGAGAGTCAGATGTATTGGATGATCATCTATATATATCTATATCAATATTTACTAGTAAGGATCACGTGCTTTGCACGATATATAGTGATTTGAAATAAGAGTATTCTAAATCTTGATAAAAAAATAATTAAAATTAATTAATACGACTATTATAATTAAACGATAATAACAAATCAGTTGTTAACTATTAATCATATATGAAAAGTTCATTACCCAAAACATAGTCTTACTTTCAAACCCGAATTTTTCACGTCAATTATTACCAATATTTTTTACTATTTATCATACTTATTTTTTTCGTCACATCAAATTGCCACTGAACAGAATTTTGACTGTTCCAGATTATATCTTGTTATTCAAGGTACACTGGCATTACAATTAGTCTCAAACATCTCCCACAAATATCTAACTCTCTGCACGAAACACTACAAGTTTGATTGTACAACGATAAAAGTGAAGAAAGTTTTTAGAGATAATTAATATCAAGTGTTTATATTAGAGTTATCTATTGTCATGTATTATGTTTTGATGACATATATATGTCTAGCAAGTGAAATTGAGAAGAAATTTGAATTATAATTAAGTTGTATTATGAAAGTTCAATAATCAATCCGAAAAGGATTATTGAAAATAAAGTGCCTAACATGAAGAAGTTATTATTAATAAATGTATAACAACGTTTGTAAGATGAAATGGGTTAGGAGCTTAAATGTTGCATATTTAAAATCAAGAATCAATCAAGCTCAAGAGATCTATCAGGACACATATAGAAACTGAACTGCTTAAGCAATAAATTTAGTAGCCCTAGCTTTCAATAAATTTTCCAAAGTTTTTCTATCATTCACTTTTAGAGTTTTGGCACTTTTTCCTACAAGTATCACTACGAAAGCTCAAAATATCATCACTTATGATTTTCAGTATCATTCATTACCTATCATATTCCTTTCTACCAAGTTATGGCAATTTCTTGTAGCGATGATTATTGGGGGTCAAAATATCCCTGCAGTTTATTTGCTTTTGGTAATGATCTATTCTATAACTCCCTCAATCTAAAAAAAAAATGTGCTTATTTTTTTTTTTGGACTATCCTAAAAAAATTGATCAGTTTTTACAAGTTTACCCTTTGTAGACATTTTTTATTCTATTTCTCTCTCCACATTAAGTCATTCACCAACCCATTTTTCTTTACTGAATCAATTTCGTCATGCCCATCATTCTCTTGGGATAGAATGAGAAACTCATAAAATAAGACTTATATCTTAAATAAACGTGTCAAATATGATCAAATAATTTGGGACGAAAGGGAGTATAAGTTTCATGTATCTCTTATTTTAGGATTAAAGTACAAAGCAAGTCTTTTTCAACTTTTTCTATCTTTAAGTTCTAATGTTCGAGTACAATTTGTCTAAAATGACGCTTAATCTTAATTATACTTTCTTTTTTCTACTTTTCAATTAACAAATCTATAGTGTAGTCTAAGGGGCCGTTTGACAGCCATTTTTTTTGCTCTTTTTTGGCCCTCTTTTCTTTTTTTTTTTCCAAAAGTCCATGAAAGTTGGGGTGTTTGGTTGGCTTTCTTTTTTTTAAAATGGCCAACTCTTTAAAAACTGAAGCCCAAAACCGAAAAGAGCTCGGAGCTCTTTTCTAACCCAATTTTCACGCGGAGCTGAGGAGGGCTTTAATGAGGTCGAGGCTTCGAGCCTCACTAGCAACAAAATTGGGGTTTTTTTTGCTGGGTATAAAACCCCTTCCAGTTGGACTTCATCTCTTTCATCAGACAGGGGCTCGATCATGGACTCCACAGCTCCACCGCGTTCGTCGCCTTCACCGGCCACCGCGTCCGTCGCCTTCACCGGCCACCGCGTCCATTGCCTCCACCGGACATCGGCGGCTCCACCACTCCACCTCTGGTTATTACGACTTGCAATGCTTTTCGGCCCCTCTCTCACTCTTCTCTCTATCTCCCCCCGTCCCGAAAGACCTAAATTAAATCCAATCGGAGAAAGCCATGGGTTTGTAGCGCCGATTTTTGGCCAGCGAGAGAAAGAAAGAAGGATGGGCTTCAGTTTTGACCGGATAGAGCTTGGGTTTGTAGCACCGGTAAAGGCAAGCTATTATGGTTCAAGGACCCCTCCTGCGCCTCGCGGGGCTCGACTCCGCGCGGGGTCGTTTCGGTGGCCCAGTGCCTCATCGTCAAAGGCGCCGAGGACGCCATCAACAAGCCGTTTGCCTTTGAGGTCTCCACCGAGAGCGACACTATGTACTATGTCGCCGACACGGAGAAGGAGAAGAAGGACTGGATCAAATCGATCAGACGGTCCATCATTCAACGGTCGAGATCGGTCACCGAGTCGGAGGTCTTGGATTACGATAGTAGGCGATAGTTTCTTTTCGCTCCGATTCCGTGCACTGTACATTAGGTGCGCATTGATCTTTGGCGGACAACGGTGGCCCGATTTGGGTGCCGGTGGTGTGGCGATGAGACCGGTGGTGATGGGGCGAATCCGTGGGTGTGTGCAGCTTTGGTGGTAGTGTGGCAGTGCCGACCGGTGGTGGTCCGCCGGTGGTATTGGTGCCGGTTGTCTTGTTTAGGATTAAAATGAGCTAATGTTGGTTGTTAATCATTGTAATGTTGGAAAATTATGTTTAAGACATTGTAATATAATTGCTTAATTACCTTTAATAATATTTAATTATGTAAAAATGTATATTAAAAAAAAAAAACTCAACGAATTGTCCTGTCAAACGCTTGCTCTTTTCTATTTTTTGAAAAAATAAACTTTGTCAAACAGCCACCAATTTTTTAAACTGGTAAAAAAAAAAAACCAGAACTCTTCTTGTTTTTTTTTTTTAGAAAAAAAACTGAAAACTGAAAGCCATACCAAACAGACCCTAAGTTTCTCTTGATAGTGTACTCTAAAGTTCTCTTTTATATTTATCTAGCTTTACCTTGTTCATCGTAGTAGTAAAATAAGGCTATTAATTTAGTTGTAGATGTACTTTAGCACATATTGTCCTTAAGATTTTTATTTTTAACACAGACTTTACCTACTCATCTAAAAAGTATATATACACATGTGTCTGTGTGTGTCCTTTTAAAATCCATACTACAAAATGTATGTGCGAAGTTGATATCAGATAGTAGTAATGAACTAAGTAACTTCAATAATGTTCACAAACCTACGTTTTTCACCCTATATTTATATATACGCATTACAATTTTAATATAGATACAAATTCAACAAAAGTTCATCAAGAATAATTTGTAACCCAGATCATTCATTAAATAAAGACATGTATCATCAAAATAAAAAGAAAAAAAAAACATATTACCTATGGCATAAGGTTTTGAGAGTTAAAAAAATTATAGGGTTAATTACATCAATGACTTTGAGGTTAGGGTAAAATTACAAGTATGCCCATTAGTTGGAACAAATAACACTTATTCCGTTGACCGAACGAAAATACTGAAAGGATATAAAGATCAAAATGCTCGTCACTTAGGAATGTAATTCTTCAAATGTCATTCTTCATCCCTTCATCTCATCCATACAGCCCCACCACCACTACCACCACCACCACCATAATCCATTTAGACTTTTGAGCTCCAACACACACAAAGACAACATATACATGCATCCACACACACGCGTGCACCCATCCACACACACATAGACGATATGCACACATACCCACACATACACGCCCCTTCCCTCTCCCATCCCCTAATTGGCCACAGCCACAACCACAATTACATCCCACCATCATTGTGTTCTTTAGCTTTTTCACTTTTTTTCAGCCTTCTCACCCCAATCAACTGTCACAACTTTCTCATTCTACTCACTTGCAACAAACCATCACAATTCAACAAACCAAATGAACAGAAATGAAAATTTGAATTTGGGGTTTAAAATTTGGAAGAAGATGTATAAAATTTCTTGTTTGCATCAAACTATTACGCAACACCATAGCAGCTGCCGCCATTAACTACCACTAGAACAGCCTTCCACCACCGGCGTTCGCCGGTGCTGGGATGATGTGGCTAGTGAGACTGAGCCAATTTGCCGATTTTCACGTTGAGTGCTTGCCAAGGAAGGTGCGATGACGGGATGAGGGGGGGGGGAGAATTTTGGTTAAAACCCTACTTTGAAAATTTAGGATTTGTAAAATTTTATATTGTATATACCTTGTAGATACAAAATGAAGGGAGTATCAACATTTAAAAAGTATGTATTGACATAAACAAATATATATATATTTTAACGGATCAATATGGCTTTACCTTTTAAAATTTAATATCATTGACTGTAATTCACCCTAACCTCGAGGACGTGAGTCCAAAAATTATAAAATCCACTGTTTTAACAAACACAAATTAACACATAAATTTATCATAAAAGTTGAAAAAAGAAGGCGTAGTCGAACTTTTAGATATTCTGGCTTTGTCATATGTCAATAAATTTAAATTTATAGTTATATGCAAAAATTAATAGAGGCAATAGCTGGTGCACCTTAATTTATAGGGAAAAAAAACATGATAATACCTCGACTTAGGAATGATTCTCTAAGAAGTAGGGACAATTAAGGTGCTCATTTTATCGATTTTGATGTTGATAAGTTTTAAGGCTATGTTTTGATAAGGTTTTCTTTAAAGGTGAACAGAGACTTAATATCATATTTATAGGATTGGGCTAGATCCACTCCCACATTTTTGTCACTTAAAGATACATTAGTGAACTTTTAACCTCTTTAGCAGCAAATGGTTTATGATTAACCAAAAATATTGTAGTTTAGGCTCACCTTCTTAAAAGTAAAAATACACTTAAGTTTAGTAAACCTTTTATTTCTAAAAGGGTATTTTTAATGGAAAAGTCTGTAGCCATTTTAATCGCTTGAGATTATTTTGTACGTTGGGGCGAGATCCTTACCCGTTTTGACTACATTAATAGTTTTTTATCACTAAATGTTTTAATGACCTACCATTGAGCATTTTCAGTGATAAGTGATAAGTCAGGTATGAGTGACTCAAAATATTGGCCTTTAATTAACTTTCCACTTATTACTTTAAGTGGTAGAAAAAGTTGGTTATCAAACGCACTTAATTTTAAGTCGTTGAAAATTTTCAGTTTTCAATGCTTAATTGAGTTATCAAACACACCCTGAGTAAGGATGTTTTTGACTTACCAGTACTATGCACGTGAACCTTAACACGTGACAAATCAAGATTATAGTATAAAAAGTTATAACCCTGTGTATTTTGTCGATTACGACAATCAAATTTCTATGATTCAAATATACATGTTAATTTAATTGAAGTCAAAGCGGCATGTTAAAATCAATATGTATATGCATGATGATTGTTCTAAAAAAAGGTTATGAATCCATCTAAAAAATGTTAATTATCTCACAACTACTTTTGTCGCGCACAACTTCTACAGAACGTAGGTGTACCTCAATTTTATGTTAATGGTGGCCGCCCTCCATATGATGGTCTTACCCACCACTTTTTTGAAGTAGAAATAATTATAATTTTATACCGTTGCGTAATCTAAACTAAAAGGCATTTAACAATTAATAAAATAATATTTATCTTTATACCAGCATCTATATAATCATAATTTTTCGACTTTAGCTTTCAATCACTTTTTATTTGTTTTCGACATTTATATAATTATGTAGTCCAACTTGATAAGCATAATGGTTATCATGAATGTATCACATTTGTTCTTCGTCACCTTATTTTATAAAATAGTATTCGTATTTGATTTGAGAAAGATATTCTTATAAGTTTAGTATCTAATGCATTTACTCGCTAGATGCAGTGAAATGTTAGTAATTTCGAACCCATAAAACATAAAAATGCCTATCTATTTGCAAATACACGAATACTTTTTTAAATTAATATTGTTATTAGGATTTTCCTTATTGAATAAAAAAGAATTATGTTATGTAGACGAAACAAAAACTATGCTATCAATAGCTTCCAATCTCATTAGTGAAATCTTTTGTCACCTGAAATTAATTTAATTTAATTCATTATGTTCTCTTTCAGATAACATTAAAAGTGGTATAAAGAATTTATTATTATTATTATTATTTTAAGTTAAGTTCTGATTGCAAATACGTAAAACTGTCCATTCATCTAGTATCCAATTAGACATTGTCTAAACGGGTAATGATAGTATAATAAATATAAATAAGATGTAAAGTCATAATAACTTACATAGTCATAAGCAGATTGTGCTATTTGTTTGTCACAAAGACTGAATATGCTTGGCAAGTGTTCATCTACGTATTGTGGAATACCTAAGTAAAGGTAATGATAGTCATCTCTATTAATCTTTATTTTTAAGATTCAGATTTTAGAGAGGTGGAGTCACCATCAGCTAGAAGGTTGTGCCGATACTTAATAAAAAAATTGATGTGAAATAAGTAATTTCAAGATTTTATTAGCCACAGCAAAAAATAAATAAGAAGACGGTGAGAGTATCCATAACAATCAAAGGAAGAGAAAGGAAGTTAAGTTGCTCAATATTTTAAAGTGTGCTTAGAAAATTACTAACGTTTGCATGACCAAACCTAAGTCATATAATTAACAGACACACATATATATCTACACAAATATAATATCAGGTCATAGAGCCAAGAATAAAAAAGCTAAAGGAAAATATTAATTCTTGTTCGTTTGTAATTTTTGTTTTATGTGTCATTTTCATCATTTTCAAATCCAATTAGGAAATATGGTTGTGTACTTATATGATTTTGACAAATTCTTTTTAGCTAGTTTTCTCTAACAATAAATGAGAGGAAGCCAAAAAGGGTAGGTATTTTCACATTTTCGTATTTTTAGGGTAAGATTTTTAACAACATAACAAAAAATGGTAAACGTACATGATGAAAAAAATCTCTATGGTCAAAGTTAATTGTTCTACTTATATCATGAGATGTGCATGTCCTAATCTTTATAAAGCATTAAGTTGTGAATGAGAATGAAGATACTTCATTTTATTAATCTTTATAAAATCATGTACTAATTGTAGCATTTATGAGTAGTTGAACAATTGGAATTGTTAAAAGAATCTAGATTATGGGTATCATAATTGTGTGGCAAGGTAGTAATTTTTAGACATAAGAATGGTATTGTGGTCCAAAAAATGATTTTCAAGGATTCACACTTTTATATGTACTAGTAGGATGCACGCGCTATGCACGTGACATTAAGACGTGACAAAATAATATTATATTATAAGAAAGTCATAACCCTATATATTTTCTAGAATATGACAATCAATTTTCTATGGTTCATATATACACGTTAATTCAATTGAATTCAAAATTGTAAGTTGAAATTGAGATTCATATGCATAAGTTGCTCGAAAAATATTATGAATCCATCTAAAGAATGTTATCTTTTAACTACCTTTATTTCACACAACTTTTATAAGACGCAAAATATGTAAGTCGATTTGATGTTAATGATAGTTTATATCCTATCATGATCTTACCCGCCATTCTTTTGAAGTAAAAACAATTACTTTAGAAAAAAAAAAAGAGTAGTTAAACTGCCTGATCTTTTCATGGCCGAAGGTCTTTGTACTGAACTATAATTTTAAATCGATGCATGTATTCTAAAGTGGGTCGCACCATAAGGTTATTAAGTGAACTATCCTTCTTCAAGCCTCGAATCCTGACATCCAAGTCCAGTTTCCTCATATCTTCTTATAAATGTCTCAGCCTTGTGATTAGGGTGGCCATTGACGAAGACAACTTCCTGCTAAGTGCATCGGCAACTACATTCACCTTCCTTGGGTGATACTGGATGTTAAGGTCGTAATCCTTCAGTAGTTCTAACCATCGCCTCTGTCTCAGGTTTAGTTCCTTCTGGGTGAATATGTACTTCAGGCTTTTTATGGTCAGTAAAAACCTCACAGGGTTCTCCATATAGGTAGTGTCTCCAGATCTTTAAGGCAGAAATCATTATCGCCAGCTCCAGGTCATGGGTTGGGTAATTCTTCTCGTATGGTTTTAATTGTCTAGAGGCATATGCAATCACCTTTCCAATCTGCATGAGTACGCACCCTAGACCCTTGTGGAAGGCATCGCTATAAATCGTGAAACCACCGGACCCACTTGGAAGTGTAAGTATAGGGGCTGTGACCAGCCTCTTCTTCAATTCTTGGAAGCTATTTTCACAATCCTTGTTCCATTCAAACCTGATTCCCTTTTGGGTTAGGCTAGTTAAAGGTGTCGTTATCCGTGAGAACACCCTTCCACAAATCTTCTGTAATATCCGACTAATCCTAAGAAGATTTTAACCTCCGTCACTGTTGTAGGTCTGTCCCAATCGACAACAACCTCTATCTTTTTGGGGTCGATTGATATCCATTCTTCCGACACTATATGTCCCAAGAATGCAACCGTATCCAACCAAAATATGCACTTCTTAAGCTTGGCATACAATTTCTTTTCTCTCAGGATCTTTAATACCATTCTTAAGTGTTGTTGTGCTCTTCCCTCGTCTTAGAATATATCAATATATCATCGATGAACACCACTATAAATTGATCCAAGAAAGGTTTGAATACTCGATTCATAAAGTCCATAAAAGTTTCCAGAGTGTTAGTCAACCCAAAAGGCATGACCAAAAATTCGTAGTGCCTATATCTAGTGCGAAAGGCGGTCTTGGGCACATCTTCTGCCTTGATCTTTAGATGGTGATACCCCGAACGAAGGTCAATCTTTGAAAACCACTTCGCCCCCTGTAACTGATCAAACAGGTCGTCTATGCGGGGCAAAGGGTAATGATTTCTTATCGTCACCTTGTTTAACTCTCGATAATCGATGCACAATCTCATCGTCTCATCCTTCTTCTTAACAAATAAGACGGGTGCACCATAGGGTGACGCACTAGGGCGAAAAACCTTTTGTCTAGAAGATCCTGTATTTGTGTCTTTAGTTCTCCCAAGTCCACAGGTGCCATACGATATGGTGCTTTAGAGATAAGGGCAGTCCCCAGAATCAATTCAGTATTAAATTTGACTTCCCTATCGGGCGGCATCCCCGACAAGTCTTTGGGAAACACCACAGGAAATTCCTTTACCACCGAAATATCCTCTAGCCTTAACTCCTTCTGCTGGGTGTCTATTACATAAGTCAAGTACCCACAACAACCTTTTCTAAGTAGTCTATTTGCTTATAAGGCAGAAACCATAGGTAGAGGGAGTGTGATACTAGATCCCTAGAAAAACAAGTGGTCTTGACCTGGAATGTTAAAAGTCACTCTCTTATGGAAACAATCTAAAGAGGCATGATATGCCGCCAACCAATCCATCCCCAATATAACGTCAAACTCCAATATATCCAAACAAATTAGGTTCGCTGCTAGTTCTCTACGCTTAATTTTTACTGGGTAGTTCTTGTCCACTTGGTCCGCAACAACCGAGTCCCCCATTGGGGTAGCAATGCATAGCAGCACATCTAAGAGTTCAAGACGCTTGCTTAAACGTCTAATAAAAGCAAGCGATGAAAATGAATGAGTAGAAACGGAATAAAACAATACATTTGCAAATGTGAAAGAAATATGGAGTGTACCATTAACCATCGAGTCCGAAGCTTGTGCATCTTGCCGAGTCATAGCAAAAGCTCTCGCCATTCCCCTGGGCTTCATTGCATCATTCCTCACTTGATTCTGAGATCCCGCCCTAGGATAATTCATAGCTAGATGGCCCTCTAGACCACATTTAAAACATCTATTTGTCCCCCACCGACATGGCTTTCCTGGATGGAATCGTAGGCATCTGTAACATTTTTATGCTCCTATTTGTCCACCTCTCTCGGCTGTTGGATTCCTTTGAACATTCAATCTTGGATCATTTCTTTGCTGAGGTGGCACTCTACTTCTGCGCCCTTGTCTCTGTTCATTCCATTGTTAGGGTTGCACTCATCTATTTACTTCTTGGGGTTCAGGCGCTTGGAGGCATCACCGGGCATGTTGTTCCCATGAGGCTCGTTATTTCTGACCCTCTTCTTTTGTTTGTCCCACATCCTATACAGGTCTTCACTGTCCCTTTCTGCGATTAGAGCTCTGTCCACCACCTATGCATAAGTCCTCAACCTCAATGTAGAGATTCGAGACCAAATACCGAGCCTCAGTCCATTCTTGAATTTTCTTGCTCGTTTGGCTTCGGTGTCCACCATATGAGTAGCATTTCGAGACAACTGAGTGAATGCAGCCTCGTATTCTTTGATCGAACGGTTCCCCTGGACCAGCTGTATGAATTCTATCTCCAGTTGTTCCTTTACGGTCTGGGGAAGGTATTTCTCGAGAAATAATTCCTTAAAGCCTTCCCATTTCATATTCGCCACTTCGTCAGCCTTCGCCCGCTTAGTAGCCTTCCACCTTTGATTGGCCTCGTCTCTGAGCATGAACGCCGCGAAGATTACTTTCTGTCTCTCAGTGCAACCTAGAACCTCGAAAATGTCCTCCAAGTCTGATAGCCAGGACTCAGCCTTGAAGGGACCAGTGATGCCGAAGAAGGATGGTGGGTCCATCCTTTTAAAATTCTCAATTGAAGAGCCCCCATTTGCAGTTACATGGCGCTCCACGACCCTAGCGAGGTTCTCGACCACCCTAAACACATCTTCATCTTGAGCTCCGTTTCTTCATGCCATTTCTTTTCAACCTATACGGAAACTCTTGTAAGGACTCTTGATTTCCAATCATAATCAATTTATCATAATAATAATATTTATTTATTTAATTTTTTTGTGTGCATATTTCGATGTAATTTGTTCTACATCGTTCCCTTTCCTAAACCTAACAATGCGTATGTG
>JAVXUO010001604.1:0-42500 GCA_033065855.1 Escallonia rubra | reverse complement strand
AAAATATGATTAGTGGCAAGAAGAGGTGTCATGATGTAGAGGGAAATGTAAAGAGGATTGGGCACCTCCTACTTAAATGGAGGTGACTCTCTAAATTAAAGTATATAAAATGAATTGGTAGGATAAAGAGGAAAAGAAAATAAGAAAGAAGAAAAGGAAATAGAGAAAACAGAGCAGCAGAGAGGAAGAAAAGAAAAAGAGCAAGGGAGATGGAAGAAGCAAAGAGAAACATAAAAGAGGAAGGAAAAAAATCAAAACCCCCAAAAAGGGTAATCTCTCTCCCTGTCTCTCTCCTTTGTAATTTAATTAGGGCTAATTTTGTTGGTGAGGGGTTCATTTGTGTGTGCACAAGTGTGCGCAATTTTGTGTGTGTGTGAGTGAGAGAGAGGGTGTATCACTAATGCCGTAACAGTAGTGGTAGATGTGTTGTGTGTGTGTGTGTGAAGGGGGGGGGGGGGGTGTAATACCCACACCTAGAATACGGTTTACGGTGAATCATAGAATTTTAGTTATTCCTTTAGTGGGAGTTGTGGTAATATACATTAATTAGGGTCTTTAGCGACGATTATTGCTAGCGGTATGGATTGTGACCTTGAGTTACAATTTATAATGCTCCTAAGTTTCAAATTAATAAGGTGGGGAGAATGTAACCCGAAATTTTATTTTCGTCGACGAAACTTTTATGTGTCGAAAAATTTCATTGTTCCTTACTTTAAGTCAAAAATTTGTAGTCTTCTAAAGGGATGTGGATGAAATGAGAGAATAGCTAAGTGTGAGGGGGGGGGGGGGGGGGTCTTTAGAATTATTTCAACCTAGGGCAACCATATATAAAGGAAGTCTTAAGAGGACAATCGTCCCACAAATTTGCCACCCTATTTACGTGAAGTCCAGAGACGAAGAGAGAGAGAAGAAACAAGGCTAGGGTAAGGAAAAATTCAAGGTAATAGAATCCCTAAACTCTCTCTTTAGTTTATCCATGAACTTGGATGATTTATATATATTGTTGGTGTGAAATTGGTAGCTTTTGGTGTGTTTGGGAAGAAGGCTGCTGTAGAGCAGCATAAGAGTTGGTTAGGGTTTTGTCATATCTCCTTTATTTCAAATCCAATTCTGATGATTTTTCACTTTCTGAAAATCTCATTGTGTCGGCTTAGAATTTGTAATTTTGTGTTTCCTCAGAATCCCACGTTTGCACATTGAAAAACGATCTTAACGTCAATCCTCTATAGAAGTCCAGAATTTTTTGTTTCTACCAGCCACTTTGATTTGTCATAGAAAATTAATTACTCAGGGGTGTTTTGTGAAATTTATATTTCTAGAAACCTCAGAAAGACTTCTGAAACTTTTTATTTTTAGTTTTCTGAGATTCATATTATTTAGGCTCCAAAATAACCATTGAACAAAACTTGTCTGCACAGAGATGTTCTGTGTCTATCAGCCACTTCGATTTACTATAGAAAATCCATTACTTGTTATATTTTTGTGAATTTTATATTTATGAAAACCTCAATAAGTCTACTTTAATTTTGTAGTTTTGAGTTTTTTTAAGATTCGTCCTATTTCTTCCTCACAATGGTCAATCTAAAACTAGGGTTTGCTGAAAAATGTTGTTTCTAGAATTTCATATCAGTCCATTGCCCAAGACTTTTTAAGCCATTTATGAGTATATTTGGGCCAAGTGCAAAACTGAAACTCCCTTATTTTTTTGAAACCTTCAATGTAGAAATTTATGGGATTTTTTCTAAGCATGCAAAAGGCCTAAAACGGTCTTATTTTGAAAACAGGCTTTTGAATTATTTGATATACTAAAAAAAATTATTTTTAGATAGAAATTTTATAGTGACCTAAACATACTGAGAGCCTTGAGCGTATGAAATTTCGTGATATTTAGGTGCCGTTTGGATATACTTTGAAATAGGAACCTTAGCGCTCAATTTAAGGAGCGGTTTAGGGTTCCAAACGGAGAATTCCCAGAAAGGCTATTTTTGTCCGAAAAATATAATCTACCTAGTTGTTTAAAAGATATTTTGGGTTATTTCTGGGTGTGTAATGATACGTTAGGCATCGGGGGTAAATTGGTAATTTTACACAAGTCTAGGGGTATTTTGGTAATTTCACTCACTCAGGGAAATTTAGCACCTAGGCATGATTTAATGGCAACGAATAACATCCGGATGATTATTGTTAGGTTCTGATAGACAAGAGTTAGGGCAGACTTGGGAACAAGAACCGCGTAGCTATCCAGGTAAGTACTTTTGCCATGTCCCTCCATATACTCTATTTGCAAAATATATAAATGTATATATGATTTAATCAAAGCATAGTTTTTGAAGTTCTTAGACTGCTTATGTTTTCATGTTAAATCATTTGATGAAAAATTGAATTTAAAAAGGCAATGGTCTGTTCTATAAGTAGATGATTTAATTTTGGTACATGTGAATGAGATGGTAAACTGGACTTGGTTGTTGTGCCCCATATCCAATGTGGGAGTGTTGGATTTCAAGCCTCGGTCAATGGGAATTGTACGTTGATGCACAGTACTGTTGCTTGTGGTTCGCCCTTGCGTCCACAAAATTATTATCCCGGGTGTAGGAGGGATTTCGGGCCCTAGTCAGGGGGGCTTGTACGCTGACCGCATCACACCTAAGTATGAATTATATGTGATAGATGCAAATGAATTTCTTGATGATTATAATCCAATTTGAGAACCTATTCTGTAAGTGCATATATGTATTTATATATAATGCATAATGTTTTGTTGTGGTGACACTGAGTTCCTGATTTTGAAAAAAGAAATCCATGGAATTTTTTTAAAACCCTCAAACCTATTTTAGGAACATGGTATGTGTGTTTACTGGGCCCCTAGCTCATTCTTTTATAAATGCTTTCAGGTGATGACCTATGGGAGGCAGATCGTTATAGGCGACATGAGGAAATGGGCGTCTGAAGAGAGCCATTAGAATAATGAGGTGTCTATCGATTCGAGAATTCTAGTTTATAGTTGTATTGATGGATGAACTATTGTAGGGAGCTTAGGTCTCTCTGAATTTATTCATGATTGTCAATGACATGTAAGTGAGAGTCAATATTGAGGAATTTTTAATTGAGGCTCGTAGTAGTCAATTTGAGGCTCGTAGTAGTCAATTTATTGTTTAGAATCTAGTCAGTTGGATTGAAATTCTGAGTACATGTTTTAATAGGCCTAGCAGAGCCCTGGTGGAGGCTTAGTGGGTCTGCGGCTGGTCACGGGCCTGACTCATGGGCTTACCCGTGGGTTCGGGTTGTGACAGGGTGTGTGTGTGTGTGCGTGAAAGGGTGAAGGGGAGGGGGGAAGCAGCAGCTGGGGCTGCTGCCGTGCCGTGAAATTGTGAGTGTGTGTGAATCAGTGAGGGTGGTGTTTGTGTGTGTGTGTGTGAGGTGTTAGTGTTTGGGGGGGGGGGGTGAAATTATGTGGTGAAGTGAGAAATTATGTGGGTGTGGGTGTTCGGCAGTAAAGGGAAGAGGAAGAAGATGCGCGCGCACGGGTGTGTGTGTATGGGGGGGGGGGGGGGTGTGCGTGTGTGTGTGTGGGTGTGAAGGTGAAGAAGTTTGTGGGTTAGTTTATTTAAACAATGAATAGTAGATGTAATTGTCACTAAAGATAGCTAGGGTTTAGGCAGTCCACTATTCGAATTTTTAAAAATAATTCAGAGTAGAAACTGATAAAGTGCAAAGAAGAAAACCTATTATATTTGGGAAATCTATAATAAGGGAAAATTTGAGGTTTTTCTGAGGTTGGGAAGGCAGTTAAATGATATTGTCGCTTCACGGTGGATTTAAAAATAGCAAATCAACGCAGTCTTGCGTAGAAATTTTATGAGAACCTTGAAGTAGTGAGATGCTTCAATTGTCTGATGTTTCCGGACATTTCAAAGTTGATTGCTATTTTTAGTGAACCGGCTTCCGAGTGCTTCGTTAGATGTCGGTTAGGGGTTTTTGAGCGGAAAATCCCAAAGGGCTTTTTATTCCGAAAAACCAAGGTAGTCCACTTAAAAAGATGTTTTAAAGTTATTTTGGGATTTTTGTTGGGGTGATGGCCGCCAGGGGATATTTTTGTAATATTACCTAGGCCAAGGGGTATTTTGGAAATTTTTTTTTATAAAATTTCTCGAAGGATTTTTATCTAGAATTTGTGTAGTTCATCTAAAAATTTGTTTTAAAGATGTTTTAGGGTGTTGTTGGTGTAATAGCCATCAAGGTGTATTTTGATATTTTGCCATGTCGCTTTTAGAAACGCGTATAATTAAGCGTCCAGAGTGATGGGAATCGAGGAACGACATTAATACGCCTCAAAACGAGGGAGTTGCTATTGCTATTGCGTTGTTGAGGTTTGGTTAAGGATACGGCTATCGGATCGGAATAACTAGCCGTCATAAGACACTAGGACGGTGAATTAAGAAGTGGTAAAATAAAGTCTGACTATATGTTTGAATGGTACCTGACGAGCAAGGTCTTATTTGATTAGGTGATCATGCTCACTGTGATCAAAAGTTGCATTTTGCGTCGGCTATAAGCAATTCAACTAAGGTTAATGTGGTTCCTTGTATGCTATGATTTGATTCGAATAGCATACTTGTCGTTGATGATAATGTTATTTAGATTGTGGTGGTGGTGTTGTTGTGAGATGTCAGTAGTTATTGATAACTGATATTTCTCCTAGTTAAGAACACTGTTCAGGACTTGTGGTTAAGTTCTCTCGAATCATTATATTCCTAAAACAATTAGAATTGCAAAATACCCATTACGTCCCAAATTTCTCTAACTTTATATATGGGTCAAACTAAAGCCCAAATTTAAATTGGGTCATCTAATCCCAAAAGTACAACCCACTTTCCGAAAATAAAATTTTTAATTGATTTATAGGCCCACTATTTAATTCAAAGTCACAATCCATTCTACTTCATACTTACACAAGTATCCTGATAAAAACAAATCTGGGGTGTTACACGTTCGGTTCGGGTAAGGGTCTATTTTCAATAGGTAGCGTTTATATGTACCTGTACCCAGGGTTTATGACTAGGTATGGGTCGACCCGCGGGTACGAGTAGAAAATTGCCAAGTCTATGTAGCATATGGCAAAGACTTCCTTCCAAGTGATGAACCAATGCACGGTAAGGCGCCAAGGATGGGTCTTTGACTACAAATTCTCCACCACCTCGCTCAGGGTCAAGTTAAAGTCCTCATTAATGCGTAGTGGCTTAGCCCTCATGTTGTGGGCAAGCATGAGTCCAATAATAAGTGCCTCGTAATCCATTTCATATTCGGACACGCAGAAAGAAAGCTTGAAGGATAGAAGATGGTGACATTGTCTGGGCTTCAAAGGACTATTCCAGCACCCCCCTGCTTGAGGGGTACTCCAGTGGGACATCTGAAAATAGCGAAGCCATCAAACTCGAGTGTCCACATTCTATCAATGTCGATAGTCAAGGTTGTCTCCTCCCTAGGAAATTGGTTCAAGGTTGATTCATAGTGCTGTTTAAGGAAGAAGGCCAAAAGGTTGGCAAGGGCTTGGCCAAGGATGGCTGTTAGATACTTGATTGTCAGTCCAAATTCGGCCAGTACAAGTAACCATTGGGCAATGTGCCAAGACAGGGTTGCGCTGGTAAACATGTACTGAAGAGGATCGACCTTAGTGACGAGGATGATCTAGTGTGCTAAGAAGTAGTGTCTGAACTTTCGAGAGGCATACACTAGAGAGAGGCAGTGCTTCTCAAGTTCTGAATAATTGGCTTCAGGTCCCTTGATCAACCGGCTAACATAGTAAAGATGATGCTCCACCACATCCAGCTTCTATGTCAGCAAAGGAACCTATGGACCCGGGCATGGAGTTTAAGTATTAGAGTAAATGGACACCCTTATAAGGAACCGACATATCCATGGGGATACAAGGATAGACTTAATTTTTTTAAAGGCTTGCTGTTGGGGTAACTCTACCTCCAACGGGCACTCTTCTGTATTAGATATTGCAAGGGGATGATAAGCTCGGTCATGGCTCGAATGAGTCGGTGAAGGGAAGAAACCTTGCAAAGGAAGCACTTTAATTGCTTGGGTGTTCTTAAGGGGAGGCATATCCTGTATGTACTTGGCTTTGGTACGATGAACATCGAAGCCCTGTCGACTAACGAGAAACCCAAAGATCTTGCAAAATGACCCTCCAAATGCACAATTCAGCAAGAACATCCAAAGGTTAAACTGTCTACAATGTTAAAGACCTGCCTGAGGTCCCCATGGTGATCACCCTCTTTATTCGACTTGACGATGAGGTTGTCAACATAGTCCTCCATCGTGTTGTGGCTCATGTCATGAAAGATAGCTGCCATGGCACTTTAATAAGTTGCACTTGTGTTTTTTACGCTGAAGGACATAAGCTTCCAATAGAAATTGCCCATGAGAATTCAGAAGGCTGTCTTGGCAGAGTCAGTTAGGTTAATGCATATTTGGTTATAACCTACAATACCATTAATGAAAGATAAAGTTTTCCTGACCAGCCACTACTTCAGTGAGCCTGCCAAAGTTGGGTAGGGGAAACTCGTCCTTAGTACATGCCTTGTTCAAATCTCAAAGTCTATACAAACATGAAGTTGCCCACTCTTCTTTTGCACAGGTTCAACATTGGCTAGCCAGATAGGGTGAGTAATGAGTTCAATGAAGCCAACATGCTAGTAACGTCCATCTCATCCTTGATCTTTTATTTAAGTTCACAGAGGAAGGTTCTTGGGTGCTGCTTAACAGGGATAGACCCAATAGCGATGTTCATGTGATGCATGATGAACATTACCACTACAAGAAAAGGGCTATTTAGTGACATACTTTTAACAGCGGACACAAATCCGTCGCTAAAAGTCACATTTACCGACGAAGAACCCCGTCGGCAAAGATTTGTCGGTAAATGTTTTTATTGATAGAAAGCTCCGTCGCTAAAAACTTTATCGAAAAATCTTTACCAATGGGGTTTTAGCGACATCGCTAAAGAATTTTAAAAGATTTTCTATTTTTGGTCGAATTTTTTAAAAATTTTAAAAATATTTAGTGACAAAATGCGTCTGTCACTAAAAATCCATCGTTATAGCCTTTAAAGGTAGGCTTTTAGCGACAGAGTTTTCCATTGCAAAAAGCCCGTTGTTAAAAGTTGATGAAAATTTTGAGATTATGAATTTTAGCGACAGGAAAAATCCGTCGCTAAAAGTATCTTTTATTGGAACTCCAAGCAAGGACATCATGATATTTCTTGAGGAGGGCAATTAATTTATCTCTTTGTCCTGGTGTGAGTTTAGTGTCAGTATATGTGAATCTGGGTTCCTCCCTGGGGTCTGCCAAGTTAACTTCTTCGCGGTCTTTAGCCTGAAGATATGAGTCATCCTCGTAGAATGGTGGTGCCATGCTTGTGGTGAGCTCGGGGTTGGGTGGGGCAGTCTTCAGCTGTACAACACCACTCAGAATCTTTGCGAGGTTCATGGTCGAGGGGGTCAGATGAGGGATCCCGAAACCCCACAAATCGTCGTAACTAGTAAAACACCTTGGCATCCTTCAATACATAGGAAGGCAGGCTCTACCGTCAGTTTCTTAGACTTAGGAGAGGGATGATGGTAGTCGGCCTTCGATGTAGATAGGGCAGTTGAGGTTAATGCTCCGGACTTGGTATTCTACTTTGTTCTGGACTTGGTTTTATTTCCACAAATTTTTTCGTGTTCCAAAACTTGGGTAGAATGGATGATAATGGAGTTCGCATCATCCTCTACAAGCTGTGTGAAGCAGGAGGCATCAACCATGAAGGATTCTACACGTTCAAAAGAGGCCCTGATGGAAGATACAGTTATAGTGTCTCTCGTCCCAAAGGATTGGCCATAAGTTTGACACATTAGTGGTAGGTCTATGGTATAGCCTTGCTGGCATGTATTCAAGGTCGGCTAAGGAGAAGTTAAAAGGACAGCTCCGCGTCGATTACATAGAAGATGGCGTCATCAGAGAGAGATTATCAGGAGGTCAACCATGATGTGGCCTACGATTGCCTGTGAGCCTCAGCCAAAGCCAGTGATCTAGATATGTTGTATACGATATGTAGCAGACGATATACTCCTAAAGGCAAGGTTGGTTGGGTAATAGAGGGCACTTGATGTGCTCCTTGGGGAATGGCTTAAGTTGAGGCTTCAAAAGCGGTAGGTTCGATTTCTATGACTATAGCCATGAGGACTTGGTGCTCCTTGCCCTTTTCTCTATGGAGGATAAAGGCGTATGTGCACATTATTTTTATATCTCAGCTTGAGTTCGCCAGAAGCAACTTTCCTGGCGAGCACGTTCTTCAATCATTACAATCATTAAAATAATGCCCAACGATGTGTTGGCAAAGGCAGTACTTAGCCCTGGCCTTGTCCTTCTCTTAACATGTTGTTCTCGGTGGCGAAAGGTGAAAGTCGTCATTGTGCTTGACCCATTGTTTCAGAAGCTCCCTCAAAGCCTCGAGGTCAAAGGGATAATCCGGACAGGGCTCTCGCTGCCTTCTTTTATTAGATATTTGGTCCCCCTCCTGGAATTGATGATTGTTGTCTTTGTTGTTTCTGTTGTTACTGATGGGTCACCCCTCATAGGGGTCCATGGTGGCATTGAGGATGTTCTGAGGCCGAGGCTTCCATGGCTTAATAGGAATGACCGACTCGTAGATACGAAGAACAGTCTCTTTAAAGTGGCCCCAAGACCTCCACTGAAGATTCTCGATGTAAACACGGTAGACGTCACTCATGTTCTTTATGCAAATGGGCACCAAGGTCTCGTCTTTACCAAAGTTGATTCACTCAAGGCACTCGAGGTGAAAGTGGTGCACATATGCGTTTAAGTCCTCCTAGGGTTTTTGGGGAATGTGATAACCCGAAAGTACCAGAAATTAATCTAGTCACGAGTTTGATTAATTAATGGGAGATTATTTTACTTAGTAGCACTATGTTGGTGATAATTAAGTGTTAAGGAGCTAAATAAGGGGTTAGTGTGGCCGTGGGGGTTGAAATGTAATTTTAAAAAGTTAAGGGGCAAAGATGTAATTTTGAAAAATATGATGAACGGGATGCATATCTTTATTAAGTAGCATCATTTTGATGATAATGAGGTGTTAGGGGGCTACATGGAGGGTTAGGGTGATTTTGGGGTCAAACTGTAATTTTCCAAAGTCGAGGGTCAAAATGCAATTTTGGAAACTTGAGGGACTAAAGTGCAAATTGTTGAAAATTGTAAAAGGTGTCACAATTGGAGAGAAGTCAGCTGAATCGTGGCTACTTCTTGGTTAAACTAAGCTGACTAAGTTTAATTAAACAATAAAATAAAGGAGGATAAGATGTAGGAAGTACAAATATAAAAGAAAATTGGTTGGGGTGGAAAATGTAAATAGAGAAAAGTGGCGTGAAAAGTGATCATGAGCAGTAACCGGGAAGAAGAACACAGAAACAGAGGGGGGAAAATAGAAGGAAAAAGGGGAAGAAAAAATAGGAAGGAAGAGGAGAAGAAAGAAAAAAAAGCAAGAACCCCAAAATTCATCAGCTTAATCTTAAACCCTAATTGCGAAATTGTGGAGATTGGGATTAAATTTTGGTTGAACATATGTGACATAGATATGTATATATATGTTTCGGGTGTGTATATATAATCGGGGATGGAAAAAATTGATATGAATTCTTGTTGTAATTATGAATATGAGAACTTAGAATGGAGAAAGAAGAGAAAATGGTTATGGTTTCACATTCGGTGTGTGTTCAATGTGTGTTTGGAGGATTTACAGTAGGTGTTCTTCGGGTTGAGATGGGTTATGGAGTTTGTGCGTTTAATTGGGTGTAATGGTGTAAATTAAGTGGGTTTAGGGCATTAATGTGTAGATTGTAAGTTAATTAAGCGATTAAAAGTGAATTAATGAGGAAATCCATGTGTGAGTGGGAGGAGTGTGCCCAGATATGAGGCTGATTGAAGGAGGAAGAAGACATGTGTGTGTGCGTGAAGGTGAACTAGTGTGTGCGTTGATGTGAATAGTGACTATTTTTGTCACTAAAGGTGGAAATTAAGTCATCAGTATAAAATTTGAATTTTTAAAAATAGTTAGGGTCAGATTCAACCAAAGTGCAAAAAAAAGATCTTAGTTATTTTTAGGAGACCTACATTGTGGGAAAATTTCGGATATATCTAAGGTCGAAAAAGGGGTTAACCGATACGGGAATTTCGGAACTTTACAATGAAATTTAAAATCTCAAACTAGTACAGTTTTGTATGACCATTTTATGAAGATCCTAGGATGATGAGAAGTTCCATTTCCCAAAATTTTGGGTCATTCTGAAGTCATTTGCTATTTTTGGGCGAACATGCTTTTATGCGCTCGGTCCGGACACCGGTTCGGGATTTTTGAGCGAACATTTTTTAAAATACTTTTTAGTTCAAAACTGATTTCAGGACGCTTAAAATATCCTTTTAAAGCGGTTTTGAGATTTTTCTGGTATAGGGAACCCTCGGGGGGCATTTTGGTAATTTGTCACCCTAATAGGGGTATTTTGGTAATTTTTTTCAGTAAATTTTTTTGAAGGACTTGTTAATCCAGGAAGGGTTGTAAAATGCCTGAAAGGTTGTTTTGAAATTGATTTGGGGTGTTGTGGTGGTAGTGAAACCTTAAGGGGTATTTTGGTAATTTGTCATGTTGGCGCTAAATTTTTTAGAACGCGCATAATTTAGCGTTCTGAGTGGTGGGAAGTGAGAAATAATGGTAGTATGTCTAAATTTAGGGTTGTTATCGATAATAAGGCGATAATGCTAGGTTAAGGATCCGGTTATCGGATCGAATTAACTAGCTGTCATAAGATGCTATGAACGGTTAAGTGAGAAAGGATAGAATAAGGAGTGTGTATTTGTTGAGTGATGTCTAACAAGCAGGGTATTATTTGACTAGGTGATGCAGCTCGTTGCGATCAGAGATTGCGAGTTGCTTCGGCTATAAGCCAATCAGGTAAGGACAATGCGATTCTCATATGCTAATTCATTGTTTCGATTAACATGCCATGTTGATGACGTGTTGTTGAATTCTTGTTGTTATGATTGGTCACCGGTAGTCATTGTGACCGGTATACGCATATTTGAATTGTACTGTTGAGGACTTAGGGTAGAATAAATTTCCTTAGTCCTCCCTGTTGATAGAATTTAGTAAGGATGATGGGTGTCCTAGTATGCTATGATTCGATTCGATCAGCATACCTGAAGTTGATGATGATGTTGTGTAGGGGTTATCGGGTGGTTGTTGTGAGATGTCGGCAGTTATTGATAGCTGATATCTCTTCTTTTAAGAACATCATTGAGGACTTGTGGTAAACTTCTCTCGAGTCCGCCCTGTCGTTGATGATGATGTTGTTGAGGTCGTTGCGTGTTGTTGTGAAATGTCAGCACTTATTGGTAGTCGACATTCCTCTTATGTAAGAACATTGTTAAGGGCTTGCAGTAATCTTTTCTCAAGTCCGCCCTGTTGATGATGTTACGTTGAACTCTTGTCGTTAGGTTTGAACACCGGTTGATCTTCTGATCCGATATTCCTTGTTAAGCTGTGTTGTTGAGGACATAAGGTGGAATAAATTTTCCCTTAGTCCGCTCCATTGATGAAGTCATGTTGCTTGGCGATAACATGGTTTGGGAAAGCAATTTAGATGAGTTCCCTGCTTGTTGACAGTGTCTCTTTTATTTACTTGAGACTGAGATGAACATCCCGTAAAATTGGACATCAATATAAGGAGGATGGCCTATGAATTATGATCACTGGCCAAAGAGGATGAATGTCGCTCGAGCAGAGTCTGTCGTGTCTGGTCGAGTCTAGTCTGGCGTGTCTGAGTTGCATTTCATTTGATTTTCTTTTGATGTTAGTGATTTTAATGACTTGTATTTCGCTGATGTTTATCCTTTCGATTTTTTCGTTTTAGTGTTCACTTGCATAGTCGGTCTGTTAGTCACTCAGTCTTGTCCATGAGGAGGTGGCAATAATGTTGTTATGTTGGGCCTTACAGCCGCTCAGTCTATCGAAAGAAAATTTATCTTTGACAAGTTATGTTGATGCTGAAATTTATTATATACTCTTGATTCATTGCTTCATTGAGATGATTATTATTCCTCTGAGTCTCTTGAGTCATTTACACACGATACTCCTCGTGTTGTCTTTACTGGGTGATTTGCGCTCATTCCTTATGTTGTAATGTGCAGGCTATAAGGTAGATCAAGGAGAACCCCCTAGAAAAGGGAAGAGAAACAAGCTAGAAAAGTTGAGCAAGGGGATAAATTGTGTGAGGTAAGATAAGCTGGAAGTGGTGAGATAAAGACTGAGCTACGAGATAGGTTGATAAGAGTCACACGACTACAGTCGTATATTAGGTTGTAACCATTCGTGTTGTTTAGAGACTTGGAAGTCTTCCGCTGTAGTATGATGTATGTTTGTAAGAAAGTTTTTTTAGGGACGCATTTTGGATCGTCTATTAATGATGTATGAGTATGAGGATGTAGTTGCTCTGTATTCAGCACAGGGTTTTAAATGTAATTATGGTCGATAACTCAGCCCGGTGACGTCACCTGGGTTGAGGGTGTCGTAAGTTGGTATCAGAGCTTAGGCAATGATTCTGTAGACTTTTGAAGTGTCTGATGGAAGGCCTAAGTTGTTGATGAGAGGTGTAGAAGAAGAATCTTGATGATTTGGCTGAACTAGGAGGATCATTAAGATATGTTGGTTGAGGTTGGCTAAGGTATATTTATTCATGACCTCAATGTTCCGCTATTGCTGCGGGGAATTGAAGAAAGAGTTGGTTGACCTAGTTTTAGAAGAGTGGTTTGATGATGATAAGGTTGCGGTGTCGGATGTCAACAAAAGGATCCTGATGAGAATATAGACGAAATGGAATTAGGGTTGAAAGAACCGAATTGAGGTCCGGTAGAAATTGAAATAAAAGGACCTGGTAGAGAAAGATGGTTGGGGTTGAGCATTTTTATTGTGTAAACCGTGAATGGAGAGATGAGGAGCTGAGGCTGAGAATGAGTAGAATTTTAATGAGATTTTGGAAGAAAAAGTTCTTCCAAGTGATGAGGAAAAAAGGACTAATCGACAAGTCAGTTCGAGTCCCAAACTAGCGGTATTAACTTAACGATAGAGAAGCTGAAAGTTGAATGAGAGGACATGAAGTAAGTATCGAATTAGATATTAAGGGAGAAGGTGGACGCCAGTATACGGGTCACTTGGAAAAAATATGAAAGGTTGTTCGTGATTACCCTTCTAATAGGGCAATACCTAAAGACAGGCAACAATTGATTTTAAAAAGGAGTCCACTTTTGAAATCAGGCCTAAAGTTGTTATCAAAAAGGGGAAGGTTGATGGGGAACTAATATCATTTACACACTATTATAGAAAAAAAACCGTTTAGTGATGAAAACTATTAGCTGTTTGAACGTGAAGGTTAATATTATGGTGTGTAATTTTAATTATTGTGCTACTCCTTTGTCGGAAAGAGAGAAAGGGTTCCTAATCGCGAGGGGGCCTCAATAGAAATGATTATGGTGAATGTCGAGGATGCAGGGGAAATAAATAAGCATGAATTATATTAGGTCAGGAAGACCTTAAGAAAGAGCTAGTGAGACTTCTAAAAAAATCGTGGGAGTTCTAAAAGTACAACCGGTGGCTACTATTATGACAACCCCTGTAAAAGGTAGAAAAGGGTGTAGATTTCGAGACTGTCATGATGCCCGCCCGGGTGAAATCCCATGGGAGGGAAATGGTCCGGTGTGGACATCTACGTGGAATTGAGAGATGGAGAAGGTAGTTGAAGTAACGAGATGGAGAAAACCATCAAAAAGATTATTTTCGCTAGCCATATATACAAGAAGAGTTCCAAGTTATTGAGAACGGGCAAAAACAAGTCGAGGAAAGTAGCTTATCTGGCCTGCGCTACCCAGAACAGGTACATGTAACATGTTGGTGATAAATGTTTTTGCTTAAATTGCAGAGTAGGTTGGAGACACATTTCTCGTGCTAAGTGGAAGGATAGAAATGCGGACAAGGATGTTAGAGAATTTGGTGAGTTGGCCTATTTGCCCTCATCAGGTGATGGCAAAAAAAAAAAGCAAAACAAAATGAGGAGCTTTGGAAAATAATCCTTAAAAAGGGACAGGTAAGAAGGTTCAAATGGTGAAATGCTATGGAAGTAGCAGGAAAAACCAAGCGATGAAGGCAGAGAATGAAGAGGTCTGGAGAAAAAAAGAAGAAGAAGAAGGGAGCGAGGACGGAAGGTAGAATGTAGGATCGAAACTAGAAAAATGGACATAATTATAAGAAGTAAGTACATGATAAACAGTCCGAACAAAGATCAGGACAAAGAGGAGGAGATATAAAATGTAGATGATGTCGATTGAGGCATGAGGGTGTGGACTAAGTTAAGGCAATTGCAGAATGCCTTACATATGTGAGTAAGCCATCGAGCTAATGTTTATGATGGATCAAAAGAAGCTATTTCAAATGCTAATGGCCAGGGTATGTTAAACGGATGTGTTCTAGAGGAGGGTGATGGTCATTGAAGCAAAAAGGAAATAGAGGTTCATTGCTGATTTAGATGACATGCTGATCAGTGGCAAGGTGCCCAATGTTTTCTTTCTGTGATTGACCTTAGAACGGGCCATCACTAGTTAAGGATAAAGAAGGATGAAGTTGTCAAGACTGTCTTCAGAGACAGAGACGGGCATTAAGAATTCTTGGTGATGTTATGTGAATTAATTAATGCCCCTGTGGCATCTATAAATTTGAGGAATCAAGTCTTTTGAGAGTTCTTAATCATTGTGTCATCGCCTTATTGGTGACCATATGAATGGTATTAAAGACAAAGAAGAACTTGCACAATGGCAAGTTGACAAATTTTAAGAAAGTTAAGTTGTATGTCAAATTCAAGGAATGTGAATTTTGACTGGAAAATCTGGATGTATGGGGTTGATGCGGAAGCAGGTTAGGAGATTCAGGAAAAGTTAAAAAGGTGGCAAATAGGGAATGTCGAAAAAAAAATCGACGTTTGAGATTAATAGCTTCCTAAGCTTAGTCGGAGGCCACCAAAAAGTTACTGAAAATCTTTCTAAGATGCCATGTTGGAGAAAACTAATTGCGATGATTGTTACGCCAAGTTAATAAAAATGTGAACAGCTCAAAATCAAAGTTCGAGTAAGGAGAAAAGGAAGTAATAGTTTGCTCCACATGGAAGTGCGACCAGCGCATCTTAATTAAATCAAGGAAGCTTAAGACCAAGATGAAAGGACGTTGAGATCCAGTGGGGATTTGAAATATGAATAGAAAGAAATTTTTTTATGGTGATGAGGGTGATAATTACGAATGTGAAGGTCGGATATGTTTTTCGCCTAATGATGAACTGAAGGAAGGAGTTGTGAAGAGTACTCATACTTTGGGGTATCGATGCACTCAGAGGAGATGGAAATAAGCCCTAAGTTACGGCCAAAACTTTGGTGGCCTAGCATGAAGTGGAATATATCAAAGTTTGTATCCCGATGTCTGACCTGTCAATATGTAAGAGGAATCATAAGAATATTGTGGGGTAGTTGCAACCACTCATGATAGCTGAGTAGAGGTGGGAACATATGACAATAGCCTTTATGTCAGGATTACCATGAACAACTAATAGATATATGTCTATCTAGGTTGTAGTGGATAGGTTGATTAAGAAGTTCCAATTTATTTTTATCAAAGAAGAATATTTTTCTGAACAATTTGCCTAATTTTATATCAAACGAGTGGCTAGTCGACATGGAGTTCTAGTAACTACCATGTCCGACGGAGACGCAAGGCTCGTCTTTAGAGTTAGGAAAGGTTTTCAAGAAAAAAAAACAAAAATAAAGTTGACTAGGAGGACGGCCTTTTACCTCAAACGGGTCAATCAGGACGTACAATATAAATATTACAAGATTGTTGAAAGCCTGCATATTTATTTTTGCAGAGCATTGGGATGAGCATATATCCTTTATAAAAAATGTTGCATGTGATTTATTAGAATCTATTTGGGGAAACAAAGATTATTTTGCACGAAACTGTGCAAAGAAATAGAAAACAAGGTGATCGATATCCAAGAGAGAAATCTTACTGCGCAAAATTAGCAGAAAAGTTATGCTGACAAGAGACGTAGGATCTTGGAGTTTGAAGTAGGTGACCTAATACCTTTAAAGGTGTCACCGTGGAAGGGAATCAAGTGATTCAGAAAATGGAGAAAGCTAAGTCCGAGGTTCATCGGACCGTTTAAAATCCTGTCTAGGATTGAGAAGCATACAGGGTTGATCTATGTCCAGGATTGAGTCATTGCATAATGTGTATCACGTATCAATGTTGAGGAGGTATGTTCCCGACCCTATGCATTTAAGCCAGATGGAACATGTTGAAATTTGAGATAATATCTCGTACCAGGAGGCATCGATAGAGGTGATTAATAGAAAGGACTAAATTTTACATTGATACCGGTGGTCAAAGTTGTTTGGGGAAAAACTATGCGGTAGAGGAAGCCACTTTGACATCCGAAGCGTGAATGCGGCCAAGATATCCGCTTCTGTTGCAGGATGCGGTTTGTCCCTTTTTCGAGGACGAAATTTATTTAAGGGGGGGAAGGTGTGATACCCCGAAGGTACCAGAAATTAATCTAATCGCGAGTTTGATTAATTAATGGGAGATTATTTTACTTAGTAGCATTATGTTGGTGATAATTAAGTGTTAAGGAGCTAAATAAGGGGTTAGAGTGGCCGTGGGGGATAAAATGTAATTTTGAAAAGTTAAGGGGCAAAAATGTAATTTTGGAAAATATGATGAACGGGATGCATATCTTTATTAAGTAGCATCCTTTTGATGATAATGAGGTATTAGGGGGCTACATGGAGGGTTAGGGTGATTTTGGGGTCAAATTGTAATTTTCCAAAGTCGAGGGTCAAAATGCAATTTTGGAAACTTGAGGGACTAAAGTGCAAATTGTTGAAAGTTGTAAAAGGTGTCACAATTGGAGAGAATTCAGCTGAATCGTGGCCACTTCTTGGTTAAACTAACCTGATTAAGTTTTATTATACAATAAAATAAAGGAGGATAAGATGTAGGAAGTAAAAATATAAAAGAAAATTGGTTGGGGTGGAAAATGTAAATAGAGAAAAGTGGCGTGAACAGTGATCGTGAGCAGTAACTGGGAAGAAGAACACAGAAACAGAGGGGGGAAAAGAGAAGGAAAAAGGGGAAGAAAAAAGAGGAAGGAAGAGGAGAAGAAAGAAAAAAAAAGCAAGAACCCCAAAATTCATCAGCTTAATCTTAAACCCAAATTGCAAAATTGTGGAGATTGGGATTAAATTTTGGTTGAACATATGTGACATAGATATGTATATATATGTTTCGGTTGTGTATATATAATCGGGGATGAGAAAAATTGATATGAATTCTTGTTGTAATTATGAATATGAGAACTTAGAATAGAGAAAGAAGAGAAAATGGTTATGGTTTCACATTCGGTGTGTGTTCAATGTGTGTTTGGAGGATTTACAGTAGGTGTTCTTCGGGTTGAGATGGGTTATGGATTTTGTGCGTTTAATTGGGTGTAATGGTGTAAATTAAGTGGGTTTAGGGCATTAATGTGTAGATTGTAATGTAATTAAGCGATTAAAAGTGAATTAATGAGGAAATCCATGCGTGAGTGGGAGGAGTGTGATCAGATATGAGGCTGATTGAAGGAGGAAGAAGACATGTGTATGTGCGTGAAGGTGAACTAGTGTGTGTGTTGATGTGAATAGTGATTGTTTTTGTCACTAAACGTGAAAATTAAGTAATCAGTTTAAAATTTGAATTTTTAAAAATAGTTAGGGTTAGATTCAGCCAAAGTGCAAAAAAAGAGACCCTAGTTATTTTTAGGAGACCTACATTGTGGGAACATTTTGGAGTTTTCCAAGGTCGGGAAATGGGTTAACCGATACGGGAATTTTGGAACTTTACAATAAAATTTAAAATATCAAACTAACGTCGTTTTGCTTGAAAATTTTATGAGGATCCTAGGATGATGAGAAGTTCTATTTCCCAAACTTTTGGGTCATTCTGAAGTCATTTGCTATTTTTGGTCGAATGGGCTTTTATGCGCTCGGCCCAGACACTAGTTCGAAATTTTTGAGCGAAATTTTTTTAAAATACTTTTTAGCTCAAAAATAATTTCAGGACACTCAAAATTCCGTTTTAAAGTGGTTTTGAGATTTTTCTGGTACAGGGAACCCTCAGGGGGCATTTTGGTAATTTGCCACCCGAATAGAGGTATTTTGGTAATTGTTTTCGGTAAAAGTTTTCGAACGACTTGTTAATCTGAGAAGGGTTGTAAAATGCCTGAAAGGTTGTTTTGAAGTTGATTTGGGGTGTTGTGGTGGTAGTGAATCCTCATGGGGTATTTTGGTAATTTGTCATGTTGGCGCTAAATTTTTTAGAACGCGCGTAATTTAGCGTTCTGAGTGGTGGGAAGTGAGGAATAATGGTAGTATGTCTAAATTGAGGGTTGTTATCGATAATAAGGCTAGGTTAAGGATCCGGTTATCGGATCGAATTAACTAGCTGTCATAAAATGCTATGAACGGTTAAGTGAGAAGGGGTAGAATAAGGAGTGTGTATTTGTTGAGTGATGTCTAACAAGCAGGGTATTATTTGACTAGGTGATGCAGCTCGTTGCGATCAGAGATTGCGAGTTGCTTCGGCTATAAGCCAATCAGGTAAGGACAATGCGGTTCTCATATGCTAATTCATTGTTTCGATTAACATGCCATGTTGATGACGTGTTGTTGAATTCTTGTTGTTATGATTGGTCACCAGTAGTCATTGTGACCGGTATACGCATATTTGAATTGTACTGTTGAGGACTTAGGGTAGAATAAATTCCCTTAGTCCTCCCTGTTGATAGAATTTAGTGAGGATGATGGGTGTCCTAGTATGCTATGATTCGATTCGATCAGCATACCTGAAGTTGATGATGATGTTACGTAGGGGTTATCGGGTGGTTGTTGTGAGATGTCGGCAGTTATTGATAGCTGATATCTCTTCTTTTGAGAGCATCATTGAGGACTTGTGGTAAACTTCTCCCGAGTCCGCCCTGTCGTTGATGATGATGTTGTTGAGGTCGTTGCGTGTTGTTGTGAAATGTCAGCACTTATTGGTAGTCGACATTCCTCTTATGTAAGAACGTTGTTGAGGGCTTGCGGTAATCTTTTCCCAAGTCCGCCCTGCTGATGATGTTACGTTGAACTCTTATTGTTATGTCTGAATATCGGTTGATCTTCTGATCCGGTATTCCTTGTTAAGCTGTGTTGTTGAGGATATAAGGTGGAATAAATTTTCCCTTACTCCGCTTCGTTGATGAAGTCATGTTGCTTGGCTATAACGTGGTTAGGGAAAACACTCTAGATGAGTTCCCTGCTTGTTGACAATGTCTCTTCTATTTATTTGAGACTGAGATGAACATCCTGTAAAATGGGACATCAATATGAGGAGGATGGCCTATGAATTATGATCACTGGCCAAAGAGGATGAATGTCGCTCAAGCAGAGTCTGTCGTGTCTGGTAAAGTCTAGTCTGGCGTGTCTGAGTTGCATTGCATTTGATTTTCTTTTGATGTTAATGATTTTAATGACTTGTATTTCGCTGATGTTTATCCTTTCAATAACCTCTTTTAGTGTGCACTTGCATAGTCGGTATGTCAGTCTGTCGGTCAGTCAGTCTTGTCCATGAGAAGGTGGCAATAATGCTGTTATGTTGGGCCTTAAAGCCGCTCAGTCTAACGAAAGAAAATTTGTCTTTGACAAGTTATGTTGATGCTGAAATTTATTGTATACTCTTGATTCATTGTTATCATTGAGATGATTATTATTCTCCGAGTCTCTTGAATTATTTGTACACGATACTCCTCGTGTTGTCTTTACTGGGCGATTTGCTCTCATTCCTTATGTTATAATGTGCAGGTTATAAGGTAGACCAAGGAGAACCCCCTTAGAAAAGGGAAGAGAAACAAGCTAGAAAAGTTGAGCAAGGGGATAAGTTGTGTGAGGTAAGATAAGCTGGAAACGGTGAGATAAGGACTGAGCTACGAGATAGATTGATAAGAGTCACGATTACAGTCCTATATTAGGTTGAACCATTCGTGTTGTTCAGAGACTTGAAAGTCTTCCGCTGCAGTATGATGTATGTTTGTAAGAATTTTTTTGTAAGGACGCATTTTGGAGCGTCTATTAATTATGTATGAGTACGAGGATGTAGTTGCTCTGTATTCAGCACAGGGTTTTGAATGTAATTATGATCGATAACTCAGCCCGGTGACGTCACCTGGGTTGAGGGTGTCGCAGGGAACGCCAGCAATGTCCACAATGGTAACCCTCTCAGCGTCTTAGTGAAATTTATCCAAGAAGAGTTGTCACATGTCATTCGAAGAGTGCACAGTCCCCTCGGGGATTTTATGGCACCATGAGTAAGCCAAGCGTGTTAGGGACATATGGAATTTCCTAAGCTTTAAAGTATCTCCATGTCTGTCTTGCTTCCAGGAGCCTGCAAACCTAGCATGGTGCTCAAAGGCGATGCCCTAACGATCGTTAAAGAGCACGATGGTTGGCTGTGTGTACTTGTGCCTGCCGTAAGTGGCATGGCCAGACAGCTTGGTCGCAAAGCTAGGACCTGAGTTGTTTTTGAGGTAGTGACTGACAACTTCCAAGTCAGACTTGGTGATATACTTAAGAGAGGGCTACTCAGGGCGTGCTGAGACGTGGTAGTGAGTAGGGGTCACTCTAGCCATCGAGCCCCCAGATAGGACAACCTGAAGCACAGGAGTGGAGAAGGGTTACTTGTAAATAATAGGATCTAGAAGGCACCTGTATAGGGGCAGGGGTGGCCAAATGAGGTATGTCCATAACTTGATAAGTGGTCTGATGGTGGTTAGCCAGGTGAGGGTTAGGCTCGATCTCATTGCACTCATGGGATTCAGAGGTGCTCCAAGTCGGCATAGGACTGAACATGACAAAAGAAGGAAAAAATACTACAATACGAGACAAAGATCGACCTAAGGTCTACGAGGTGCCAGTACTGTGGAGGGCACCTCGGTCACTAAGGGCAGAATGATGCGAGTCCTACTACCAGAGGTCTAGAGGACCTAGGTGGCGGTTGTCGTGACACAGTGACATGAATAATGTCAAGAACCTGCTCAGGCCCTGAAGGCTACACCAGAGTAGCGGAAGGCAGCTACGAGGTTAGGGCTTGGATAGACTTTTGCTCTTCTAGAATGGAGATCATAAGGGAGGATTTGGAGTTGTGCAGGCTGAGGATGGTTGGAGTGGGTTGTTGAACAGTCGCGTCAAAAATAGCATGTATGTTAGGTGTGTTGGTCTCATGGGGCTTGGAGTCCGACGACGCTCATTTCATCTTGATCCTCAGATTGATGCTACTCCTGGACGATAAGGTTTAGGCCATAACTATTAGTCCTACTGACGCTCCTTTGTTGAGGCATGATAGTCATTTGTGTTATATAGGAGTGGACAACAATATGATGCTCACCTTCCTAGTCGAATCGTCTAACTAATATGCCAAGGAAGTGGGTTCGCGAATCATGTGGAGGTGCCCCAAAGTATACAGTCCAAGTCAGCTGCCAGGTTTCCTGTAGTGAGAAACAACAAAGGTGGAGTAAGGGTTGAAACCAAGGCTTCCTAGACAGGGCCTGAGGAGTGGTAGTGCCGTGAGGGATGGAGCTCAAGCAAATACAAGCCGATAGTCGATAGTCCAAGCTAAGGTCCGACAGTCACTGTCCAAGTGTCAAGATCCAGGTGGGGTATTGAATCAGAGTCCAAGTTCATGAACTTTCTCTCTCCAAAATCCCTAGCTCTGGGATTTTAGAGTGAGAAAATGAATACATGTCCAAAGTAAAATCCAAAGTCCTTTATTTGTCGGCAAAGATATGCCTGTGTCATCAAGCGACACTTAGCATCCCTAGGAGTGCCACATCACCAAAGGCCACAAAGGTCGATGCTTCTCGAATTGTCGGATTGCATATTCACCTTGCCTATCCCATACAGCTTTGCTCTGCCTGTCTAAGAAGACTAACCACACAGCATCAACGTGGTCAAAGAACGCCCTTAATCTACTCATCAGTCCAAAGCCCTTACTGAGCCCCACGAGAGGCATCAAGAGATGTGTAAAACTTAATACTGGTGGGGGAGGGACCCTATGGGCGACTATCAAGCTGACTAGGCGCGATGCCTTCTAGAGACATGCTCCCGCCTCGGAGTGACCTGGAGGTCATCATCCTGGGGGCATCGATGATCTCCGATAACGTAATTGCGATAGGATCACCACTCAAGGGTGCCTAGTGTCACGCTAGTCATCCCAGGTGGAGATAATGTTTTAGAGAAAGAGTATCCTACTGCAAAGGGTCCTCATGCCGTAGCACTATGAGTGGAGTGAACCAATATCTGGGGTGTGGTGATGTGACAAGGTACCGAGGGCACAACTTTGTAAGTTGCGTGGCACATAGGCGAGACAGCATGTGTGCGGTGCTAGGGGAACGCTCAACAAAAATGGGACGGGAGCATGAGTATGACTGTCATGCCTAGCCTGTGACAGGGTGACAAAGCATGGGCGCGACTGAGGGAAAGAGTGTCGGGGCTCGCATGACCGGTGGCGGCGCTCAGGTGCGGCGACGGGCATTGTGCTAGAGGCACATAATGCGAAGAAGGCCCTTGGGCACTGTCAGGCGTCACAGTGCTCGGGTGCAATAACTGGCGTCGTGCCGGGGGCACGCGACTTGGAGATAGCGCTTTAGCGTAGTCCGTTCTGGTGCTCCGGCGTGGTGACGGGCATTACGCATGTGGTACGTGACGCATAGATGACGCTTGGGCGGGGTCGGGAGTCACAGCTCTCAAATGCGGCGACCCTCAAGTTCGGCGATGAGCATTCTCGAGATGGGCCTCGGGGGCACATGATATGAAGATAGCGCTTGTGCACTGTCAAGCATCATGGTGCTCTGGTAAGACAATGTCCCTTAGGATGGCCGACAGCCAACCCTTTGGGCGAAGGCCAACCGCCAACCCTCATTGGGAAGGCCGAAGGTCAAGCCACATTGGGGATGGCCACGGCCGACCCTCGGGGGAAGGCCGAAGGCCGACACCCTTAAGGTGAAGGCTTGCCGACCACTTAGGAAAAAAGGAGAAAAAAAAGTGGGGAACGCACATGACTTGAGCATGGGCTTTGGGTTGACCAGTTTGGTGGCGTTGAACTTTGACCGTTGAAAATGCTAACGTGTAGTGAAAAATGCGCCCGATGGGCGGTAAAAAAGTGTGACCAAAATGGGCTTGTGACAAACAGCTTAACACTTATCATCTTAGGGTCAAACCAGGTTCCAAGAGGCATCCAATGTTACAATTGGTAAGAAATAATATTGATCGCTGCACCAGTGTAAAAGAAACCAAAATTAGGTATATAGCTCCATAAATTATATCCCAATTTGTACAACCTTAAGAACCCTTGTAGAGTTCTCTCATAACAACGAAGAAAAGTAAAGGATAAAGTAAGCCACCTAGAGGGAATATCCTTGCACCTATAGAGATTACCTTATCTCCTGCAAAACATCATTACAGGAACACCCAAATTACAAATTGAATAAAGGCATGAAAGTTCAGAACGGAGAAAATCTGCACCCTTCCTTTTGCTATTGCAGATCGACTGCAACATTACTTATAAGGTTGTTGCCAAATAAATGCAGTAGTAACTAGTAACAATATGTAACAAGAAATGATTTTAAGAGAGTGCAGATTTAGTCCCATTTAAAAGTTTAAGAGCGTGAGGGAAGAGAAAGCTTACTGCAATCTTTCGGATGGCAGGCGCATCTCAACCCAACCCCACAATTTCCATGAGACTTTTCACACTCATCACATGGATTTGGTACATGATCAGGTATATCAAAAGAAATCCTCGTCCCCAGCTGAAACCCTTCCATGTCACCCCCAATGGAAACATTTTTGTATACTCTGCTGTAGTGTGAGCAGTCCAAGTCTTTTGGATGAAAATCGATGTCCAAATTGCCAATATCATCCACAACCAAACATGAGGATACATTTTTACCGTGCATGAGCGTGCAATTACGTAAAAATGGTGACAAGTGATTGTTTGGATTCGAGCAGTTGAAGAGAAACAGTGAGTTGGGTTGTGGAGGAAGGGGTAATCCTGCTGAAAGATTTGAAGGAGATATGAAGTGGGACGAAGAGGAGAATGGCTTGTGAGAAAGAGTAAGCAGCTTTCTCTTGTAATCGATGGAAGAGATTGGGAACAGCCCAAGAGAGGTTCTAAAGTAAAGCTTATGAGACTTACATAGGAGCATGCGGTTCAATAGAACTGAATGCTTGGACTTTTGAAGGAAGAAAGGCCTAACATTTCTGCAAGAATTTAGTGAACTTTGCTGAGCTATAGATGTTTGGAAGAAGAAGTTGAGTGTAAGCAGGATGGCTTGGAGAGTACGAAGTTTCATCAATATCTGCATGTTTTTCCTCGCTATCCAATTCCTTTGCTGGTTTGGTCTTTCCCAAATGCGTGAAGAAACTCTGGTGTGATGTTCTTGATGATAATGGGGAATGTGGAAGCATAAAAGGCCGTAAGCCAGAGAATCTACTTTGAAATGAATAGTACTTCTTCCTGGTTTTTTTTACATTTTTTGATCAGGTATCTTTGAGGACCCAAATGAAAATTTCACTTTCTATCTTATATGCCTCCTCTTTTCAAAAGTCTCATGCTTCTAGCATGTGGATGTTTCCTTTATTCCTTTTTCGCTTTCAACTCCATTTAATGTGAACACTGTGTTGTACAAGAATATAATTTAGTTTCTTCACTTTTCTTAGGAGGTGGGTTCATCTGAGAGGTTGTATTTGCATCCTCTTTTGCAATATTTTCCCATTTTCTTATCGCATATTATTTTCAAAGAGCAAATCTCCCAAAATAAGTTTTCAACATTGCCACGACATTTAAAAGAAATTTAAAGTCCCTTAAACTAATTTACCCAAAAAACATTAAAAATGAACACGAAAAACGAACAAAAATGATACTCCGTAGGACCTAGGATGCACATCCAAAATCAATAATTGTGAAATTTAGGATGCCTTCGCTATCATTAGTTATTGAGTGGCAGACAATTTATGAAAATGGGGCCTCTTGTAGATGCAGATTGGCTCTTGTCGCTTCATCTACCAATTGGGATTAGGTGAAGCAACTAAGTCAAAAGAACTTCCATCTTTTGGTGAGCCTACATTATCGATAATCTTACCTCTTATTATAAAGCAAAAGTGTTCAACTAATTGCTAGTAATTGGAAACCACCCATTCACAGAAACATTCTGATACATAGTTAAGGTTTGGACGAACAACATATATAGTCCTTACATGCCACTCGAAATTATGCAAGGAAAACAGACATTTGCATGCATGCATGCTCACGACACACGGATAGATATAGTACTACTGTTATTTTGGGTACTGAGTTTCTTAGTCTCTCGTGATCTTGGTGGTCATGCCGGCTTGACAACAACAGCTGGGAAGTCGAGCAGAACAATCTTGTCAATTGCCGCCGAAAATGTAGCGGAAAACTCGACATGGTTAGGATGGCTCAAGAAAGAATTGAAATCATCCTTGCCGCTGAATGTCATCAAGAAAGCATGGGTGAAGCCTTGTCTTAGCATCTCCTGGCTTTCAGTGTCCTTTCCCCTGGTAATTAGAGGGAAAAAACACTTATCTTAGTTTCTAAATGTTGTTTCGGCAGTATATATAGCCAGTGGTTTAAGATCGATGGTCTTGAAAAAAAGAAGTCGCACCGAATATTGGAGCAAATGGTGATTGATGCTGCAAATAACACTTATAGCAATTTGCTTAACTTGAATATGGTCAAGGACCACGAGTATTTCCACCTATTCGTGTCACATGCATGAATTAATTCTTTTCACAGTAAATTCATAAATATGGTGGAACTTTTCTTGAAATTCACACCCTATTGCACTAAGAGCTTGTTTCGCATTAATTCTCAAAAGCAAAATTTGGATATATCATAATAACTTCTCGAAATAAGCTATAATCCATTTGTACTAAAATTAGCTTTAAGTTGTGAATGACCTACAAATAAAGTATACCAAAATCAGTTTCAGTAGTGTAATAACCAAGCTGTTTAGTGTGTTACTTAATGATGCTAAAGGTCCTTTTTTGTATTGACAGAGATATTTTGGTATTTTGCTTAGTCAACCCTGATTAGATTATCATTGAAAGTTTTTCTAACTTTTCAAAGTTGATTTAATCAGTTTTGTATATATTTTTGTCAAGCGCATAATAACCCGATTTAATACACATTTAATACAGTCTGACCATCCCGTAATCAATCTCAAACATGCTATAAATGCCCACTGATTACGATGTGATGCTCTTTGACCCTTTAGCGCGGAGACATTGAGAGTGTGGTTTAATAAAAAAGTGTGAATCCTACATAATCCTCACAATTTTACGATAATTTTCGGCGTTAAATGTACTTCTGCTTCGAAAAAATTGGAGCAAGGCCTAATGATTAAGAATTTACTTTCAATTTTTTGTAAGAGCAACGCAGTATATAAAAAATGAAGATGTGGCCAGTTCTCTTACCAAGAGAAGCATGTAATCACAATGACTTACCACACAAAGGACTTGACAATGTCAACATCTGAAACAAGCTTCTCCAGCCCTTTCAGAATCTCTTCCGCCACCGTATCGTCCTTGAACTTCACCACCACCAAGTGCTTGAAATCCGCCATGGCTAGCTAGCAAATGCGCAATGGGGCAAAAGTGAGTCACCAAATATCATGTATATATGCACATTATTTGGATGTCAAGCTCCACAGTCTATGCGCGTCAGCTCTGTACTATGCTCAGTGTGGTCGGTCAGTCTCTTATTTGTTCGACAATATCTACCACCCAATATTTGGAAAGGCACTGTTGCCTGTGACTTAGACCCACCAAGTCAGCATCTCCATTGCTCCACGCCAGTCTTAAGTGTCCTACTCCATTGTCGTAACCTTCGCTTTTTTGCACACGAACGGGGCCGTGGCTGCCCTCTCTTCTTGGAGTTTGAGCTTTCTTATATAATAATTTCAAAATATATATATATATATATTATACCGAAAGTACTCAAACATGGCTCTAGTGAAAGAGTTGTTTTTGCAGGCACCATCAATAGGGAAGAATAATGTAATAAGGTCACTGAAAGAGTCGTCGATGTTGGTGAATTAAGCACTTCAAACATTTTTTTTTTCATATTCCCACGGGCCACGGAAGTTGTGTGGTCCCCTTCCCTTATATTCTTATCCCTTTCTTCTTGCCAATTAGCCAAAATAAATAGCAATATAGTAAGAAAAGATCTTTGCTCTCTATCATTACAAAAATTGACCTATTTATGTAGTTGTGTGGAGGTATGAATTGGACAGTATTCATTACAATGCTTGTTGTTGCTACACTTTTCTATATATATGTCCCCATGCCATGTGCTACATGGCGTTCTGTCAAAGCTTTCTTGTCACGTCTTTAAGGAATCTTTTCGTGAGTTCCAACTTAACATGAATATGATTCATCATTCACGTGTTGAAGGTGTAAGGTTGTATCTCATGAAGGGCCAATGCTTTTTTGGTGCAATGAAGGGCCAATGCTTCGTAGCCTATTGTTGTCGTCTTAGCATGAAATGTGCTGTACAATTTAACTAGAGTTAATTACGCCATTGACTACCAAATTATAACCTAAATTTTATTTTGACCACTAAATTTTTATTTGAGTCAAAATGATCACTGGACTCTTCAATTGCACTCAATTAAGTCACTCTGTTAGATTCCGTCAAATCTAAGTCCGTTAAGTCATTTAATTTAGGGGCAAATCCGTCACTCAATAAATTTCTCTCTCTCTCACTCTGCAAATTTCGATGGTCTCTCTTCTACCACCTCCTTCATTGTCGCCGATTTGCCGTAGATCACCGACCAATCCCACGCCAATTGACATGAAGTGACGACATCGACCAACCGCCGTCACTACAATGACCACTGGTCCATCCTGCCATCACGGAACAGCCACCAACCGCCTGCCGCAACACCAACACCGACCCGATGATTCGGTTAGTTCGTCAACACCATTGCCGGCCACCAATACCAGCCGAACAACTAACGGGCAGAACACCGGTGCCAAAAGCCACCAGATACGTCATCGATGGGGCCACCACACTCCCGCCGACAGCCACCGCACTCCTGCCGCCAAAAACTACCAGATCTGTCGCTGATGGGCCACCACACTCTAGCCAACAGCCACCATACCCCCTGATGGGCGTTTGCAGGTCCCCATATGCTGCCGCCCTGTACACGTCGTTCTTCAAGCTCTCGTCAACCACCGCCTCCGCCACCTCTCTGCCGGGCGCCATCGCGGCGAAGGAAGAATCTCCATCGATCGGCTCGATCTCCGACGGCATCTCTCTTACCCCTCCTTGCAAGCAAGATTTTGCACTTGGAAAGGGAGATCACTGGTCGGTGAGGAGGACAGGACTATCTCCCACTCCGGCAAGGGTCATATTTCAAAGACATCGAATGTGGTGGTGGGTAAGTGAGCAATGGAGGAAGAAAAATAGGAGGAGAAAGAGAAGAATAAAGAAAAAAAAGGATAGAAAAGCAGAAAAAAAACGAAGTAAATTCATGTCTGGTATAGGTAAATTGACGTGTTTACCCCTCACTAAAGGGAATTAACGGGACGCCGGTAGGCTCGATTCAACTGAATGACCTTATTTGGACAAAATTGAAAAATCAGTGGTCGCTTTGATATAAATTGATGTTCAGTTGTCAAAATGAAATTTGGGTTATAATTCGGTGGTCAATGACGTAATTAACTCATTCAACTATCGCTAAGCATGTATTTAGTAATAAGCTTCATCAATTAATAAAATTGGTATTGGTATTTTCTCAGGAGCTAGTGAGATCTCCTCCTCTACATGTATGTACGATGCACATTACACCGATGACTCGTCTTTGGTATGCAAACCTAATTATTAAAAAAATCCTTTTTAGCAAAGACTACATTAGAGCCTATTCACAACCTATCCGGACCGCACCCCAGGGCCCGCTAAAAGACCCCAGTGGCACCACACGTCACCCGTTCGGCAGTCAAACATGCTCAACATCATTGCTCGGTCAAAGCGCTCTGATGCTCAACATCGTTGCTCGGTCAAAGCGTTCCGCGCCTTAAGCATTCAAACGGCGATCGGAAGTGCATTTCCCCCCAAGGGGTCGGCCACTCCCCTAAGAAGGCGGTCGGCCACCCACTTTGTAAGGGGGTCGGCCACCCCCCTGAGAAGGGGGTCGGCCACCCCCCTAAGAAGGGGGTCGGCCACCCACTTTGTAAAGGGGTCGGCCACCCCCCTCAGAAGGGGGTCGGCCACTCCCCTGAGAAGGGGGTCGTTAGCGCCCGAGCGCCGTCTTTGCGACCCTCGTCGTCAGCGCCCGTGCGCTCTATCTCCGCGACCCTCGTCGCCTATCGCCCGAGCAACGTCTTCACGACCTTCGTCGCCCGAGCGCCGTCTTCGCGACCTTCGTCGCCCATAGCACGGGCAACGTCCTAGCGACCCTCGTCGCAAGCGCCCGTGCGCTCTCTCTGCGACCTTCGTCGCCCGCGCTCCATCTCCGCGACCTTCGTCACCCGCTTCCGCGCGCTCCGCGACTCTCGTCGCCCGCACACCATCTCTGCGACCTTCGTCGCCATCTTCGCGACATTCGTCGCCCGCGCCAGCACGCCAGCTTCGCGACTCTTGTAGCCAGTGCACAATCTCCGCGACCCTCGTCGCCTATCACCCGGGCAATGTCTTCGTGACCTTCGTCGCCCGTAGCCCGGGCAACGTCTTCCCGACCCTCGTCGCTAGCGCCCGGGGGCCTTCTCCGCGACTCTCGTCGCCAGCGCCCGTGCGCTCTCTCTCCACGACCTTCGTCGCCCGCATTCGCTCGCCAGCTCTGCGACTCTCGTCGCCCGCGCTCCATCTCTGCGACATTCGTCGCCAACACACCATCTCCGCGACCTTCGTCGCCCGCATCCGCTCGCCAGCTCCGTGACTCTCGTCTCTGCGACCTTCGTCACCACGCCCACGCACCATCTCCGCGACTCTCGTCGCCAGCGCACCAGCTCCGCGACTCTCGTCGCCAGCGCACCATCTCCGCGACTCTCGTCGCCAGCGTACCATCTCTGCGACCTTCGTCACCCGCGTCCGTATGACACCTCCGCGACTCTCGTCGCCCTTGCGCCATCTCCGCGACCTTCGTTGTCGGCGCCCGCGCACCACACTATCACACGTCGTCATGCCCATGCGCCGCGCCACTGATACATCCATCCCATTGGCTCTCTGTCGCACTACGTGCCCCAGGCACCAAGTATCATCCCGCGACACTCGTCGCCGCTCTCATGCACCATTCTCATGATAAGTGCCCCCGACACCAAGTATCGTACTGCGACACTCGTCGCCGCTCTCATGCACCATTCTCATCATATGTGCCCCCGGCACTAAGTATCGTCCCGCGACACTCGTCGTTGCTCTCATGCACCATTCTCATGATAAGTGCCCCCGGCACCAAGTATCGTACCTCGACACTTGTCGCCGCTCTCCTGCACCATTCTCATCATATGTGCCCCCAGCACTAAGTATCGTCCCGCGACATTCGTCGCTGCTCTCAGGCACCATTCTCATCATATGTGCCCCCGGCACTAAGTATCATCTTGCGACACTCGTTGTTGCTCTCATGCACCATTCTCATGATAAATGCCCCCGGCACCAAGTATCGTCCCGCGACACTCGTCGCCGCTCTCATGCACCATTCTCATCTTATGTGCCCTGGCACCAAGTATCGTCTCGCGATACTCGTCGCCGCTCTCATGCACCGTTCTCGTGATATGTGCCTCAGCACTAGGTATTGTCTCGCGACGGTAGTCGCCGCACCCGTGCGCCACAATCATGTTACATGCCCACCGGGCACCGCACTCATTCACCACACCATGCGCACCTTGCCTTGGTCGTGGAACATGCTTCAACCCACTCTCCGGAGTGTGTAACATCCCGCGGGAATAGACGACTCCTCCGGGACACATCTTTTCAACTCCCTTCCCGCCAGGTAGACGGCTCCTCCGGGATGCTACTTTGACGCGCTCCGAGTGCTCCGGCACTAGGACCTCTCGCGGCGAGACGGGCTCACAACCTTAAAGCCCTTGCCGGCACAATCAACCGGGGGCTCCGGCCCTCGCCTTCTCAATCAAGCGACGAGGGTCCAGCCCTCGCATCCGGGATGGGCTCACAACCTTATAGCCATCGCCGTCTCAATCAAAGCGACGGGGCTCCGGCCCTCGCATTCGGGATGGGCTCTCAACCTTATAGCCATCGCCGTCTCAATCAAAGCGTCGGGACTCCGGCCCTCGCATCCGGGATGGGCTCTCAACCTTATAGCCATCGCCGTCTTAATCAAAGCGACGGGGCTCCGGCCCTCACATCCGGGATGGGCTCTCAATCTTATAGCCATTGCCGTCTCAATCAAAGCGACGGAGTTCGGCCTGTCTGGCCGGCTTACTCGCTGGTTACTGTTATTGGCCGAGTTCGGCCTGTCCATCAAGAATCCTACAGCTTTACGGAGTCAAGCACTCACGGACCTCTTGGCCTTCTTCCCACGCCAACAATATGAACCGACCTCAGATCAATTGCCTGGGGAAGAGACGGCCCTAACCTCTGACATTGGTGAATTGTGGACGCTTGAGTTCGACGGCTCAGCCACTAGCAAAGGACCCCATGGAGCTCCCCTCCGGCAGGGGGGTGCCGGCATTGTCCTTCGAAATTCAGAGGGTGATACTACTTCCCTATCCTTCAAGCTTGCATTCCCGGTGTCTAACAATGAAGCTGAGTATGAGGCACTTGTCATTGGCCTCATGCTGGCTGCCAGTATGGGGGCTAAGGCATTGTGCGTAAAAGGGGACTCGAACTTGATCATGAAGCAGGCCGACGGGGAGTTCGCAGTCAAGGAGCCAGCCTTGGCGCCTTATCGTGCCTTGGTGCAATACTTGGAAGGAAGATTTGGCCATATCCAGTACGAACATCATAACAGGTGCCACAACCGACATGTAGACAGCTTGGCCACGATCGCGTCAAAGATGGAGGTTGATGGTGAGCAGCGAATGCTAACCATCATCAAGAGGACGGAACCGTGCACATCATTGAACCTAGTCCCGAAGGACATTACTACAGACGATTGGAGGCAACCAATTGTCGACCAACTTAAGGCACCATCTCTTGCTACCGCATCTACCCTTGCAGATTTCTTGATGTTGGGAGACGTCTTGTACAGGCGATGCCCCGGAGGCACTCTGGCCAGGTGCTTGGCACCGGAAGAAGCAAAGCACAAATTACAGTTCGGCCATCAGAAGTGTTGTGGCCTCGACGGTCCCCCTTTATACCGTCGCCTCCAGCGTATGGGTCTCTATTGGCCATCCATGGCCAAGGATGCCTCAGACATACAAAGGGACTGCCCCGAGTGTTCGTACGCACCGGACAATACTGAAGCTCTTGTCATTAACGTCGAAGGTGACTGGCGTCAGCCTTTCATCCAGTACTTATCCCACGGGGTTCTACCGCCTGACCGCAGCTCGGCACGATCTATCAAGCGCAAGTCGGTCAAGTATTTTGTGACGGAAGGAGAGTTGTTCTGCAAGGGATTTTCGGGACGCACCCTGCGATGCCTACAGGGTGCCCAGACAGTCGAGGTGATTAACGAAGTGCACAACGGTGATTGTGGTGAGCATCAAGGCTCTCAGAAGTTGTATGCAGAGTTGCTAAGGATGGGATACTACTGGCCAACTATGGAGTCTGACGCGATCTCTCATGTCCGACACTGCCAACCCTATCAGAGACACGCCGACAGAATGCACATGCCGGCGTCCGATCTCCGCATGATCTTAGCCCCTTGGCCATTTCACTCCTGGGCTCTCGACCTCATAGGCCCCATCCACCCAACATCACGGGGTCACACTTGGATCATGGTTGCAACAGAACGTTTCACAAAGTGGGTCGAAGCCATACCTCTACGGCGAGCCACGGGAGGCGCCATCGCCAACTTCTTGCGCGACCACATCGTCTATCGCTTTGGTATCCCCCGGTGTATCATATCCGACAACGGCACGCCATTCATCAACAGGGATGTCCGAGCTTTCATGGAAGGATACAACATCAATTACGATACATCCACTCCTTACTACCCACAAGGGAATGGTCAAGCCGAAGCTTCTAACAAAACTCTACTGCGGGTATTATCACGAATGGTCCATGATGCAAGTGGTTCATGGTCCGAGAAGTTAAGCCTCGCACTTTGGGCCTACAGAACCTCCAAGCATACAGCAACAAAGACCACACCCTTTTCCCTTGTCTATGGGGATGAGTGTGTCGTACCAGCCGAGATTATAGTCGCATCAGCCAGACTCTCCCTAAGCAGTGGGCTTGGAGAGGAAGAAACCAGAATGACCGCCCTTGAAGGACTTGATGAAAGGAGAGCCAATGCCTTGCGCCGTATGAAGAAATACCACGAACAACTCACCAAGGCATATGGAAAGACTGTGAAGCAACGAACATTCGTCGAGGGCGACCTTGTTCTTCAAGCCGCCAAAAATGTACGCGCCAACATGTCAGCCCCCAAGTTCACACCGAATTGGGAAGGACCACTTCAAGTGCATGAAGCCAGAGACAACGGCTCCTACCTTCTGCTCAACACGGAAGACGGACAAATCACGGCACCTATCAACGGTCGCTATTTGAAGAAGTTTTATGCATGACCAACAGCGGAGTGTTCCCCCAGCCCTACCCGTCCAAAGCTTAGAACATTTACACACATTTTTTTGTATATGCACACATGTTCATGACTTGTAACTTTTGTTGTTTATTACAAGTTCTTGCTTTCTTCATGTAATGGCATTTTGGCCCAAATACTATCAATGCAAAGATCATTCACTCGCCTCAACTACTGTCTGTAACGCACTCTTTCATTTACATATCGTTCACTAAGTCGCTTGCTATGGGCGGGGAAGGGGGAACCACAACGGGAGGACACCACATGCAAGATATACGAGCACATCAAAAGCTAAGCATCACCTCACAACAAACACAGGTACAAACTAACCATACAACTGCTATATCAGTATCAACAAAATGCATACAGGTCACAGGTTTGTAGGTCGCTACGGACCAATGACTACTAGCAAAATGAAAAGTACATCACATCTAGCGTAAAGAAGTAAGCAGTGCACCAACAGTATCAGAAGTATATACTCCAGAGTCTGTCGCTGCACCTGTAAGTCGGACCATCTCTGCTCCAACTCGGCCCGCTGTCTCTCTATCTCTGCCTGCCGAGCCTCCGCCTCGCTAAGACGGGCCCGCATCTCGGAAACCTCTCGCGTCACATCTGTCAACGCCGCATCAAGCATACGCCTACGGCCCTGACACGCCACCTCCTGCGCTCCTACCACAGTCAGTCCAGCCATGGCCTCAACACTCGGCCCTCTACCTCGGACATAGTCGGACAACCACTCCAACTGGAAGCCAAAAGTTACGAACGGCTCGAGCTCTGACATAAACTCTGACCTCATCTCTGAACTCCAAGTCGAGGTCGGCACCGTACTAAGTGTCGCCAGCCAGTCCACAAGTGCGGCAAACATCGCCTTGAGCAATGACGTGCCCCGCATGGTAACAGAGCCCTCAAATGTCTGGGGTTGTCTCGCCCTAATCATCCCCAACCGCTGGACCACCGCATCAGACAACCCGAGGCCCTCCCAGGACATACCGTCTGCCTGCCCGACTGAAGACCCGCCACTAGCAGCATCAACCCCTGTCGCCCTACCACCCACTGATCTCATGCCAACGGTGGCAGCTTGCATCGCCAACAAAGCATCACCCGCATCCACGGCTGACCCTGACAATGTATCCGCTATCGGCTCCACAACAGACGAATCAGGTACACCGCGTCATGGCAACGGATCTCTAACCATCGCATGTGTGGTCGGCAACCCGGCATGTGCCCACCAATCATCACCGTCAAACGTGTGACCCATCGGGCCACCGAATACCTCCTCGACCAAGATAGGTGACGGGCTCGAATGACCAACCGGCACGACCGGCTCCACAACATATGCTGCTGTCTGCTCCGGGTGACTGACTGGCTCCACAATGTAGGCCGTTGCCTGCTCTACCTCCGCGGCCTCCTCGAAGGCCTCACTATCCATTGGCTCCCCCTCATAGGCCGGCTCGGCCTCCATCTCCTCGACCTCATCGATCGCATCTACATCTGCCTCCTCATCCTCCTCAGCTGCCTCAAGATCCATCCCCTCAGTATCATCAGTAACGGCCTCGGCATACTCTGTGGTATCGTCTGACCCCACGTCAATGGCACCATCATCATCATCGAACTCCTGTCAAAAAAAAAAAAGAGAACCGAGCATTAGAGAACACTTAACATGATAATTGACAACTGTACAACGAAAGCAAAGCATTACACTAACCTCGGAGTCACACTCCTCCAGCACCTCTCGCGACCTCTTCGGCCTACGTCCACCACCCGTCGAAGGACCTGCGCCTGTCCGCTGTGCACCCACCATCATACCTACTCTCAATGACGAAATGGGACCCTTGCTAGCACCCGGCACCCTCGGACGACCTGCTGCTGCCGGCGCCCGTGGCGCGCGTGCTGGCACCGGTTAATCTGGTACGCCTGTAAGTAGTACCGACATGCCGTTCTGCCTCGCGACCTGCGCTGTAACCAGTCCCAGTCCTATGTCCCCCGCAAAGACATCGACCTGCTGCCTGTCGGATGGCTCCTGCGACAACCACTCCGACCATGTCCCCAGTACCCGATCCCACCATTGCGCATACTCAACCGTCGCTACTCCCGTCGATAGCGTCCCGGGCCTCCTCCACTCCTCTTTCGGTACCGGCCACTTCCGCGCCCACTTTAAGATCGTATACCCAAAAGCCTTCCTCACCTCCCACGCCCTCGTATAGCCACATGGGGGCTCTAAATCATAACCAAAGCTCGAGGACAATCGATCGGGGCTGTATCTCGCCACGTAATATCTGTTCTCAGCCGGCTTCCCGCCATCATCAGTCAATACGGGTAGCCACCCTGGAAAGTACGCCACTAGTAAGGCCACCGCCGTGTCCGTCAGCTCATCTCGACCGTGTAGTCGCACCATAGTGTCCTGCAGATCCATCCATGGAGGAGTACCGTACGAATAATGCATGCCAGTATACGCACGGGGAACGCACTCATCTCGATCGTCAAAAATGTCCGCCAAATCACGCCCGGGCCTCTTCCCGCCCGCCCAGGCATATACTCGGCCACCTGCGTACCAAGCCGAAACCTCACGTGACTTGCCCGGCTGAGTCACCGTAACCATCCGCGGCGACGGATGTGCTAAGGGAAGATCACGAGGCCGATAATCCATGTAAACCTCGAATAGATACCGCTGCAAGAACATCCAGTCTACGTACGTCGTCACCTGATAGCGTCCATACGACCTCTGTACATCATTTGCAAACTGATCTAGACGAGAGTACTGCGTTCCTAAGTAAATGGGGGCCAGCCCAATGCGCCCCCCACCAGCCATACGTACAGCCAACTTGAATACCCTCGGGGACACGCCATCCTCCGGCGTCCCCTCAAATACAAACCTACAAGCATAAGAGCATACAATGTCTATCATAACCTTATCGCCCTATTCTGAACGTAAACTCTGTTGCATGGCAATATGACTACACTATCTTTCCGACACGTTTTTTTTTTCTTTTTCTCTAAGTATAAAATTCAGCATTCTACGCAGACAAGAACAATGGAAGTACAACATGCAACAATACTAAAGGGAAGACATTATAAGCACGTACCTCGACAAGAACATGACAAGAAACCCCGCTAGCTCGTATCTCTTGTCCTTATAGCAAGGACCCGCGCGAAAATTGCTCACCGACGCAGACTTCTGCCCGGGTAACGCGGTCGCCGTACCATAGAAGTATTTGAGCCACCCGTTGTACGTACCCTTACGATTGCTCCTTATCACCGAGGCAAACCCCTGCAGTTCCTTTACCGTCAACCGTTCCGCCGCCGTCAACTCCAGCTCACAAGCATTCTCCGTACCGTGCATGGGCAACCCCGTCAACATCATCACGTCGAGAAGCGTTGGCCCAATCTCCCCAAACGCCGTGATGAACGTATGCGTCTGCGAGCTCCATCTCGAAAGCAACAACGCCAACCCCTTAACGTCCCTCACCGGATCAATCACCTTGAACGTCGCCTCTATCACAGACACCAATCCCAACGCCTCCAATCTCTCCCCCCAACCCGACTGCTCCAACATATACATGCACCAAAAATTCCACCCCAACGGCATGGTATTATGGCCCTTGAACATCACTGGCGACCACGGCACATCTAGTCGTTCCACCAACAAACCCGGCATGTACCTTGGCGACATCACCGGAGCGACCCCCCCGCTCGGCGCACGAACATACGGCGAAGGAACCATCGGACTCTCCGCCATCGACGACACACCGAAAGGACCCAAAAACACATCCGCACCCACTCGCTGGCCAAACTCCCTCCAAAGCTCCTTGGGTGGGCATCCGGGCACCACCCCCTTCGCCGTCAACAAAATATTGCTGTGGCTTGGCGTTGCATCAAAGCTTCTCGCCCTACCAAGGAAGCTCAACGTCACCTCCGCTTCTTCAACCGGCGCAACGTCGTCATCATCAAACATGTTGCCCGGCGCTAACGTTGATCGCCCGCTAGCTCCGCCGCGCCGTCGCACACTTTGCTTCTTCCGTGTCTTTTTCGGCAATCCACCAACATTCCCCTTTGCGCCGTGAAATACATCTCCGCGCACGCCGTGCCTCCGGTCGGCCTCGGCCTCGGCCTCGGCGTCGGCGTCGGCGGCCTCGGCCTCGGCCTCGGCAGGCTCGCCCTCGGCCCGCGCCTCTCTCTCTTCCTCCCTTCCCTCTCCCTCTTCCCTCCTCCTTCCTTCCCCCCCCTTCTCCTTCCCTTCCCCCCTCCTTCCTTCCTCTCCTTTCCCCCTCCTCCTTCCTTCCTCTCCTTTCCCCGTCCTCCTCCCTCCCTCTCCCTTCTCCTCTCCCTCTCCTCCTCTCTCCTCTCCCTCTCCTCCTTCTCCATCTTCCCCTCCCCTTCCTCTCCCCCCGCCCGCGTCGCGCCTGAGTCTGGCCTCGGCCTCGGCCAAGCGACCTTGGTCGGCCTCGGCCACTTGGTCGGCCGGCCCTTGTCGCTCTCCCCCATCTCTCCTTCCCTTCACCCCATAGGCACGGCCCCCTCTCCTTCCCCCACACTCGGCCTCAGCCAGGCGGTGTGCCTCGGCCGCCGTTGCGGTTGGCCCATGGCCACCCCTTCCCCCACTTGCCCCTACTCTCTTACCTTGTTGCATCCTCTTGGCTTCTTGTGATGTTCTCACTCTCATGGGTCTTCAAGATCCAACTCTTCTTCTTCTTCTTCTTCTTCTTCTTCTTCTTCTTCCTCTCCTTTCTCTCTTTAGTTTGGCTAAGTCTTTCTTTCTCTCTCTCTCCCAAGTCTTGAAAGTTAAGACTTCCCACTTAACTTTCCCCCCCAAATCCATCACATCAATTCAAATTCCAAGTTTCCCCCCAAAATCCCCAACAACTCTTTTAGCGTTCCACTTCTTAACGCCGACTTTTTTCCAACGCGTTTTTATTTTAGCAAACAACATTATTATTTCACATTCATAACCTAACGTCGCTATCAAAATTCTTCGCGCAACCCATCTTCCGCACAATGATTTGTTGTCGCGCTATTTCTTTCTTTCACGCTAACGCCAACGGACACGCGTGTTACATTTTGTTTTCGCTTTTTCTTTTTTTCTCAAGTTCACCGTTACGCTGAGATCATTACCATTTTTATTTTTGCAAAAAAAAAAAATCGAAACATTGCATATTCCAAGGGAATTTACGCTCCCCCGCGTTTCACTATACTATAGCGATGTTTCCTCCAAATTCGAGCCCGGCATTTTTTTCATCGATTAATGCTTATGCGTGTGGCGCCCGCTCGGGTTGCCCCTCCGCGCACACCTCACGCAGGGGGCTTATGTTCCCAACCCATCTTGGTCAGACCCAATGGCCCGCTAGGGGTCCCACTACGCGCGAACACGTCAACATTGTCAACAGTCAATTTTCCAGCGCATCAAACCGGTCAGTGCCCGCGCACCCAAGACACGTGTTTTTCTCGCTTCACGTGCTTCGTGCGCGACTTACACATTTTTATTTCGCATTGACGTCACTCACGCTAGCGCAATCGTCACACCAAGATCACCCAAACACCTTACCAAAAATGTCGACCGACGGCGCAACCGGAGCAACAGGGTCAACGGACAAAGGCCTTGGCCAACCCCATGGGGTCGGCCTCGGCCTCACCCAAGACCATGGGGTCGGCCTCGGCCTCACCCAAGGCCATGGGGTCGGCCTCGGCCTCCCATGGGGGTTTGGCCTTGGCCTTTCCCCCCCGGTTCTTCACTCTTCGAGCAAAGTCCTTTTTGCACTTTTTTCGCTTCGTACGTTTCGTACATGACTCTGGAACCTTGTTCATCATATGGGTACGATTCTTGATAGCATGCTCGTCACAACACAACTTTCGGATTCGTCATTACTTATCAAAACACCTACCGACGGTGCGCCCGAAGTTCGCAAAAGGAGAAATTGCCTAGGGCTCCGAAAATGGAAGTTGGCCATTTGGCCTTGGCCAACCCCAGGGGGTCGGCCTCGGCCTTCCCCAGGCCTAGGGGGTCGGCCTCGGCCTCCAGGAGGGGTTGGCCTTGGCCATTTTCCCCCGGTGGTTCACCCCTCCGCGCAAACCCCTTTTTCACACTCTTTTAGCTTCGTACGCTTTGCGCGTGACTTTGACACCTTGTTCGTCATATGGATACGATTTGCATCGACACGCTCGTCGTAACGCAACTTCCAGATTTGCCTTTGCTTATCAAAACACCTACCGTCGGTGTGCCCGAAGTTCATCGAAGGAGGGATTGACCTTGGCCTCCCTTCATGGGAGTTGGCCTTTTACCTTGGCCACCCCCTAGGGTCGGCCTCGGCCTCACCAAGGGGTCGGACTCGGCCTCACCAAGGGGTCGGCCTCGGCCTCACCAAGGGGTCGGCCTCGGCCTCCCCAGGGGTGGTGGCCTTGGCCTTCCCCCCAATGTTTGGCCTATGGCCTTCCCTCCTGCGCGCACTTGTTTTCCCGAGTCTTTGCACCTCCGCGATGTTTACGGACGTTCGTACATCAACCTCGCGACGTCCGTCGTGCATCACCTTACAGATGTTCGTACATCAACCTCGCGACGTCCGTCATGCATCACCTTACGGACGTCCGTACATCAACCTCGCGACGTCCGTCGTGCATCAACCTCCCGACGTCCATCGTCCATCAACTTCGCAACGTCCGTCGTCTATCAACCTCGCGACGTCCGTCATCCGTGACCGCACACCGCTCCCGCGATTCCCATCGTCCGAAGTCGCGCTCTACCGCCGAATGACCCGTCGCCGACGACCGCATACCATCACTCCCAACTTTGTCATTACTACATGTTGCATTCATTATCTTGTTATGACAGGTACACTCAGCTCACATACCGTCTTTGGGACACCCGACGCGCGCCCGTGTGCCACCTCCGCGACGTTCATCGCCGCGCTCGTGCGCCATTTTCATAATATGTGCCCATGGCACCAGATATTGTCTCCGCGACGTTCGTCACCGCCCTCGTGCGCCACTTCCATGATATGTGCACCCGGCACCAAGTATTGCTCCGCGACGTTCGTCACCGCGCCCTTGCGCCATCATCATGATACGTGCCCCCGGCACCAAGTATTGCTCCGCGACGTTCGTCGCCGCGCCCTTGCGCCATCGTCATGACACGTGCCCCCGGCACCAATTATTGCTCCGCGACGTTCGTCGCCGCGCCCTTGCGCCATCGTCATGATACGTGCCCCCGGCACCAACTATTGCTCCGCGACGTTTGTCGCCGCACCCGTGCGCCACTTTCATAACATGTGCCCCGGCGCCAGGTATTGTCTCATGCTGTAGGCACCGCGCCCATGCGCCACAATCATGTTACATGCTTCCGGGATGGGCTCACAACCTTATAGCCATCGCCGTCTCAATCACAGGGTGGGCTTCGGCCCTCGTACCGGGATGGGCTCACAACTTTATAGCCATCGCCGTCTCAATCACAGGGGGGGCTTCGGCCCTCGTACCGGGATGGGCTCACAACCTTATAGCCATCGCCGTCTCAATCACAGGGGGGCTTCGGCCCTCGTACCGGGATGGGCTCACAACCTTATAGCCATCGCCGTCTCAATCACAGGGGGGGCTTCGGCCCTCGTACCGGGATGGGCTCACAACCTTATAGCCATCGCCGTCTCAATCACAGGGGGGCTTCGGCCCTCGTACCGGGATGGGCTCACAACCTTATAGCCATCGCCGTCTCAATCACAGGGGGGGCTTCGGCCCTCGTACCGAGATGGGCTCATAACCATAGCCATCGCCGTCTCAATCACAAGGGGGGCTTCGGCCCTCGTACCGGGATGGGCTCACAACCTTATAGCCATCGCCGTCTCAATCAAAAGGGGGGGCCTTCAGCCCTCGTACCGGGATGGGCTCACAACCTTATAGCCATCGCCGTCTCAATCACAGGGGGGGCTTCGGCCTTCGTACCGGGATGGGCTCACAACCTTATAGCCATCGCCGTCTCAATCACGGGGGGGTTCCAGCACGAGGATCCCTCGTAGCAGACTCTGAGCACGAAGCTGTGACTATGTCCACTCACGTTACTGTCGATCGTCGACATCACCAGGACAATGACCCACGGGTCACTCCGGAACGGGAGCAGGTCCTCAGAGGGCATCGCGCCTAGTCCGCCTGGTAGTTGGCTACAGGGGTAACCCTCACCACTGTCAGGTTCTCCGCGTCTCTTGACGCGCCTCATGGGATTCAATAAGGGCTTGGATTGATGGCTGGGGCAACGGGCTTACTCTGATCATGCTACCGCGGTATGGTCAGTCTTCTCAGACAGGTAGAGCGACGCTGTGTGGGGCAAGCAACGCGAATTTAGGAACCGGCAGTCCAACGGAGAACCGGTATTTTGGGACCCCCTGGTGACGTGTCACTCCCAGGGGACGACATGTGGCACTTTATGACATAAGCACCCTGTTTCTTATAAATAGTGAACTTTACAACTCAAAAAGGGACTTTTTGCTTTTCTTACAAAAATCACTTTCTCACTCTAGAATTTGGGAGCTCTTGGATTCTAGTGAGAGAAACATAACTTTGGACCGTAACTTTGGACCGTAGCATTGGACCCTG
>JAVXUO010000491.1:0-154117 GCA_033065855.1 Escallonia rubra | reverse complement strand
GTTAAATAATCTTACACGGATTTTGAACCACTGTACAAATTGTGATTTCTGATGAGATTCAAGTCCAGTGGGATCAGTGATTAAAGATTCCGCATCGAACTCACTGCAAATCAATATGCATTTAACTCGCTTAACACACTTTCAATTATGTACAGCAATGTAAGTGAATTAAGACTTTAACTTACTCAACGAATGCCGAAACTTCATCGCAATTTAGAAGGGCATATATTGTTGCAGCACTGTACTCTTCATCTGTTAGCCATCGAGTATACGTTCGGCCGAACGGACTACCTGACTGCTTGAATATTGACAATTGCCCTTCCAAATTTGTGCTTGCTCCGGGATCATTTCGGCCTAGTTGATTTAACCTTGTACCAACATCCGAACCGAAATATTGACTACAAAAGTTTACAAGTTCTTCCATTACGTAAGCCTCCGCAATTGAGCCCTCAACCCGAGCCTTATTACGGACTTTTTTCTTTAAATGGAACATGAACCTAGAAGTTTAGGGAATCGAGTTAGGTGGAATATCAATGATAACAGATGTCGCATTAAGTGTAAACGAACAACTGTAACAATTTAAGGATTACCTCTCGAAGGGATACATCCACCGATATTGCACGGGTCCACCCATTTTAGCTTCATATGCCAAGTGAACAGGCAGATGCTCCATTGAATCAAAGAACGAAGGTGGGAAGATTTTCTCCAGCTTGCAAATCGTCACCACAATGTTCTTCTCAAGCACTTCCATGTTACTCACCCGGATCGTAGAAGAGCATATATCTCGAAAGAAATGAGATAATTCAGTCAAAGTCTCGCAAACAACCCGTGGCAACAGTCCCCGGAAGGCAATAGGAATGAATCTCTCCATGAATACGTGGCAGTCGTGACTCTTCATCCCTTGGAACTTGCATTCCGAAACATTGCAACAACGAGATATGTTGGACGCAAACCCATCCGGAAGCTTCAAATTCTTAACCCACTGACAGACCTTCTCCACTTGTTTCTTGTCTAGACAGTAAGGTGCTTTCGGAAGTATGGTCCTCCCACTGACTGTCCGAGGATGCAATTCACGGCGTACACCCAACTGTTGTAGATCCCTTCTCGCTTTAAGGTGATCTTTCGATTTGCCCTTGAAATTCATCACTGTGTTGAACACATTATCAAAAACGTTCTTCTCAATATGCATCACATCCATGTTGTTTCGGATAACGAGCGTCCTCCAGTAGGCTAACTCCCAGAAGATACAAAATTTTCTCCAGTTGTGCTCTTTCCCGAACCCTGCAATCTTCTGATCCGGCACACCCTTACCGTGTGGTATGTCAGTATCAAGTGCCTCCAGGTGTGAGAGTACTTCTTCACCAGATGGGTAGTCCAGCGTGACAACCTCACGCTCGATTGTCCCGTCAAATTTATCCTTCTGCCTACGAAACTGATGGCCCGGTGGCAAAAGCTTACGGTGACATCCGAACCACGAGGCCTTTCCGCCGTGCTTTAACGTATGACCGGGGTTCACGCCCATACAAGCAGGGCATGCTAGCTTCCCATGTGTGCTCCAGCCACACGTCATTCCCAATGCGGGGAAATCATGTATAGTCCACATCAAAGCAGCCCTCATCTGAAAATTTTGTTTAAGGGATGCATCATATGTTTCGACTCCATGATTCCATAATTGTTTTAACTCATCAATCAACGGCCTTAAATACACATCTATGTCCTTACCGGGACTCTTCGGCCCCGGAATAAGCAACGACAAGAACATATACGGCTTCTTCATGCACATGCCTGGTGGAAGGTTGTAAGGGACAATAATAACAGGCCAACAGGAGTAAGGCGTGGTAGACTGACCGAAAGGGTTGAACCCATCGGTTGCCAGACCAAGTCTAACATTCCGAACTTCCTGAGCAAAAACTGGATGCCTGCGGTCAAACTCCTTCCACGCCTCTCCATCAGCTGGGTGGGTCAGCACATCGGCATCGTTGCTGCGAGTCTCACGGTGAGCCCTCATATGTTCAGCCGTACTGGAGGAGTAGTACATTCTCTGAAGCCGTGGTGTGACCGGGAAATATCGCAATATCTTCCATGCAATGTTTTTCTTCTTCCCTTTGTCCGGTTTGTACCTCGAATGATCACACACTGGACATAATGACAAATCCTTATTCTCTTTCCAGAATAATACACAATCGTTATTGCACGCATCTATCCGGTCGTAGCTCAACCCAAGTTTCCTCATCATCTTCTTCGCGTCATAGTACGACGGCGGTAGCTTTTCACTTTCGGGCAGTATTTCTTTGATGAAGGTAACAAACTCGTTAAAACCTTTCTCACTCAGCCCGTGGTCTGATTTCAACTGTAATAACCTACTAACCGCAGACAGCCGTGTGTGTTTCGGAGCTCCATCCCACAGCGGCTCTTCCGCAGCTCTCAACAACTCATAAAACTGATGAGCCCCCTCGTTCGGCGGTTGTGGCCTGTCGTTACCCCAGTCAACATTAGCATGCCCACATCCATAATCATATCTCGAAAATCATATCGTGCCTCCTCCCTAACTTCAGTTTGACTAGCCAGGTTGGACGACAATACTATCGTTTCCCCGTGCTGCGTCCACCTTGTGTATCCACCCATAAAACCGTACCGACGAAGATGCCATTTTACTTCAATTCTTTTTCTCCAGTGCAACAACTCACATCTACCGCACGGGCACCTTATCTTATCAAGGTCAACATGTGCAGGATGCGCATAAGCGAAGTCGAGAAATTCGTCAACGCGACACTCAAAATCTTCAGCATTCTTCCTTTTCATCCAACTTCGATCGACTGACATGACGACTGAATTATCGTACTGTATACCACCTTCAATAATGACCAGTGATTAAGCATTGCCGATGTAAATATCAATGCATGAATGTTACAACACGTCTACATATTTCCCCTCCACTCTTGAACAGGTAGTGGTCCTATCCCATTCAGAAAAGCACATGTTTATAAAACAGTGAATAACTCATGCTTAGTCCGATGTCTGTGGAAAATTCGGCAGCACCTCCCCGCATTTCTCCAAGTACACCACATCGATTAGGTGTTCTAACATTCATCTAACCTTGCTCAGGAAGGTTTGACGGATGTTAGAACACCAGATCTGTATGCACCCGGAGAAACACACGAGAACGTGTACCAAATATCCACGACATAGAACATAAAGCATGAGTCAAAATACTGTTTTATAAACAATTAGCTTTTCCAAACTGTCCAAACTGGACATCCAAAGGCTCATTACAAGGCATTACTTTGTAATGAGTACCTTTGAACGGGAACTAAGGGTTTTTATGCATGCATGTGTTCAGAAATTGATAAGATATGCAAGAATCTTTCCGAAATATCAAAACTGCAGAATGATCGTTGCATATGTTATCAATTCCACATTAAATAGAACTCGTTGGCAACGAGTTGAACCATCTCGTTGCCAATGGACTTCTCAAAACAACAATTAATATAAAGAAGGCAGGGTTTGTAAAGAACGAGTAATTGAACCATCTCTGGGCAACATGGAGTAATTATGGGATGTACAAGGGCTGATTAGGGCTAATTAGGCTTAATTGGGTTATGTTAGGGCTAATTAATGTTAATGAGGACTAGTTTCGGATAATTATAGCTAATTAGGGTTGATTATGACTAATTAGGGTTTAATTGTGCCGAGTAGTGATGATTAGTCCTAATTAGGGCTAATTAGGCTTAATTGGGTTATGTTAGGGCTAATTAATGTTAATGAGGGATAGTTTCGGATGATTATAGCTGACTAGGGTTGATTAGGACTAATTAGAGTTATGTAGTCCTAATTAGGGTTTAATTGTGCCGAGTAGTGATGATTAGTCCTAATTAGGGCTAATTAGGCTTAATTGGGTTATGTTAGGGCTAATTAATGTTAATGAGGGCTAGTTTCGGATAATTATAGCTAATTAGGGTTGATTATGACTAATTAGGGTTTAATTGTGCCGAGTAGTGATGATTAGTCCTAATTAGGGCTAATTAGGCTTAATTGGGTTATGTTAGGGCTAATTAATGTTAATGAGGGATAGTTTCGGATGATTATAGCTGACTAGGGTTGATTAGGACTAATTAGAGTTATGTAGTCCTAATTAGGGTTTAATTGTGCCGAGTAGTGATGATTAGTCCTAATTAGGGCTAATTAGGCTTAATTGGGTTATGTTAGGGCTAATTAATGTTAATGAGGGATAGTTTCAGATGATTATAGCTGACTAGGGTTGATTAGGACTAATTAGAGTTATGTAGTCCTAATTAGGGTTTAATTGTGCCGAGTAGTGTTGATTAGTCCTAACTAGCGCTAATTAGGCGTAATTGGGTTATGTTAGTGCAAATTATGACTAATTAGGCTAACAACAATCAATATGCGCATAATTGGGTTCATTTGGGCTAATTTGAGGTAATTACAGCTAATTTGAATTTTATCAGGTTCTTAGGGTTAATTAAAACTAATTAGGCTCGTTAGAGCTAATTAGGGTTAATTGATTTACTAAAATATTATTAATCAGGACTAATTAGGGCTAATTATAGCCAGCGCTGGAGCCACGATTAGATTCCAGGGGGTGCATGCTAAAAATGTCGCATTAACCTAACTAACCTAAATTTAATGCACATTCAACAACCTCAATTCCGACACCTCATATAGGGTGTCGATATGGTGTCCGATACGTTTCTGACACCTCCGGACACGTGTCAGACACATACCGACACGTGTCTGACACATACCGACACGTGTCCGACGCCTTTGGACACGTGTCCGACACCTCCGGACACGTGTCCGATGCCCAGCGACACGCACCTCCGGACACATCGGCATACGTTAATTTGTTTTCTAAATGTCGGACACCGTCGATCAGACGTGGTGTCCGTGTCTGCGCTAACTAACAGGTATCTCAATCCAATTGGGTCCCATCCTCCGTCAACAATCTCAATTCTCAATTCTCAAATGCTCAATGCAATAAAAATTAACAAAAATCACACATTCAATCCAATTGGGTCCCATCCTCCGTCAACAATCTCAATTCTCAATTCTCAAATGCTCAATGCAATAAAAATTAACAAAAATCACACATTCAATCCAATTGGGTCCCATCCTCCGTCAATAATCTCAATATCTCAAATGCTCAATGCACAATCTAAAATCATCAATTAACAACCTAAAATCATCAATTCATAATCGCAATTACTTCAAATGCACAGCTAATAACCTAAAATCATCGATCAATAATCACAATTCTAAAACGCACAATTAACAACCTAAAATTATCAAACAAATGATCAATGTTCAAATGAGAAAAAAATGTTCAAAATTCACATATCCGATGCGCTTGAATTATTTCAATTTAGGGTTCGATTGTATTAGGGCATTCAATTTAGGGTTCAATTAGTTTCATTTAGGGTTCGGTTCGATTAGGGCATTCAATTTAGGGTTCAATTACTTCAATTTAGGTACAATTAGGGGGTTCTATTGATTCAATTTAGGGTTCGGTTGATTTGAGGCATTAAATTTAGGATTCAATTAGTTCAATTTAGGGTTCAATTAGGGGGTTCTATTGATTCAATTTAGGGTTCGGTTGATTTGAGGCATTCAATTTAGGGTTCAATTAGTTCAATTTAGGGTTCGGTTGGATTAAGGGGTTCAATTTGGGATTCAATTAGGGTTCGGTTAGATTGGGGCAATCAATTTAGGGTTTAATTAGGGGTTCAATTAGTTTAATTTAGGATTCGATTCAATTAGGTCATTCAATTTAGGATTCAATTACTTCAATTTAGGGTTCAATTAGGGGGCTCTATTGATTCAATTTAGGGTTCGGTTGATTTGAGGCATTCAATTTAGGGTTCAATTAGTTCAATTTAGGGTTCGGTTGGATTAAGGGGTTCAATTTGGGGTTCAATTAGGGTTCGGTTAGATTGGGGCAATCAATTTAGGGTTTAATTAGGGGTTCAATTAGTTTAATTTAGGATTTGATTCAATTAGGTCATTCAATTTAGGATTCAATTACTTCAATTTAGGGTTCAATTAGGGGGCTCTATTGATTCAATTTAGGGTTCGGTTGATTTGAGGCATTTAATTTAGGGTTCAATTAGTTCAATTTAGGGTTCGGTTGGATTAGGGCATTCAATTTAGGGTTCAATTAGGGTTCAGTTAGATTGGGGCAATCAATTTAGGGTTTAATTAGGGGTTCAATTAGACCCGTCGCTAAAAATCTATTCCGTCGCTAAAAATCTTCATCAAACTATGGCTTAATTAGTAGCTCAGCCACGAGGAGCACACAAAACTCTTCATCAAACTCTTCTTAAATACACAAAGAGTTAGGAATATAACTTTTTATGATATCAAACTTAGCCTTTAGAATGTCGCAGATGAGACACTGAGACTAAATCCTCCTGCCCCATTTCTACTGCCACACGAATCATTGCAAGATAGCACAGTTTGTGGAATTGATGTACCACGAGGCACAATGTTGCTGGTCAATTCATGGGCGATTCACAGGGACCCTGAGCTGTGGGGGGACTCGTCAGAATTTAAGCCTGAGAGATTTGGAAGAGTGGGAGGTGAAGGGTATAAGCTGATTCCATTTGGTGCTGGGAGGAGGGCTTGTCCAGGGGCTAGTTTGGGCAGGCGTGTAGGGGGGGCTGGCACTCGGGGACTTGATTCAATCTTTTGAATGGGAGAGAGAGAGAGAGCAAAGACGAGGTCGACATGAAGGAGGGGTCAGGTCTCAACATACCCAAAGCCGAGCCTTTGGTTGCTCTGTGCAAGCCTCGTGAAGCCATGGTCGATCTCCTGCCTAAAATTTGACGACTTTAAGGCAATAGAAACATTATGTAGGCGAGCACCCTTGTCGGCGCTTGATTTGGACTGGTCATGTTTATGATGAAACCTGAGTGTTCTATTTGATGCGGGTCCTGTGACCCTTGACGTGTCCTCACAAAGCAAATAACCATTGCTTTACACATCTAGAGATATGCAGACCCCATGTAGCTCAATGCAATTTTGTGATTTTGGGACATATAGTTCATGCCCAGCTTTAGTTTATGTGCATAGCTAGTCTAAAGATAATTCTTGAAGATATCAGAAGTATGCTACACTTCAAGCCCTTGTAATTGTCGTTGCAGTAGCAGCTTGGTTTTTCATATAATTATTGCCTTATCAAGTGTAGTTCAGTAAGCTTGAGTTTTACTTGGTCCGTTATCTTCGCAGAATTTATCGTGAATGAACCTTGAAACAAGCCACCATGAGCCCAACTCCAATGGATTGGTTCCTTTTAGATCACCAGCATTAAATCCCTAATATCTCCTAATCATATTACAGGGACCCCTCAAATGTACTGAAAAGTCTTCATCGCTGCGAATTCAACTGTCAAACCAAATTAAACTGCCCAATCTGCTAAAAGATACTACTCCCAGGGTTTCATAATTTTCGTCTCGTTTAACTTTTAGCAAATTCCTCAAAATAGAACTCTAACGGCTAAACATTAAGTTGAACTCAAACCATTATTTGTGATCAAATAAGTACGTATAGCTTGACAAGTAAAAACTAGGGCGGGAAAACAACGAGTAAAGTCAATATTTCATGCTCACATTCTATACCATAAGGCAAATGAAACTTGCGCGTGATCCTACTGAATTCTGAGATTAGTGGGGTGTGTCTCAATACTTTCGAGTCAAAATGCACAAAATAAAAAATAACAGAATCACCAGACAAAATGAAGGAACGGTAATGCCATAACCATGTCACATAACGTAACTTCCAACTAGGGCAAAAACAACAAACAAAAGTCAATGTTTGCACGCTCGAATTTAATTCTATTCTAAGGAACTTCGCCAAAAAATGAAATGACTTACGATATCACACAGAGGTCAAGGTTCACTTGCTATGAAATCATATCAGCACAATGCAAAGTCAAGAACGTACATATTGAAGACAGAAGACAAAGAGACATACATTCGATCCAAAGCTGCCGGAGGTGAGAAGGGTCGTAGGGTGGTCGTCGATGCTCGCCGGAACCGTGGGTGGTCGCGAGTCGCGACTGTCAAGCACTGTAGTGGGTTGAAATGGCTGTTCACAGGAGCTCGCCGGTGTCGCGTGGCTGTTCACATGAGCTCGCCGGTGTCGCGGGAGCTCGCCGGTGTCGGGGGAAGTCGCCGGTGTCGCGGGAAACGATGTCGATGCTCGGGAGAAAGCTGGTGCCCTAATTGAATTGCCTCAATTTGAAATACATCTAATCTTTTTAAAGCCTTTACCGACGGAAAATACCCGTCGGTAAAAGTCCGTCGGCAAAACCGAACTTTCACCGACGGGTATTTTTACCGACGGTATTATTCCGTTGTTAAATAGTTTTACCGACGGGTGTGTTCTGTCGGTAAAAGTCCGTCGGCAAAACCCTACTTTCACCGACGGTTATTTTTACGGACGGAATTATTCCGTCGTTAAATAGTTTTACCGACAGACTTTAAGCGACGGGTATGTTCCGTCGCTGAAACGACTTTTAGAGACGGAATTTCGTCCGTCGCTAAAAGTCCGTCGCAAATTGAGTCTTTTCTTGTAGTGTACATCTGAGAAACAAGGTACAGACATATTTCTTATTACGAAGTTCTCTAAGTTACTGGTTCTAGTGTCTAGACTCAAGGATATGAAATAGAAGTTGTTGCTGCTTAAAATATATCCCGCGTACGTTGCGGAACCCGAGCCTGGACCGATGACCTGCAAGACAGAAAACGAGTGACCGCCGGGTGGGGTTCCCGGCGGAGAACTCTCCGATGCTTAAGTCAGAGCGCACCTACATGATAATGACTCTGAAAAAGCATGAATGTGTGTAGTTGTGTAGTCGTCCCTTTTACCTGGGGGGTAGACCCCTTTATATAATGGTAGGAAGAAGAGCCCTAGTAGGACTTGAATGTGAACAAATCCAATTAGGATTGTATTAGGATTATAGAGAATCACATGTCTATCTCTGATGATAGAGTCTTGATAAGATAATCCCCAATGTCCTAGTATGACTGAGAGTGCCGGTATTTCCCAATTATTGGGAGTATATTTGAGATATATCAGAAGTGTCTGAACAACTTCAAGTGGCTGCTGTGATTTCAAAATTACTGACCACCTCGGAATAATTATAGAAAGAAGTTATTGCATACTTTTGAAGATTTCACCATAGACCAACTCATTAAGCATGTTCCAATTGAAGAAGAGACTCGTTTTCGCGAGCATAGATTTGCAATCAAGTTTGAGACTAAGGTAAACTATATGGAGACTAACACTCAGAAATCTAAAAATGTTGATACTAAGTCTGGTAATAAGAGAAAATTTATTGAAGCCTCAAGTTCTGATTCTGCCAACAGTAAGAAGAACAAATCATGTTTTTTCGGTAACAAAAAGGGCCATTTTAAAAAAGACTGCATGTTCTATAGGAAATTGAAAATGGAAGGAATTGCAGGGCAAAGGAAGGAAAATGTTGTCGAGGATCAATCTACTCCTGCAGAAATTATAGCAATGGTTGCAACTAATATGATAACAAAATTCAATATGGCAACAATTGAGAAATTGCAGATTGGTGGTATGACTCTGGTGCCTTGGTGCATTGTTTCAATAACAAATAATATGTTCAAAAATTGTGAGGTTGTAGAAAAGTATGACATCTCGACGGGCAATCATCACATTGCCAAAGTTCTTGGAGAAGGGACTGTTAAACTGCAATTTACCTCCGGAAAGAAGCTACAACACCCCCAGCCCTAGTGACGTCATCGGAACTGAGATGTCAATTTTGTCGACGTCAGAAACTTTAATACAATACAGAGCTACTACAACTTTAAGATCATAAAGGGACGTCACAACACGTCCTTACAAAAATTTTCCTTGAAAGTACACATTGTACCGCAGTGGAAGCTATACAACTTAACATTTTACACCAAATTTGCGCCATCATGGTGATACATTTCTCACAGAATTTCAGTATGATTTCTCTTTGAATTTACCAGAGGTTTCTCCTCGTTCAAACCTAGTACCTGAAAAACACAACAGATAAGAATAAGTGAAAATCGCTAGTAAGGATAATACGAGGACTACAACGCACAATTATTTCGGAAATATCGGAGAATCGATTTTGAACTCCCAACGAAGGCAATGAATTTAAGAATGCCAAAGAACAAACATCTTCAATCACCTTGATACATCACTTTTTTTTAGATTGAGCGGCTTAAGCCCAACATAACATCATCATTTTCGATTGGACAGACTCATGAACTATGCAAGTGCGAGCAAACAATCATCATGGGAATAACAAGATAATAAAATCAGCAATATCAACTAAAATCAATTGCAATGCATGTTCGACTTGACACGACACAACCGACTTTAGCGCTTCATCCTTTTTGTCAATTACTTTATTTTTCACTGATCGCCAATTACTACACTTCACTGGCCCTCCACTTAATGATGCCCCTTCATACGGAGTGTTCATCTCAGTCTTGCATAGATTGAAAAAGATAGTTTTCATCAAAGGAGAAGATTTAGAGAGTATTTCAATCCTAAGTCCTCATCAACTTATCAAGCTTCAACAACTGGCTGACTAAGGAAAATGATTTTACCTTAAGTCCTTAACAGCATCCTCAACAAGAAATAACAGGCACCAAATCAACAGGTATTCCAGTACAATAACAGGAGTTCAACACAATCATCATTAATATAGTATGCTAAAAGAAACAATGAATAGCATTACGGAGCCGCACTATCCTTAATTGTTTGGCTTTTTAGTCGATGAACTCATCACTACCTGATTTTCTCAACGAATGAAATTACCTATCCAAAAAAAATCTCTTTTGTTAGAGAGCCTTATAATACAAACACGCACACCCCTTCCCGCTTATCTGGCCACAACTTAATACGGCTAGTTTGTTAACTAGATTTGCCTTAGCCCTTAAAAGTGCATTAACCGCACTGCCACCCTTCTTAACCCTATTTTACCCAATTTCTCTTTTCTTATGCTTCTTGCTGCTTAATCACGAGTTCCCACAAAACTAGTCACTGGGTGTGAAAAATTACCAAAACACCCCCAAGCATAGGTAAAATTACCTAAACAACCCCTGCCCACTATTGCACCAATAAACACCCAAAATGACTCAGAATATCCTTTTGAAACAATATAAACTGATTTTTGTACTGAAAAGTCATTTGGTGAAGTTTTCGCTCGAAAATCCTATCTGGATAACCAAATTAAGCGCTAGGAAACTAGTTTTGTTTAAAATGGCAATCATTACTGAAATGCCATGAGATTTTAGGCATTAAGGTACCCCAAGTACACAAGGTTCCCATAAAATTTTCAAGTTAAAATAACCTCACCTGATTTGTTATTTTTAAAAATTCAAAACTCTATTTAAAGGATAAAAATATTTGGCATTCTTAGCCAAGTCAGAAAAATACCAAAAATTCATAGATTGTAGATCTTTTAAAAACAACGGGGGTTGTTATTTGGTGTTTTGCCAAATTCTAGCTTGAAACTATTTTTAGAAAATAAAGTTAGAAAAGGATAAAAAGGCAACACTTTTAGTGACAATAATAGACTCTACTCACCTTCTAATGGGTCAAAATACCTGCTTTTACACCTCAACCACACGCACCTGTGCTCTCTTGGTTTTGCACTCCCAAAAGCTGTTCCCCAACCCTCATATACCACCTGAAACACCACCATTTTCACTCACACACTTCACATACTCCATCCTTACATAATTCAGCTCCAATTCATTTCACATACGCACTCACTGCACATAAAAATACACACAGCTATGAAAAAAACACAGAGTAGCAGCGCACCAGAGTGATTTCAACCCCTCATTTCTCCTCACACAGACATACTCACACACTTCACCTTCGGACTCCACTCCATACCTCCCATAGTCCACTCCATTTCCACCTATTTAATATCACCATTATAATTAGCATGGAATTAGATCAAAATATAACCAATTCAGCCTTAATTTTCCTCAAACACGCACCAAAACACTAAGAACGCGCACACTAAAAAAAACTGGTTTTTACCTTATTTTGAGGACCTGTAACTTCTTTAATTCTCAACGAAAACACCTTCTGTTTCTTGCAAATTCTTCCTTTCTCTTTCTTCTATCAAACCTCAGTTCATCCCTTCACGAAATTCTGCCTGAATTTTATTTAATTGCCCCCTCAAACAGCTACTCCACACACCGAAGGCTAATTTTTGTCTGAATTTGATGGTCAGTAACTCCTTCCATTCTTGACCAAATTGTCATATGTTTCTTGCGTCTTCTTCCCCTTTCTTCCCTCTATAATTCATCATTTTAAAACATTCCCAAAATTCCCTTTGTTTTCTCCCCTATTTCCCATTAAACAACTGCTCCTTGTAGACTCCTTTATGGCAGCTCAACTCCCACTTAACTTCACATGCACACACTCCACCTCTTGAAAAATTTACGGTGTCATTCCCCCTTGTTTCTGGTTGTCTTTGGCAGCCACTAATCCATGCAAAACTTTCTTCTTATTTTTTTATTTTTATTTTTAATAATTAAATAATAGTTAAAATTAATTTTACTTTTTTTATAACTAGGATATTACAGTTTTTTATTCTGACGAACGTATTTCATTCTCCATATGTGAGGAAGAATCTAATTTATGCAAATTTGTTATGCAAGAAGGGTTAAAGGCTGTTATAGAGGCAGAAAAAGTTATTTTATCTTAGAATTGTGTATTTGTTGGACAAGGATTTTCATTTGCATGTTTAATTTAAGTAATAATAAGGTGGATGTTTCTATTTATTTGGTTGACTCTTCTATTGATATATGGCATGCTCGTTTATCACGTTAATCTTCGATCAATCAAGTTTTGTCTACACATAACCTGATTCCTTATGTTAGTGACAATTCTAGAAAGTATCAAATATCTATACAAGCAAAAATGACGAAGAAACCTATCTTAAAGAATGAAAGAATATCATAATTGTTTGACTTTGTACATTCTAATATGTGTGAAATGAATGGTCCATTAACTAGAGGTGTGAACCATTATTTTATTTACTTTTGTAGATGATTATTCTAGATTCACTCATGTGTATTTGATGAAAACAAATATCAAACAAATATTCACCACCTCGATGATTGTGTATTTGACTTACTTGAATGTTAGAAAACCTTAGTTGAAAATCAAATTGGCAAGGTAAATAAAAATCATGCACAATCATCGAGGTGGTGAATATTGTCCAAATGAATTTTATGTCTTTATGAATAAAATGGTTCGATACATCAAACAAGTGCACCTCATACCTCATAACAAAACCAAATAGCCAAAAGAAGAATATGACGTTGCTAGATATGATTAATGCTATGCTTATGCATGCTAAGTTACCAAAAAATCTTTGGGGGGAGGCATTATTAATTGCATGTCAGATATACAATAGAATACCTTAAAGAAGTTCAAAACTTCTCCATGTGAAGGATGGAAAGGAAGAAAGCCTAATTAAGCTATTTGAGGGTATGGGCTTGTGTAGCTTATTACAGAGTTCTACATGAAAATTTTGATAGTGTGATTTTATCACACAGTTTTAGACGAAATGGAGCATATAAATTCCAAATTCACAATGGATTATGGAGTAGAAATCAAAGATTTTGGTACAATAATATTTTCATTCATACTCTTTACATTGTGTTTACATGTATATATACTAATAGAACAACCAATTTAGATCCTACAATCACTCTAAAACCTATAATCAAGCATACAATTATCCTTATAATTAAGCAGAAAACTATCCCTATAATTAAGTAGTCATTATCTACAATACATGAAAGTTTTCTCTACAATACAGGAAAGGATCACAAGAAATCATTCAAATCGCAACACTCCCCCTCAAGTTGGTGCATAGATATCCCACATGCAAAAGCTTCGAGAATACTCTACTTGAAACTGCTTTAGTGAGAATATCGGCCAACTGATCATCTGATCGAATATGAGGCAACTCCACAATCTTCTCGTCCAACTTCTCCTTAATGAAGAATCTATCTACCTCCACATGTTTTGTGCGATCATGTTGAACTGGATTATGAGCAATGTCACATGTTGCTTTATTATCACAATAGAGCTTGATTGGCTGCTTAGATACATAGCCTAGGTCTTGTAACAGAAGTCTTAGCCATAATGCCTCACATACTCCAAGTGCAATACCTCTAAACTCAGCCTCCACACTTGATCTTGCAACAACATTCTGTTTTTTGCTTCTCCATGTAACTAGATTACCTCTTACAAAGGTGAAGTAACCTGAAGTAGAACGCTTGTCATCTACTGCTCCAGCCAGTCTGCATCCGTATATACATCCACACTCTGGTGATCCTCATTTCTAGTGAATAAAATTTCTTGTCCAGTAGCAGACTTCAAATACCTCAAAATACGTAGAACTGTATTCATGTGTTGCTTTCCAGGATTGTGCATATACTGGCTTACAATACTTAACGCATAAGCCAATTCTGGCCTTGTGTGTGCTAAGTACATTAATCTCCCTACGAGTCTCTGATATCTTCCTTTATCAACCGATACTTGATTGGATTCAATACGTAATTTTAATCCTTCTTCCACCGGTGTATCCACTGGTTAACATGCTAACATACCAGTTTCTCGTAGTAAGTCTAAAGCATACTTTCTTCTATCTTACACTTTAGATTAACTTTAAGTAATAAGCATAAGTCTAAAGGTTATAAACACACATAGTATACTAAAAAGAAACACTATAAATTTAAACGACACAAAAGTACAATGAGGAAGTCAACTGGAGTCGGCGAAGATCAAAGATGTACTCGGCAGTCAAAGGGATCACAATACAAATAAAAGAGGCAGGAAACCTTACATGGTTCACAATATTTCACCGGCGATTTTCCTCCAAAACACGGCACCAATCAGCCAGGCATCAAACCAACAATCACAAACAAGGGCTAATCTAGACTGTATTTGACTTCACCCCCCCCCCCCAACAACCTTACTCCACACCCAAATCCCACACACAGAACCCCTAGAGTATATTACCTTGGAAAACCCTCCCCCCATCCCTAGGGCCTCAACCCCCCTTCCCCACCCCCCACCCAAACACACAAACACGCCTAAAACCCCCAAAACCCACCCGAGGCCCCAACCCCCCCCCCCCACCCACAGGACATCACGGCTTACTACACCAAAACCCTAGACACTGAGCTTAGTAACCAAAACAGACACCCTACAGCCAACTAAAAAGCCCTAATTACTGCCGGCGAAAATCCCGACCGCCGCTGGTAGGATTCCGGCCACTTTCGCTATAAAAGATCTAACCCTAGCAAACCCAAACCTTTTCAATCAACAATACAAACCAAGCAAACCCATGAGCAACATACAGATCAAGACCTATCAGATCTAGAAGATCAAGGAAAACCATAGATCTTCACAGATCTGAAGAGATCCGGCGAATCGGCGTAGGTGCAGACATCACCGTCCCCGATGGTGGTTGGGTAGGATGGCGTCGGCCACCTCACCGTAGTCTTCCATCGTCTTCCATCCGCGATCAGCCGCCATCTGCGAAAGATGACCACCCTCAGAGTGAAAACGCACTAAAAGAAAACAAGATGTATATATGTCCTAGGCCGCATTCCGGCCAACGCCCCACGCGCGCCATCGCACGGTGGGGCGGCCGCGGTGGCTTGCTGGGGAAATTTTGCTTAGAGAGAATTAGGAGAGATATTTTTAGAGAGAGAAACTTCTGAACAGTAATATAAGTGTTCACTACCAACTTTGCAATAATGTCTATACTTCATATTCATCTCTATCTCATTTGTCCATGCTTATACATAAACAATGACAATACCATATGCCATACAAGCAACCAAATAATGGCTTTAGCACCACTATAAGAGGCAGGATACTGGTGTGCTTTCCCCGTCGAAAGTTCAAGGGGAAAAAAGTTTGAATAGATTCGTTTATCGTATAATAACATTATGTAATGGTTCAACAAACACTACTGAAATGTTACTCGAGATATACTCACATATTCTTTTGGGTTAATTACACCCATATCCCTGAGGTTTAGGTGAAATTACACGCGTGTCCATAAGTTTGAAAATAGGCACTTATGTCCTTTGACCTAACGGAAATACTAAAATACATAACGGTTCAGATGCAATGACCAGAATGCCCATCCCTTGCAAATGTATTTCTTCAAAAGCCATTCCTCCTCCCACCACCACCGCCTTGCGGTAACCGAGCCAACCAAGAAAGTCAACCTCGAAGGCATTGTGCGCACCTCCCTGTCACAGAAAGTTTGGAGCAATAAATTAGGTTTGAACTAGTTCAGTCCCTTAGGTAGCAAACACAATCTAAAGAATTCAAGTGGGTTTGCCTCCTCATGTATCTGACGCTGGTGAGAAGAAGGATCCTGCGGATGCCTTTGCTGCCCTGCCACTACAGATTAGCACTTCACAAGCAACTCAAGCCTCTGATGGCATTAACAATTCTCAAAGCATTCAAGTTTGAAGAATGGGAATGGGATTAGACAAAGACACACTCTGATGGCATTAATAATTCTCGATGGATTGCCGAACCCACCATGGCGGCGGCTAGGAGGGTGCGATGACGGGATGGGGGGAGGATCTGTACAACGATGGGGTGTGATGAGAGTGGGTGGGTGCGGCGAAGAGGAGGGGGGATGGGGGTGCAACGATTGGATGGGGGGAAGGTGTAGGCGCCGACTGTGTTGGGGGGAAGGTGGGTGCCGCGCGACTGGGTTGGGGGAAAAGTGGAGGTGGTGACGGGTAAGGGGGAGGGTGGGGCCGGAGACGTCGTGAGAGGGAGGATGGGGGCGGCGGTGGGGAAAGAGGAGTTGCAGAGACAGATAAGGGTTTTTTTAAATCCCTAATTTGGACAGTATGAAAATCAATAAGGTTTAGAAATAATTTTAAATTAAATAATATGGTATATACTTTGCATATACAAAATGAGGGCAATATTGTGATTTGAAAAATACGTATTGATAGCTTAAGTAAATACGTATATTTTTTTAACGGATGAGTGACGGAAGGATACGGTTGTAACCTTTTGAAACATTGTGTCATTGACTATAATTTCACCATAACCTCAGGAACATGAGTGTAATTAACCCTATTATTTTCTATTCTTTAATTTGAAACTGGGAACATCAATCGTATTTAGATGCAAGTGCAGTCCAATGAAAGGGAAATTCTACGTGGGCTTCAACAGTTGGTCATCATCGAAGAAAGGGGAATGCAAGAGTGAAAATAGTCTTAAAGTATGCTTTCTAGTTTCTGGTTAGGATGTACTATTCTGGATTTACAAGTCGTGTTATGAATACAACATGCCAAAGTCTTGAAGCAACAAAAAGAATACAACAATTACAGTTGTATTAACCGCAAATCTAATTTTGTGCTGGTGCTACGAGCACAAAATATCTCTATTACATCCAATAATTAAAAATAATGACACATTTTGTCTTACAACTCCAGAAGCTATATCATCGCAATGAACCCACAAAGATAAAATGAAATTAATGACAAGAAATGAATTATATTTCCAAATCCAATTAACACAACCTGGTTCCAACAACCAGCACTACTCCAGGGACCACAATCGTCCACTCTCACTAAAGACACTGGTCAACCCCTTTCACAAAAGCTTCCCCACATTCTCATGCCCCCCACCCAACAAACATGGAAGACCCTTTCCATAAGGATGGTAATATACAAGAAGCAGAGAAATTGGACATGCGAACACAACTAGTTCCCCTCAACGAACAACAGGACCTTACAAGGATATTCGCACTTTCCCACAGTCACAGATTAAAAAGAGAGTCAATGAATGTTGGGCCTTACAAGGACATGTTGTTCTAAAAAAGGTCCCCAATGTATTTCTATTCCTGTTCACTTTCATCTCAAATGCACAATTGGTTCTTACCAACGGACCTTTGAACTTCCTTGGAGCTATGCTCATCTTACATGAATGGTATCTACATGTGGCCTACCGCACTGTTAGATTCAAAACAGTAGATTTATGGATACAGGTATCCAATATTCTGAGTGATTGCTATCATTACTCCTTGGCGCAGATGATTGGAATGGTTGTTGGCATACTCGTAGAAATTGATTGGTCCAATCGCAGAGTCGGGAATGGTGACTATTTTCATATAAAGGTACGAGTGGTACTAGATGCCCCTGCTTCTTGCAATATTCCTATCTCTACTGGATAATCAGAGGGTACAGTTACTCCGATGCACCTACAAATGCATTTTTTATGCCTCGTTTTCTCTATGGTCGGATTGGACACTAGAATATCATGTTCGATAAAACGCTTAGAGCCTTACCCAATTTAGACTGGAATCGTACTTCTAGAATTTTCATTTCACAAAATGCTAGGGGTTTTCGCCTACAGCATCTTTTTGACATATTTTCTCCATTACCATCCCCTGACAATAGTGATGATGAATTATTCGCTACAGCTACAGCGTCACCAGAGTTCGAAAATAAAGGAAACAATTCAAATGACATCAACATTGAACAACTGATGGAAGGACCGATTCAACCAGAAATGAACAATATACCATAAGTCGTGGAAGCTGTAGGAGGCGTGATTGATGCTAGAGGATGGAGCTAATCCACTACCAATTATCGACAACACCGAAAACCCGAGCTTACCTCTTGAACTGCACCAAAATAAATTACCACCAAACTTCTAATTCAAACCTAATCTGAATGAGTATGAAGAAAATCAAAACATTGTTGATATGGAAATTGATCCACAAAGTGATCCAAATTCAAGTGGTACAAACCAGGACGAAATTGAATTATCAACTGGATCGAAAAGTGACGTTTCACCGGCAGAAGCTTCATCGAAACAAGATCCTAAAATACCTGATGTAAATTTGGCTACGTATCCATAACAAGGAGTAACCCACGCACCGACAACTAAATCTGCAGAGCTTAGGGAAAATCAAATCTTATTGGATGGCACCACCATTAAAGTGCAAGTGGACGCCGCTTCACAAGTAGTTGAAGGATTTGGAAAACATCTTGGGCTAATTACACGTATGTTCCTGAGATTTGGGGGTAACTATAGGCAAGGACAATAGTTTGGACAAATTACACTTACGGAACCCTAAAAATCCTAACGGTTTTAACAAAATAACGTTATTGCCCTTACGTTAGAAAGTTATTTTTTTAAATGCCATTGTCTCTTTTTAGAAAAGAAAATCAGAAAAGAAAAACCCTTAATTTTTTTTTAAATGTGTCTGAACTTTACTCTCTCTCTCTTCCCCCACCCACTTCGCCGCCACCCTCCCCCCCCCCCCACCCTGCCCGCTGCTACTCCCCCACACCTCCGTCAGACCACGCCGCCATCGATCAGCCCCCTTCCTCTCCCAATCCCTTCGCAACCCCCTCCCTCGCCCAACCCCGTAGCAGTACCACAGCCCGTCCCCGCCACCCACAACCGCCAATCTCTCGCAACCACCACCAACCGCCTCTGCAATCACCGGAGTAAATCCCTATCGCCCCTTATCTCTGCGTTATAATACTCCTCACAACCGTGTAGATCGAGCAGCTATGGTGGGTTTCGTTGTTTGTTGAAAAGGCACCGTGGTGTTGGGATGGTACACGGCAAGGTGGGGGGATGAAGGGGGCAGCGGCTGCGGGGTGTATGTGAGATTTTGTGTGTGTGTGTGTGTGTGTGTGTGTGTGTGTGTGAAACTAGACGGTGGGTGGAATTGATATGGTAAGGAGGTGAAATGGGGTTTAGAGAGAGAAAGGGCTGTCGGCAGTGTCTCAACGACGTGGGTTTGCCAAGGGGCTTACCGGCTGATTATTTGCAATTATTTGCGGTGTGGGTTTGCCAAAGGGCTTGCCAGCGTGGTGGGGTGGGTTTGCCAAGGGGCTTGCCGGCGTGGTGGGGTGGGGCGAGTCTGCCAGATGGTGGGCCAAGAGAGGCTGTTGGCTGCGTGGGGTAAGGGAGGAGGCTTGGGCTGCTGGCTGCGTGGGGTGAGGGAGGAGGCTTGGAGTGGGCGGCGAGATCAGATCTGGAGTATTGCCATTTTTTAAAAATTAAAGTTTAATTTCAAAATTATAAAAATTATTTAGGATATACTCTATAAGGGCAGTATTGCCATTTTTAAAATACGAAATGATGAAAAGTACACTTTTTGGACGGAATACTGACGGATGGACACGGCTGATACATTTTAAAAGTGTTTGGTCACGGAATGTTACATTTTAAAACTTAGTGTCCATGACTATAATTACACCCTAACCTTAGGGACATAAGTGTAATTAGCCCAAAAATCTTATCCTCTCACCAATCCACGTGCAAACCTATCAGAAGACCCACTCAACACCCTAACCTTTTGCCTCACTCTTCCCGTATAGTCAACAAATGGTGTCATGGACGGCTCACCCAATAGGGCCAACCTGAAAACCAATTTTGGGCCTAACTTCTCTTTAGACAAATTCATCTTGGGCCTCTCAGAACTTGGGCTTTCTCTTTTTGCTAACCCCATAAATCATCACTTTTTTAAGGATTTATGGACCAACCCCTCTCAAAACTTAAACCAACAACTCCCCAGGCCCAATCCAACTACACTAATGATAACAGAAAACACCCAATCTCACGAAGCCACTAGAAGGGCCCTCTTTTGATAACTCCCCCACAAACTCGGCACCTCCACAGCAGCCCATACATAACACTACCTCACAACCACCCACCCTCTCTGTAGATCTCGGCACCAATGCTAATTACTATACTCCACCTGCTTTAGACCCCTCTTCTTATGCATTTGCCAAGAGTATCTCCATCCTAAATAAGGACTTACAATTGCAGATACACAGCCAAAACCTTAAATTTAATTGGCAGTATGGGGGAACAACAATTGGGCTATCTTGACAATGATCCAATTTGGTTAGCCATCCAAGACAAAGGCAAATCTACTACGGCATTGCAAAATTCTCCTACTGATAAAAACCTTTTTAGCATTGGAATTTGAGGTGTTAAGTGATGACAATTAAACTCTTTTGGAATGGGGGACTGAGGAAAACTTACAGAGCACCGAAATGGAGAATGATCAGCAACTGAAAAGTAGCCGAAAGAGGTCCAATGCATCAATGCCCCTGTCGGATGGATCAACGGTCAACAAGAAAGGCAAAATCAGTTCCACGGGATACCCTGACCAACCACCAGGTGATCCTCCATATCTGCTTCATGATTATCATGCCTCTATACATCTTTCCGACAATCCTCCTATATTAGTCTACTGCTTGAAATTCATTTATTCTCTTAGTCTTATACATTCTTCCCTCATAACTCAAAATAAAAAGAAAAGGCCACACCTACATCCTGACCTTGACCGGAACAAATAGAAAAAGAGACTAAGGGTTAGATGTATTTTGGTTTGTAAAAAAAAGTGGACGGATCTCTCAAAATTTTAACCTTGTAAGCCTAGTCTTACCTCAATAATTTTTCCGTACACATCTCGCCTAAAGAAAAGAAGAAGAGACATTACAAATCTTACTCAGTGCCCTTTTCTAGTCTCTGAAGATAGAGAGACTCTAGACCTTTTTTTGAAGCCTTGTGTTAGACATGGCAATTTTCTGCCCGTACCCGCGGGTCAATCCGTACCTAGGGATGGCAATGGGGCGGGTCGGATGCAGATTTTCTAAAATCCGAACCCCCCCCCCCCCGCTAGTCAATGAATTTCCCCCCGCCCCAGACCGGGTTATGTATGTAAAATACCATAACCGATCCTATGTGGATTCAGGATCCCTGAACCCGCCCCGCCACCCCTGTAGCACGCAAAAGAACCCCAAACCAACCCAACCCGACCTATTATGCTTGATTTAGCAAATATTTCACACTTTTTAAACATGTATTACACCAAAACTTGCACCTGTGTCACAAAAAATAAACTATACACATCATATTAATGTCTAAAAATCCTAAATAAGACATTAGTAAATTATAACAAAGTTCAAATAAATTACAACATAGTTCAAATTAATGTTCAAATAGACTACACCATAGTTAATAGTTCAAATAGATTACACCACATTAATGTTCAATCACTTGGAAGTAGCAAACACGAGAGATCAAGCTCGTTCAGCTGGTCCGCATTCCAACTCCAAATACAACTGCAGTCACCGTTCACTGAAAAAATAATAGGAAATAAATGACATTAAAATAAATGGATACAAAAAAAAAAGTAAAATTAAACTGAAAGACATGACAACTTGTAGTTGAATGGGAAATATGGTCGTGGCAAAGCAGACTGGTGAACAAGATTCATGCATACAGCATACTGTCCCTGCTAGTTGCAACAATATTTGCAACAATTGAGTCAATTCTAGTTTACAACAAGAGGATATCTAGGCTTTAAAGTATTAGATTATATTTGCAAAAAGATCAAAGAATATGTCGATATGAAATTCTTAAAAGAAGTGGAAATAAATTGAGGGTACGGTGGTGTTTCAGATAAATGGAAGCGTAACAAAGATAAAATAACAGACGTTGTGGAGGTATATGTGGCAGAAATTGAGGATAATAAGATAAAGTTGTTTGATGGTTTCAAAAATAAAATACTAAGGGCTCATGCAGCCCATGCCAAATAACAGAGGACCTGTACCTGAGTGATTTTTTGCTTAGTACACATCAAAAAAAAATTGGGGGGGGGGGGGGGGTTGGGGAATTCAAATAGATTTATAATGTAAATTTTGTTTCTATGGTATATATATTTCTATTTACACCCAAAAAAAGAAAAGAAAAAAAGAAACCAATTACAAAGTTTCAAATATAAATTAGTAAAGCAACCACAAAATCTCAAATTTTGGTTAGACAATACCATTTCAAAGTTTCACAACAGATGTTACCCTAAAGTTATGGTTCCCCTTGATGTTGAAAGTGCACTCCACTGTATTTAGATGATGAACACTATGTGACTTGTTTCTCAGGAATTTATCACATTACTAACTAGTACAAGCCAATCTAGCTCTTTAGAGTTAAGGACATTAACTACAAACTGGTGCTTTACAGAACATCTATACACAACATTCACAAAATTTGATCACATCAAACAACTCCGCCATCCAATTTGACCCTACTGTGGAATTCAACATACATGCAGTTAGTCTAAAATAGAACATGCTTTTGCAGGGTGTTCTACTGGAAAGGACATGGAGACACCTGAGGTTTCAAGAGTGGAGCATACAGAGACAACATTTGACTTAAATAAGGAGTTCACTCCAAATAACCAAACTAAAGCTTTTGCTACTACTGGAAACCCCGTTGAATCATCTACAAGAGGGTCAAATAAGACGCCAAAAGCAAAGACACCTTGTGGAATTCAACATACAAATTTTTCATGATCGAGTTGAGTTCATTTTTGCAGATCCAAAAGCAAAGACACCGTACTGATTTTGGCAATTACATGGAAGAAAGATTGATTACCTGGCTAACATAAACCGGGCAGATTTCCTCAACGGTGGAAAGTGGTCGTGCACCGTGCGCCGTACGGTGGAGAGTGGCAGTGCGTCGTGCGGTACTGCGGTGGAGAGGCAGAGAGCCGAGAGTGGAGAGTCGAGAGTCAGAGTGAGAAGGCACAGATTAGGGATTTTAGGGTTTGCAAGAAAAAAAAAGAACATATATATATATGGTATCCTATGGACGGCTAAGATCAACTAAAATATTAGGGGACGGATAAGATTAACTAAAGAATTAGGGTAAGTATACCGGGGCAAGGCGGGTCGGATCGCGGGGTGGATTTAAGTGTATATCGTACCCGACCCTAACCCGCTGCGGGTTTTTAAAAAAACACCATACCCGCCCCACGCCCTGGTCAAAGTCAAAATAACCTGCTCCTATCGGGGCGGGACGGGGAGGAGATCCGCGGGTTCGGATTTTTTTGCCCTTATATGTACCCGGTCAAAAATCCCGGGTACGGGGTACAGATATGTGATACCCGTGAAAATTAGACCCATACCCGAACCGAACCGTTTTTTGGGTCGGTTTACGGGTTACCCGGTTATTGGTATATAAATGCCCTCAACCCTAATTGTCCAAGACATTTGCCTTCTCTCTTCTTCTCCACTTCTGCCGCCTCCCTCCCTCTCTCTCTCTCTCACTCTCACCAAAAAAACCAGTCGATCTACTCTCTCAAGTCTTAACAATCATGGATCCATTATCTCCGATCACGACCACACTACTCCACATCAAGTCCATGGCGCCAAGTCATTTCTCACGATCAGTTGTGCACAGATCTACCGTAACGTCGCCGCCAGTCCTATCATCACTCCGCCGCCATGGCCATCATTCGAGAAAGTTATCGACGGCACAGGCACCACGGCCACACCGTCGCCGACCGTCGCTCTTGACGGCGACCGCGACTGCAACCAGATCTTGTTCGCTTCGTCAAGGATTACTCCGGCGCGACCAGATCTTGTTGTTGAGAAGATCAACGGCATAGGCACCACGGCCACATCGTCGTCAACCGTCACTCTTGACCGCGACCGTGGCCAGATCTTGTTCGCTTCGTCGATTATTCCGTCGCCGGCCAGATCTTCTTGAGAAGATTTTCATTATTCTCTTGAAAATATGTTTTTTATTTTGTTAAATTAAGAAGTTTTAATCTTAATTTTCAGAGTTCTTGCTCTTGTTCCTGTGATATTTGTTGTGATTGTTGAATAAGTGGTTTTGATTGTTGCATATTGAATTTTGAATTTTGATGGAGAAACTGAGAATGTGTGATGTTTAGTAATTTGGGATTTTGAAGTTTTGTTGGATGTTAAAATGTGCCGAATTAAGAAATTAGTAGGTAATTAAAATACGTCTATTGAAAAAAAAAACAATTGGTTAGAAATTGGAATGTACCCGGGGGTAATACCCTACCCGCAAGGGTAGGGTACGGATTGTCAAAAAGCATACCCGAAAAAAACCGGGTAAAATATACCCGACCCATTTTTACCCCAAGTCTACCTTGTGTGCTTGAGTATCCATTTTCGAGGAAAAGAAGTACCGAGATTAGAGATAATCCTTTCTTAAAAAAATCGAGTCCCCCCACTCAGCTATCCTCTAGGGTTTCGGGTGTCCCCCCCAGCAACCCCTTCACCCCCAATGATAATCCTCAGCTGGAACTGTCGAGGGTTAGGCCAGGCCTGTACAGTTAAAGCAGAGATCAAACTGGCTCGCACTCACTCACCTGGGTGTGTTTTTCTTCAAGAAACCAAAAAAGATTGTGAGAAGATCTCTAAAATTTTTTGGAAGATGGATTAAACAAATTATGCCCAAGAACTCTCCAACAAAATTCGCACTTCACTCAGAGGAAAGACATTCTATGGGGCAATAAAAATGGATATGAGCAAAACATATGATCTAGTAAACTGGAAATTCTTAGAGACTATTCTTCTACAATCAAAATTCCCAATCTATTTCACCAAACTAGTTATGGAATGTGTAACCAGTGTTTCATATGAGATCCTCCTTAATGGGTCCCCCAAAAAAAGGTTTCAACCCCAATGCGGACTCTGACAGGGAGATCTTCTTTCACCCTATCTATTTCTGCTATGTGATGAGAAACTCTCTACATCGCTAAGCCAAGCTCACGTCTTGGGTGTTATCCCAGGGATCTCGGTTGGTAAGCAATGCCCGCCAATCAATCACCTGTTTTTTGCATATGATATTATGATCTTCACCAAATTAAATTAACCCACCTGTGGTTATTTGAGGAAACTCTTCAGCAATACCGTGTGCAGTCTGGGTAACTGGTCAACTACGACAAATCAACAATTGCACTGAGCTCTAATGCTACACAAGAAGAAATTAAAGATATTGCAGAATGTCTAGGAATCAAACGATCGGAAAAATTTGGACAATACCTTGGTACCACCCTAGATATAATCACCAACAAAAAACTATTTTTTAATGAGCTGATTGAGAAAATCAAAACCCGATGTGCGGGCTGGAAGGGATGCCTCTTGAATAAAGTTGGACGTGCGACCCTTATCAATTATGTGATGTCATCCCTCCTCACTTATCACATGCAGGTTTGTCTCTTTCTGGTATATGTCATTATACAACTTAACTCGATACTTGGCCGGTTCCTATGGGCAGGTGCAGAGCTAAAGAGTGGGGTGCATTGGATCAACTGGAATGCGATTTGTGCACCTAAAACTCAAAGGGGACTTGGATTTAAAGAACCCAAGCTTATTCAACAAATCGCTACTAGCAAAAACTAGTGGGAGGATTTGGGTGGAACCTCACTCGCTACTAGCTAAACACTTGCTTGGCAAATATTGCAATAGATCTTCCTTCCTTCAGAGTCCAGAAAATGGCAACTTCTCCTGGGGATGGAGAAGCATCTTAGCAGGAAGGAAAACACTCCTAAAAGGGTTACAATGTCTAGTTGGTGGTTCGCAAATTTTAATATGGCAAGACGATTGGATCCCAAACATTGGCTCGATACCAGACTTACCAGGACGTGGCTCAAAAACACCTCCAACATACGTAAGCGACCTAATCATAAATGGAAAATGAGATAAATTATTGAATCATTGGTTCCATCCTAGTGTGATCAAGAAAATTACAGCCATACACTTATCCCTGCACCTTATAGAAGACAATTTGGTCTAGAAGCACACACCTTCTAGTATCTTCTCTGTCAAATCAGGTTAAAGCAGCAGAATTACGTGAGACCGGGAACATTGTGGCCACCTTTGGAGATAACGGAACATGGCAGACAGTGTGGTCACTCCCGATCCCACTGAAAATGTACTTCCTTATTTGGCAGGCCTTAATGGAATCGCCTTCCCCTTCAAATTAAACTCCATCGTCTAAATATTTCTTCCACACCCTTATGTCCTCTTTGCCTTACAGAACAAGAAACCATTAATCACCTGCCCACGAGTGAGACCAATTTCATTTGGAGGACCGGCAGGAGTACGAACGGATGACATTTCTAGTACATTCAGAGAATGGCTCATCGCATGGCTGGCTAAGACAAAAAAATAAAAGCAAGTTTAAAACCCAAACAATTTCTATACTTACCACAATCTGGTGTACATGGATTCCCAGAAACCATTATATTGTTCGTCAAATAGAATTCGACCCTAGACTAGTAATTAACAATACACAGACCTTGATGACAAATATCCTAAACTTTAGTTCCTTATATATGCATACAAAACCTTTTTCTACTAATCCCACTGAGTCAGTTGCTCCCCATATTATCCATCATATTAACCCACGATGCTTCTTGCCTCTATCCCCAACCCATCTCATTTTTCTTGGCATTCAGTTTTGACCGAGCTCGACTAAGAGTAGGGGTAAGACTGACATGCATAAATCATCAAAACTTAAGATATGGGTCAGCAACTATATCTACTAGGGCCTCTGATTGGATCCAAGGGTCTACTTATATGGACTTCTAGGGCACAATCCAAATATTTAGCTCACATCGTACTATTAACTGACTCTAAATTTTTACTCTCTCAGTTAACAAATACTGAAGATGTTCTGGACACAGTGGCACCGATAATGTATGATTTCTGTCAGATAATAAACAATATGCACTTTGTAAGTATTGACCGAACCAGACGCTTACAGCTAAAGGAGGCCAGATCACTAGCATCTTTTGCATGTCACACCCGCATCGATGTTCATCAGGACTGAGTTAATGATTTATGTTGTAATTGATATAACCTTTTGCTTTTGTAGGATGTACCATGACAATTATAATCATGACCTATTATGCATAGCCGAAATGATTAATTATGTAACTTTTAAATTTCAATGCAATTCTCCTTGTACCAAAAAAAAAATGCTACTTTTTCAATTGAAAATAAAGAGGTGGAGGCTTAGGGCACCGTGGAGTGGGCTTTCTGAGTTGGACATTTAGAGAGCTACATTTTCAATTATCGCTTAAATTCTTTCTGTTTCCCCCCCCCCCCGAATTATTTTCCCAAACTTTGCTTTCACTCTAAGAAATGAATCCAAACGACTGCACGACTTCAATAGGATATTCGATTGAAAATAAAGAGGTGGGGGCATGAATCATTCCCAATTGGACCGGTTCATCCAACAGGTATCTTCGTCACAATGGTTGGGTTGGCAACCATTGACATGTGATCTTCGTCAAAAATTCAAAGAAAACTGTGGCAGCAACCAAAACCATCACCACTTATTGGTATTCGCCACCACCGCATCTGCGTGCATAACAGCTGGTTAACTTTTGCCGCAGCCTGTCACCACCACCATCAACCACCCCAACGGCGAACCACCTCTGCCGATGGCCACCACTGCCCGTCACTGACCCCTCTGCAGATTCTGGCCGTCTGCAGCACCCTAGACCACTGTCGGCATTAACTAGCACTAGCAACCTCTGGCGACCACCACTTCCGCCACCATTACGGCCAACCACTCACCACCACAAATTATTAATATTTATTCTCTGTACGTTAAAAAAAAAAAAAAAATCTATATATTTTGTCCACCAACCCAGCCAGATCAGTTTTTTCTTGGCTTGGGTTGGATTTTAATAGCATATACGGGTTTATATGCGTTAGGTTGAAATTTGAAACCTAGCCCAACCAACCCAAGTGGCACCCCTAAACAAGATATATACTATGAGACTTCCAAGCAAAAAACAAAAATAGGATACGCAAAATGGAACAAAGACCAAAAAATGTTGTAAACGCAAAAAATGAAACAGTATAGAACGAGGGATATGCCCCACCCTGGTTATCTTCCTCCCTCAGCACCAAACTTGAAACCTAAGTTCATCTATGGGTAAAACTGCAACCTCGTATCAATCTCCATATCATATTAGCTCATCAAAGACAAAAGGGCTTCCTCCATATCTGCTCTTCATACTGCTTTCCCACCTCTTCTTTGGGGCGTTCAACATTGCACTTCTTGCAAATCATGTTCTTTCTGTAATTAAAAACGCTACTACATCTGCAGAAATAAATCCACATGTTAATTAACAGATTTAGTCAGTCCGCTTGGATATTACACCTCGATCTATTGGAGAAAGAGACTCACGAGGGGCACTCCCACTCTCCAGGATTTAGCTGCCTTTTGGGACGAAGTTCTTGGCAACCCAAACAATTGGTGTTATTCGCAAAATTCACGAACCCACATCTGTACATAGAGACAACGAAGGGCCGAAAATGAAAATATAGATACACAACAATGGGAACAATATACATGATCTTATTCTGCAGATAGAACTATTAATGAGTGAGATCGTGTTTATGGTTAAATTAAGCATATAGTAGGATTGTTTATGCATGATCCCTCACGCTTCAGATTCTCTCTTTTCCTCTCTCCTCCAACCTCCCAACATATTTCCATCCTTGGCCTCTATCGAACACCCTCGCACGAATGAATAATTAGCATTTAAAGAGCTTGACCTGTGTTTAAGGGTTGGTTTTTCCTTCGTCAAATTAGGTATCGACTCCTACAAAGTCTCTTCTTACTGCAAAGTCTTCATTTAAAATAGGTATAGGCTCTATCTCGGCCCCTGCTCGCCAAGTTGAATACAGTGGTTTCCAATATCTACTTGGAAAATTTTGTACCGGTTGAGTTTTTGGTCATTGATTGAGGTTGAAGGGTGAGCGTCAATCTAGATCTTGTAGTGACTAGGTCTTCCCTTCTCTGTATATTTTGACCAAATCTAAATATCTTTCTAGGTACTCTCGACAATCAAGGGACTGTTCACGTCTGAGTGCTCTGAACAACATTCTCTGGCTTTGTGTGTCACTTGGGTCATGGCTGAATCAAGGTTATCCATCAATCTCTTCGCGTGCAAAAAGTTCTGAAATAGTTGTCCTCGGAAGTACATATGCTGGGGCCAGATCCCGCTTGATGTTCAGCAAAACTTGTCAATGTAGATTTTGATGACTTCTTGTCATATCATATGGGGGCTATTTCGGCTATGTTTATGGTGATTCGAGTATGGTGTAACACTTCTACTGTAAACTTCTTTAGAGCATTCTACAGCACTTTGATTCAAGCATGCACACTTCAACAGACGATATATCCATCGAACTCAGATATCTCAATGTTTACTTGTCTAGTGTTCTTAGGCAGATGTTTATCCACTCACTTCTCCAAGAACTTGGGTGATTCATCCTCCAACCTTTACCAAATGGTGATAAATTCTCCTCCCAAACCCGAAGATAGAGAGCAAATACATGGATTGATTTGCAATTATTGGCTCTGGGTTGAGAATAAAAGCTTCCAATTTATTGATGTAAACCATTATTGTCTTAAGTAGTAACCATAGTCTGATTAAGAGGCCATTTGGAATTGATTCTCAATGGTAGATTTTGATTAAATCAGAATCAGTTTCTAAAAATCAGCTTTAATCTACTTTAAGCATAATAGATTAGAAGTTATTGAAGGTGTTGGATAAAATGGGATTAAAGTAAATTTAGTGTGACAAAATTAGCATACAGTAGATTCAAATTGAAAGGGGACACTAAATGTTTGTTCATATATATGAGGATATTCTGGTAATTCTTTTGGTCAAACCTGATTCTCCAAAACTGATTAAATCAGAAACCAAGAAAATGAATATTCTGGATTTAATCAGTTTACCTTTTTTTTTGCCGAACACTTCAAACCTAATTTAATCAGGTTTGGTCAGTCCATAATCAATCTAAAACACCCTCTAAGGGGTAGCATATGAAGCTTACCTTGTGTAATTCTCTCCCAATTGTTTCGCTTCAGTCTCCTATTGTTCATTTTGCATTCTCCCGGCTGAGATGCATCATATAATTTTATTAGGTAAAAGAATTCTTAAAACATATTTTCAAATAAAAAAGGTCTGCTTTTCTTATTGATTAAAGATGACAAAGGTGCAGCTTGAATTAGAGGAGTATGCTGAAAGAAAACCATGTTCTCAGCTCCGTATGTTCTGCTGTAAAACTCGTAACATTGTGTAAGCAATTCGAGAAAAGATGATAGAGAACCTTTGTTACATGGACTCGCTACGAGTGTCCAGGTCGGGTACGTGTTCGAGCGTCAGATTCGTCTAATTTTTAATTCACAAGACACGGGGACACGGCATATTAATCATACATATTAATGCTTTTAGTTATTCCTAAGGTAAAATGGTATTTTATGTGACGCACATGGTGTTAATTGAAAGTTGTCTTATCTCAAAGTAGATAAAATTAAAAGAAACACTATAAGATAGTGTTCTTAGCGGCATATCCCATGAGATGTGTGGACACAGATCTCATACCCATGTCCAAGTGTCGTGTTCGACACCGGTACTTCAGGCATTCTGAAGAGTCCATGTAACATAGTAGAGAACGTGTTTATTGTCACAAATTTTGTGTGCTTGAAAAGTGCAACAAGAAGTCCATAATGCACAAAGTTTTTTTCCATTTTCCCTTGTTTGAATCTTGTAAATGCAGGAGTCGGCCGCCCTCCGAGAGACTTTGATGGCCTTTTCTGACAGATTCTCCTGTGTGTACTTTGATTGTACATGAGTTTCTCTTCGGTGGTTGCTCGTTGTATTTCTTACTTCTCGAAAGGAAATTATATAGCATATATATAATCTATCATAAGATGAAGCATCATTATAAAGAAAGACGATCAAGAAGGTGGAGGTGTAAAATGAGATGAAACAACATTCTCAGAGAGGGAGTTCAAGAAGACAGATTAGTAAAATGAACTTACTGTGGGCAATTCCAATCTCCTTTCTTCATCTCAACATCCGCAGAGACCCCCTTAGAACCCTGTGTTTTGCACTTCAGGCACCGCACATTTCTCGAAAAGTTCATGAAACTGCATCTGCAACAATGATGGATGGTTTTCATTCTATACAAACTCATGCATAAAACGCAAGCATGTGATGAATTGATGATAACCTTTGTTAGGTTGACGGTCAACGTGTGTTTGGGATGTCTCTGACACTTCTTATTGTTAATAGCATGCATTTCTAGCAATTGAAACTCACTTATATAAGTAAACAACTAGCCTTAAACGACTTAAAAACACACACACAAAACACTCTCTTATGTTCCTTTTGTTTCATCAATGCTTTAAAAATTAAAAATTGAGGGAGTCAGATTAATGTCATTCAAACAAGTAAATGGAACAGAACTTAGGGTGGGTGTGATAACACAATTAAACACTTAAAATTTAAAGTTTCCAATGATTTTCAATTAAGTGTGCTTGATAACGCTTACCGTTGTATCACTCAAAAATTATTTCTTACAAAATCTAGACTAAAATTTTAAGTCAGGGTGCATTTACTTAATGCTTATCACTTAATTCTAAATGAAATGGTTAAAACTTATTGAACATTATTGAACATAAAAAGAATAATTATAACCATGATGTCGCCACAAATAATTTGTTGGCCACACCGTCTCTACCACACTACAACCACCACCACCACCACAAAGGACACCGCCACCTCCACCACACCATCGCCACGTCACCACGTCCATGTCCGCCAAAACAGTCTAAATATCCACCACACTCTATAACCACTACCATGACCGCCACGTCGACGCCTATCGCTACCACCATAATTACCAAGAGCACGTCTTCATGCACCACTACCACCACCATCGACACCTTTCCACCTCCGCCACCAGCACCACCACCATTATTACTCCATCGCCACTGCCACCACCACCGCCAACACGATTTTGGCAACAAAAAAAAAATTTAATTTCAGTGCTTAACTTTTTAGCACTTAAATTTCACTTTTATCAAACAGCCCCTTAGTCTTCACTTGAGCAATATAACGATGAAAGAGATGGGAAGTGCGACGGGGTTTTAGGACCCACAGTGGACTATGACGACAAAATGCAAAAGCAATGATAATGAATCCAAGCAGCAATAAATAACTGGGATCATTTGAGCTGGGAAACTAATAAAATAAATCAAAGAAGGTACAACAGTATAAAATATGAACATGAGGCGGCAACCAGATATATGCTTGTTGCATACCATTGACACCACATGTATACTGTTTCTTACTCCTGTTCCAAATTTGAATGGAGCTAGCATTTGTTCCTAGCTCAAGTTATCACCCCAATTGGAGTTCCCTTGATTTTTAGCAAAGGTTAGTATATAGCATAGAAACATTAGATAAAAGTCAAATAGCAATAATGAAAACTATAATAGTAATCAAGGAATTTGCTAAAAATTCAAAAGACTTAAAAATTTTAGGATGGAGGTAGCATTTGTTCTAAGTATATAGTCTCATTTTTCTCTCAGCTCCATTTTTGTCCAACTGGTTCTTCCTTGGAATTACAAGGACAGCTGCAGATGATGTATCATATAAAATAGAAATGGTCAAAATAGCTTTCCAATAGCAATATAATATCAGTGATCCTCAGGACCAATACCTTATGCGAGAAAGAGGTATATCTTACAATCAACTGTTGATGTACACGATAACTTACTCAGGACAGATCCAATCTCCTTTCTTCATTTCAATGTCATTCCCGCCAACTTTATTAGGGCCATGTTCTCCACATTTTCGGCATTGTATATTTCTAGCAAAGTTCATAAAATTACACCTGAAAAGCAATAGAGAACGGGATCACTGATGGAGCTAATGCAAGTAAATGTTATAATAAGCTAGTTTAACTCACAAAAGATAGGGACTGAGAAAGAAAAGCTGTCACTTAATCTAGTCATCTAAAATTTAAGAAAGTCAATTAAGACCAACATAGCAAAGAAATTTTCCTACTAGTGGTCCGTCACTTCCAAATGGGGAATACTTTCTTGATCAAGTCTGGTGAAACGAAGACAACAAGCTGTCTATATTCCTTCGAAGAACCATTTCTTTACATCAAATATAACAAACCAAAGAACGAGAAAAGGCTGCATAATCATGAACACATGCAATCCATTCACATTTCATAGACATGCATATAGTACGTAAGAAAGTTAAAAGCAAGAAAATTGATTGAAGACAATGAAAGTGTTTATATAACCTATTATAAAAAAATTCATCTCCGTGTATAAAGAAAACAATGGCAGCGGACAACAAAGCGCCCTTCTAACGCTCGGCACCTTCACCAACTCCATAATTTAACTTGCACATGGCTACTCTATCTGTCCATCATCTTGAATTGCATTCCCTTCATTGACATCAAATCCATGTGGATACCTTGTTTTGATATGTCTCTTTCCCCTTTTCAAGATAAATATATGCATCTTTCCTACCTCTTGGTAAAATCAAAAGGGTTCAAACCATAATTTAATTTGCACATGGCTACTCTATCTGTCACCATCTTATATTGCATGGAGGTAGCATTTGTTCTAAATTTATAATCTCATTTTTTTCTCAGCTCCATTTTTTCCAACTTGTTCTTCCTTGGAATTACAAGGACAGCTGCAGATGATGTATCGTATACAATAGAAGTAGTTAAAATGGCTTTCCAATAGCAATATAAGATTAGTGATTCTCAGGACTAACACCTTATGCAAGAAAGAGCAATATCCTATTTATTATCAACTGTTGATGAACACGATAACTTACTCAGGACATATCCAATCTCCTTTCTTCATTTCAATGTCATTCCCGCCAACTTTATTAGGGCCATGTTCTCCACATTTTCGGCATTGTATATTTCTAGCAAAGTTCATAAAATTGCACCTGAAAAGCAGTAGAGAACAGGATCAGATAGTCAAGATGATGGATCTAATACAAGTAAATGTGATAATAAGCTAGTTTAACTCACAAAAGATAGGGCTGAGAAAGAAAAGCTGACAACATGACTTCATACTAGTTTTGTCACTTAAAACTAGTCCTCTAAAATTTAAGGAAGCCAACTAAGACCAACGTAGCAAACAAATTTTCCCACTAGTGGTCCGTCACTTCCAAATTGGGAATACTTTCCCGATCAAATTTTGTGAATCGAAGACAACAAGCTGTCTATATGCCTTCGAAGAACCATGTCTTTACATCAAATATAACAAACGAAAGAACGAGAAAAGGTCGTATAATCATGAGCACATGCAATCCATTCACGTTTTTTACACATGCATATAATACTCAAGAAAGTTACAAGCAAATAGAAACACAAAAAATTGATTGAAGACAATGAAAGTGCTTATAAAACCTACTACAAATATTTCCTCTCCATGTATAAAGAAAACAATGGCAGCGGACAACAAAGCGCCCTTCTAAAGCTTGGCACTTTTACCAACTCCATAATTATTTTGCACATGGCTACTCTATCTTTCCACCATCTTGAATTGCATTCCCTTCATTGACATCAAATCTATGTGGATACCTTGTTTCATTTCTCAAGTTCTAAATATGTAAAGCTCAATATATCTCTTTCCCACTTTTTGATAAATAAATTTACGCATCTTTCATACCTCTTGATAAAGTCAGAAGGATTCAAACCATAATTTATTTGTGCACATGGCTACTCTATCTGTCCACCATCTTGGATTGCATTCCCTTCATTGAATCAAATCAATGCGGATACCTTGTTTCATTTCTCAAGCTGTAAATATAGAAAGCTCAGTATATGTCTCTTTCCCCCTTTTTAATAAATAATTATATTCCTCTTCCCTGCCTCTTGGGAAAATCAGAAGTGTTCAAGGAGATGAAGCAACTGTGATGTAGGACGGACCTTACTAAGGGTATATAAGGCTGTCTTACAAGCTGGAATTGGTGGGCTACGACTAATGTTTATTGGTTTTGCAATTGACAAGCTAGGGCTTGGGCTTAAGGATTGAAAAATACATATTTTTGGGCTGTGTATTGTGCTGTGAACAGTACCAGTGAACAGGGTTTTGGTATTTTATAATTTCAAACAAAAAACCTAAAGGTAACAAACCTTAGAGTCTAACTAAGGCCTTTTAGAGTCGCACCTAGAAGATTAATCAATGGAGTCCACCATCGACAAGAGAAAGCAAATTCATATAATTCCATTCATCAAGGTTTCCTTTACTTTTTGCTTATAATGTTTGCTTAAATAGAAAAAAATTAAAGACCTTTCCTACTAGGAAGAATCTAGAGATTACCAAAAAGAAGACTACTATCGATAATAAAAGGACCAAGAAAATGTAATAACCACTTAAACTAAAGACTAGACCAAACTAAAAGCTTCTGCCATTTCTCTTCAAATCTATGTTTCCTCTTCTTCTTTCGTATCCAAGAATATACCCTATATCTTAGGGTTTGATCCCTATCAACCCCCCCCCCCCCAAGCTTGAAAGAACTCGTTTCCGACGAGTTTGAGTCGTCATACAGCTTATGCAGATTTGATTTGTGCCCCTAGATCTCTTATTATACTTCATATGATGGGAGAATGCATCACCTAATTGAATGCCAACAGCTTTCAACTCATCCTTCTTCGGACCAGGTAGGTGATCCATAGAGCATGTACAAAGCTGTTAAAAATAATCTCAGCGGCTTCTTCTCTAAGTTCAATTTGCTTTATTGGGGTCACTTTCTATCTTCCATTTGTGCGACAAATAAGCAAACCACGCGATGACGCACTGTTGACATCAACAAGAACTTCAGACAATTGTTCCTCGCTTGCTTTGTCTACATTGGTTAAAGATTAGAATGAACAGATTCTTGCAGTGTACATTGACTTTGTTCCACATCTTGCAAAACACTCCCTGCGTCCCAAATTATTTGATCATGTTTGACTTACACGCTTATTTAGGGTATGTGTTTTATGAGATTCCCATTCTACCCCAAAAGAGAAGAGGGGGAGGAAGAAAGTGGGCCAGGACAGAGAAAAAGGGTTGGTGGAGGATTAAATGTGGAGAGAGAAATAGAAGAAAAGAAGAGGACTAAGAGTAAACATGGAAAAACACCTAAAGAATTTTTCTTAGTTTGGAAAGTGTTCAATTCTTTTGGGACAGCCCACAAAGGAAATATGATCAATTCTTTCCGGGCAGAGGGAGTATATTTTTTAGCACCATTCGACTCATCCTTTTGATATGGCTGCTGTTCATCATGCTCACCTTCTATCTCTTGATCAGATTTAGGTATTGTTTTTTCAAGGAGATTTAAATACTCGTAGGTCTAGTGACCATGACCACCACATGATCGACATAGTGGGATTCATACTGATCTGTTTTGCCCCTTTACCCGTGCACCCTCTTCAACAAGGAGACTGTTGAGTAGGTGCATCAAAAATGTTGTTCTTGCAAGAAGATTTCATGCCTTTTGCGGATGGGAATACCCTCTCATACAAGTTCTGTAAAAATCTGGCAGAAATGAATCGTTCTTTCAACTTAAGCTTCATCTTGCCCAAGTATTTAAAGGTGGTTGATCGGTTTGATAATGATGTTCCTCCAACTTTATACAACCATAAACGTGCTGCACCTTTGAGTTTTTCTTCTGCAAAGCGAGCCATGACATTCTCCGGAATGGAATGAGAACTGAAATAACATTCCATGGACAAAGTCCACTCAAGAACATTTACCTTATCACCATAGAAATCATTGGTCTTGAGATGTAGTCTATCCATTGTTATAGTTGATGATTGAAACTTCTGAGCAAGCTTCTTCTTTATTATAGCCTCCACTTTCTCCTAAGAGCTTTTCCATCCTAATTGATATTGGATTCTTCATGCCTCTGGAGCGATCTTCGTACGGCAGAAATTTCCTCTATTGAGTAACCCATGATTTTAATGGCATAAATTTGCAGCCAGCAATAACACTCTCTGATGCTAAAATTGGTGTAGGACGGACCTTAGTAAAGCTACAAGCTGTTAGGGTTGGCTAGGGCTTATGTTTATAGGTTTTGCAATTGGGAAGCTAGGTTAGGGCTTAAGAATTGAAAGATATAATTTTTGGGGCTGTTTAGGGTGCTGTGAACAGTATTCTTGAAGAGTATTTAGGTGTTTTATTGCTTCAAACAAAATAAGAAAAGATAACAAACCTTGGAGTCTCACTAAAGCCTTCTAGGAGTCTCAACTAGAAGATTAATCAATTGGAGTCTCCCCATTGACAAGAGAAAGCAAATTTGCTTCGTTAAACTCTATTTCTCACATGTCCTAAATTGCTGCTTATAATGATTCCACATATAGACAAAAAGTAAAGACCTTTCCTACTAGGAATTATATAAAAGCTTACCAAAAAGAAGACTACTCCTAATGATAAAAAGAGTCGGAGAATATAGTAGCTACTTAAACTAAAGACTACAGCAATAACAAATGAACTTAGATAATATGGTAAGTACTAAAAGCTTCTGTGCTATCACTTAAAATCTATGTTTTCTCATTTCCAATAATATGCCCTATCTCTTGGATCTGATCCCTATCAAACTGTCTGACAACGTATAAGAAAATAAGGTTCTTTTACTTTTTGAGGGAGGAGGGCAGATGAGGGAGTTTGATGTAGAGCAAACAAACATCCAGATAAAAAGGATAATACTTTTAAGCAAGAAAAACGGTAGCACAGTAGCACTCAAAAGCTAACTAGCAAGGAATGGTGAAAATGGGGGTAACAGAACAATTTCCCACCAGAGGAGCAACCACAAAACTTGATCTCATGGTCTCTAAATAAGCCCGAGGAGGGTGATATTGATCCTTTATCTCCTTTAACCTACATAGTTTGACAAGCACTCTAGGTGGTGAGAGACTACCATAAAATACTGCTCAGCCTAGATGTGGATATACAGAAGGCCCATGACTTGGTTGGGAGGGACCTCCTTAGATGTCTTTTTCAAGTTCTTCGATTCCCAGAAGTTTCTATGCGATGAGTGATGCAATGTGTCACCACTGCCAAGTTCTAGATAAGCATGAATGGCTCCCTTGAAGGTTTTTTCTCCGGTGCAAACGGGCTTAGACAAGTGGATCCAAGATCTCCCTTCTTATTCTTTCTGGTTATGGAGGCTCTTCCAGTTCTGATTTCAAATATCATCACTAAGTGCAAGGATTACAGGATTAATCATGTAAGGCAGATGACATGTGCATCCTAACAGCTGCTGATAATGCATCCATGTCCCATATCAAAGTTGCCAGTCATTAATTGGGCCTTTTATCTGGTCTTGAACCTAACCTACGACAGAGTTCAGTTCTTTTTTTTTTCTTCTTTTTTTTTGGAGTTAATGAAGAACTCAAACCAGGGCTTAGGTACCTTAATGGAGATGCCACTCAGCACCCGCCTGTTAATATCCAGAAGATTATAGGGACTGCAAAGTCCTTGTTGATAGAATTACTTCCAGAATCACGAGATGGACCAGCAGGTTCTTGTCTTATGCTGGGAGAGTCCAATTGGCTATGTCTGTCCTCCCTAGTAGGCAAGTATATTGGTGCACTATTTTTGTTCTACCTGCTAAAATAATTGATGAAATAGAAGCCAAGTTTAGAGCTTTGTTTCGCACATCATACAAATTGTACAAAAGCTATAGTTGCATCGCTGATGTGTGTTTGCTGAAAGAGTTAAAGAAAGAAATAAGTAGCTATTGCCAAACATCTTTGGGATATTGCTCATGAGAAGGATTGACTATGGGTTATTTGGTGCCATAGTTTTGTGTTAAAGGGCAAGAATATTTGGAATTCCACGTCACCATCAGATTTTTCTTAAATCTGGTGTAAGATTTTGAACTTGAGAACTCAGGTGCAAAAGTTTATTCAGAGTAAAGTTGCCAATGGGAGAGACACCTGGTTATGGACAGATCATTGGCTTTCATGTGGACCTCTTCTCAATTATTTTGGACAAAGATTGAGATAAAATGCTGATGACTGTGCAAGTCATCAGCATTCTGAAGTTTGTTACATTATCCAAAATGGTCAGTGGAGCTTAACACTCACTAGTACTTAAGCTTTGAGAGAATGGGATACCTACATGGCAACTATCCCTAGCACTAGTATTGAGCATGATGACCAAATTGTCTGGACGCTGACCCCAAATGGTGTATTTACCATCAGGTCCCTACGGCAAGCAGTGTAGTGGAAAGTAGCGTGGTTCAAGGGAACAATTCCCAAGTGTGCAGTGATACTTTGGATGCTCTGTAAAGGGTATACTAAGACGAGACAAATTTAAGTTATGGATCCTGATAACAGATGACAGCTGCCTTCTCCCGTGCTCTCAGCATCCATAGACCTTAGAGCACCTTTTTGTCTCTTGTCCATTTACCACCAACATTTGGAGCTTGGTGTTCCAGAATTCACAATTAGTTCATAATGCAGGTTTTTGGGCTCAAATGCTGCAAATAGCTAAATTTTTATTCGGGGCTAAATGCTTTTGTGCCAAATTACATGGACTATTCATTGGCAGTAGAAGGTTATACAATTTGGCTGGAGGAGAAGAAAGGTATGGCATCAACAACACTAGAACTAGGGTGAAGAGTGAAAGTGATTGTTGATACCAGCCGCCCACATCAGTTTGGGGTGAAAAAATATCAAATGAATTGTAGAAAGACTTCCCACTCTACCAGTTTCCTCTTGAATCGGTATGATCTTGTTTTCTGTTTCTGCATTGACTTCCATCAATTTGGCCCAGACGCATAATTTAATTATGCAAGAAGATCATATATTTAACACGATCTAGAAGTAGCTAATGTTATTAAAAAATAGCTTATAAAGCTGAAAATTCATTTCTTGTAAAATAAAGAAAGATTGAATAAAATACAGTTCTAAAGTGACTTACTTGGTACACATCCAATCCCCTCTTTTCATTTCAACATCTCGCGATAGTTCATCGTCCTTGAAACCTCGAGTTTGTTCCTGCTGATGAGTAGCTATGTTTACAGCCTTTGGCGGTTCCGGATCACGAACCGTGCCACTAAGTTCAACCAACTCTGAGAGCAATTTTCTTGCAGATACTTCAATAAGCTCTCTACCTGGAGGCTTATCTCTTCCTAAATCAACAGGAGAATCTAGTGCATAGGACCACAATATACGCACAATATCCACTGTACGCGCAGCCTCTTCAGATTCCTTTAGTGTCAAATAGGCTCTATGACATGCTCCACGCAGATTACAAGCACCACATGCCTGAAATCCAATTATTATTTCAGACCCAAAAATGCATTTTTGTTAAAAAGAATTTTAATAATATTATCACACTGCCAATCTACTTACATCTCCTTCCTCAAGTCTGACATATGCTCTTAACCTTTTCCCCGAATTAACAGTTTTCCGCAGAAGATTAGGGCATCCCTTTTCAACAACTATCTGAATATCTTGCATCGATAATGATCTGCCATGCAAGACAAATAATTACATTCAAGTTAAACTCTTACAGTATGGTCAATTGCATTAAAACCACCCCCAACTCACAGTAACGAGTTTCAAGATTTCAAAGTATTATTCCAGAAAACACAAAAAGCCCCAACCTACCTACACTCACTGACATATTTTGCTTATCTAATCGAACTTTCCTTTGTTAGTCAAACCAAAGAAGTAAGTAGCACAGACACGGATATCGCGTCCAACACGGACACCTACGGGACCACCATACACCGCAATATTAAAAAACCTAATTTCAGCACTGCAGGACATTGTCGAACTTTTTAACATATTCCTATATATGTGTCAGTTTATCCACGTTCCAAGCAGATTTCACCTCAAAAAATTGTAAAACACCAACTAATAAACACCAAAGCAACTTAAACAAATGTCAGACTGTTAAAGGATTTATTGAACATAGTTAATAAGGTGAATGCAAGATCCCCTAAAAACAAACAAAAGGGAATACAGAAACAGCTTTTATCCCTTCCATCCACCAAGACACAACCAAAATCAATTGCCTCATCAAGTTCATTGCCCTCTGGACATCCATCATCAACTTTCTTCCTAGTGTCTGAGATACATGAGGCAGAAATACAATTAGTATACCTATTTTGGAGGTCATGGTGAGAAACTCGGGCTTTCTCTTTTTAGATCGAAGGTGTCCGACATGAAGTCGGATGATTAGAAACCCGAAGACTGCCCAGAGGTGTCCCACGCGTGTTCAGCAGTGTCTGAGGGGGGTTTCTGGGTGTCGCGAAAAAGAACATTAGTACCTATGAAGCATATTCTCTTTGAGTCTGATTTTTGTCCCCTTTGATTTTTTCTTTTTTCAAATTTCTAGGGAAGAATATCAACATCAACCCATTACTTTAATCTAAAACAGTAGCTAAAAATTGAAATCATTGAATAAGTATCGCTATGTTATAACGAACACACATTGAAATTTTCATAACGTAATTCACAAGAAGTCAAAAAGAAACAAAATTTTGAAAACAGGGAGTATATCCATCCTACACTAATCTTTTTGGTGAACAAAAGAGATTATACTGCTAAAGGTTAAGTTACAACAGTGGGTTCAACAAATTGGGGAACTTGGAACACGGAAAGATAAAGAAGAAATACCTATTAGCTAGTTCAAATACACATTTTCCCTTTAATAGGATTAATATTTTCGGTTACCAAAACAAAACTTCCTGTAATATTTTAGCAGCATAAAAAGAGAGTGGCAATACTTGAAGACGTCGGAGCGGTCACGAGCGAAGCTGAGACAAGCGTCCTTCAAGAGATTGATATCCTGAGAAGCATCATCGCCGCCGCCGTCACTCACACCACCGTCATCCTCGGCCGGAACAGGAGCTTTGAGGTAATCTTTGGCCTTAAGGCAACTGACGAAACTCACCCATTCCGGCCACGGATGGTGAGGACTAACTGCAGTTTCGACGGCGACAGTGTCGACTAAAGCGGCTGAAGAATACTTGCTGTACCGGTGGAACTCGAAAGCCGGGGAAAGTGAGAGTTTCGTCAATCGAACCGAAGGGATTAGAGATAGATTTGTTGTTGTGTGGCGGCGGTTGCGGAAGACCGTGGCTCCGAAGAGAGAAAATAGCCTGGCTGCTGGCATTTTTAAGCAGGGTACAGAGAAAGAGAGAGGGGCAGGCGAGTGGCTAGGTAGCCATCTTTGACGGGTGAGAGCTAAGGCGGAGGCAGGCATTTGCACGCACGCTGTTGCTAGTCCATTTCACTTGCACGCGTCAAAAATACCTAAAAAAATGTTTACCCGCCGCATTAGTAACCCTGACCCGGAAGGGAGTCGAGGAGGGTTGGTTGTTCAAGAGGCCCTCCTCACGAAAATTACGCTTATCCTCTCCCCCGGGACGCATTTATCTTAGCTCCCCCCTCCCCTTAGCATATGGACTTTCCATGGTACATGTCTTGCATTCGCGATGTTGATGATAGTCCAACGTGCCACTGGCACTACTAGCCTGTTTGTGAGTTTTGAGACGAGAGAAAAGAAAAGAAAGGAAGAGAAGAGAAAGGAAGAGAAGGGAAAATAATTATCCTTCCTCTTGTTTGTGAGTTTAAGAGAGAAAAGAAAGTATCATTCTTTTCTCTTGTTTGTGAGTTAAGCAGAAAAGAAAAGAAAAGACAAATGGTTACGTATATACCCTTATACTATGGTTACGTATATACCCTTATACTAATTTGTGATGATTCTAACAAAGATTAAGAATGTATGATCCTAAAAAAAACATGATTTTGTTGGTAAAATAATTTAATTATCGATAAATCATACAAAATACATATCATACTAATGTCATAAGCCTTACATAGTTGATTAATTTCATCATGTAAAAAACAAAAATAACCATGAGATCACGACAAACATCCCAACATCTAAATCTAATTAATGTCACACCAAAAGCAAAATAATCAGTTATGAGTCAACTCTAACATCTAAAACAATCACTTTAATTGTAAATAAAGTGATAAGCTTTCATAAGAAACCTTAAAACCTAGAAGTCATTCAAAATTTAGTCTTCATTGTCTCAAGGGTAATATGGGCATTATTAAAATATTACTTATGAGAGTTTCCTTTCTCTCCGTTTCTTCCTAATTTTGGGAGGAAAGATTTAGAGACAAAAGAAGCCCAAACTTTCCTCCCCTTTCTCTTCTTTTCTCTCCTTAAAAAAACTCACAAACTAAAGAAAAGGGAGGAAAGTAGTCACTTTTCTTTCTTTTCCTTCCCTTTCTCTCCTAAAAAAAACTCGCAAACAGGCTAGTACATGGGACGCCACGCCATTATGCTGCACCATTCTCAAGGACACTTTGCCTAGGTGTCACGGACGCATGCATCCTATCACCATGCCTCTGGCCCCGATCTTTGTATTAACCTCCATACACCATTGACCTTGTGGAACATGCTTTTATCTGGCCTCTAGAGTGTGCAGCATCATGAGGGATTCCATCCATAGTTCTCTGGCACAAGCACCCTTCATCGTTATGGGTAGACTCGCTCCCCTAAGACACTACCTTAGGGAGCTTCGAGTGTTTCGACACAAGAACTATGTTCTGTTAGGTAGGGTATCTTCTTGATAAAGCTATCTCCACTCAGGGGTTGCGCATGCGTTATTAGTCTAAGTGTTGTGACCACGAGGCTCTTTATTTATGGGTACCGCGCATGCATGATTATTCCTATTGATCCAGCACTTGAGCTTTTCACCATCAAGCAAATCCCATGTGAGATCTGGTCTATGAACATTTCCACTGGGTCCTCTCTTTATCAGGATCAGTTGACTTTTTATTAGTCTACGTGTTTCGGCACCAGGTCTTTTCATTAGTGCCCCAAGGCTCATAAAGGTCACTCCACGACAAGAGCAGGTCCTTGGAGGGCATCAAGCCAAGCCCGCTTCGCAATCAGGTGCAAACGCCCCCCCCCCCCCCCCCGCGGCTACTGTCAGCTTATCCCTCATTTTTATGCTTACATGGAACTTAACATGGTGATTGGACATATGACTGGATCGAGAAAGTTATGTCCATATTAGAATTGTGCGAGTTGGTCATCCTATATAGATAGAGCAAAGTTGTGTGGGACAAGCGAGTATAGTGATCGACAAAACACCAGCATACTGTGCACTCCCTACGAGTTGTCATTTTAAAAAAATTACTTGATGATAAGGCATGCTGTAGGCAAAACTTGGGTGAGTGGAGCCATCGTGAGGTTAGGAGCAAGTACTTGCAAAGAAGTGACTTAGGAAGGACCCCAACATTCTGAGTGGTTGAGGGTTTGAGTGGAGTTCTGCATATATGTCCATGATGATAGATCTTGAATGACAAAAGGTGTAGGCACAGAATAACAGGCCTATTAAGGCCTTGACATTAGGTGTGTCCATCTTAGGGGGAGCCTGCTATAGGATGGCACTAGTTTTTCTTGGTCCTTGAGGTGTTGAGACCTTAGCTGATAGTCTTGTAATCTTTGTTGCTGAGGTGTGATTGACTAAGATTGTGGGATAAGATACAAACTATATCACAATGCTCACCTCCCCAAGCGAGTCTTCAAAATGATTCTAAGGACATAGATTTTTCGTTCGTGTTCAGGTGCCACGAAGAGTATAGTATGAGTTAGATGTTAAGTACGGTAGTGCGGGACAGAGTCAGATTAGGAACAAGGGCATTAACCGAAGCAACCAGTGCGGAGCTTGAAATCTGGAAATGATGTGAGATGGAGGCTCGAAGTCAGTACATAGATGGCAGATGAAATTCGTTGTCAAGGTGTAAAGTCAATGTATGGGGCTTAATTTTTTGCTCCCTCTCCATATATGATGGAAATACAAGGTTGTGTGCAAATGAGCTATCAAATTCACTATTTACAGGCAGTCGAGGATAGCTTGTCATCATCTCGGCGCTCCCTGGATAATTGAAAAGTATTCCCTGGTTGACGTTGCATATAGTGGAGTGGGATTATAACAAACTATCCATTGGATTAGGTTCCTTTAGCCAAACTTAATAAAAAAATGTACTTTATAAGAACTATGGTTCCCATAGAGTTGCAGCTATAGCCATACAAAAGCTTTTAAAGGAAAACTCAATTTCAAATAAGAACATTTGAGATCCTTGACACTTATGACTAGTTTATATAAATGGGATAAGAAGTCACCCCTCCCCACTTAACATATTTACTACAAGTAGCTCAACACTTTCTAACACATAATGGAGGTGGGATATCGACTCACCCTAGTACATGACTGAATTATTGAAGCTTGTAAACCATCCCCTTTTACTGCCCAACATCCTCATTGGTACACTCTGCAACCCAGACGCCTAACTCACTAGCATGCCTATATTACCTATTCGAGTATCTGATACTTTTTAATCATGTTATAACTTTAAGAGGATGCCTTGCTTTCAAAGGTTATCGAAGTAAGTACTTTTAAACTCTTGACTACAAGCAACAAGATTTTCTATTAAGCATGATAATATTGTTGGGTTCATTCTCAAACAGCTTAAATTTTTAGAGCAGATGGTAACTTAACATGGTATCAAAGCTCTGGTTTGGCAAGATCTTGGGTTCAATTCTTCCCGCTTGCATATCTTGGTCCCCTTCAGTTTATTTCAACATTTATATGTCTCTCCACGTGCAATCAGGGGCTTGCATGTGAGGGAGAGTATTAAGCATGATAACATAGTTGGGCCCATTCTCTAACAGCTTAAACTTTTAAAGTAGATGATAACTTAACATACTCTAGCAATTTGTTGTTGGAAAAATGACCAACTTCAAAACCACGTGAAATGTGCATTCAATCATAATCAGGGGTCTCACACTTTTGCTCTTTACTCATATGCCAATAGTCGTCCTAGTACCCAGTCAAGCATACATACATGTCCACCTTCATCATGTACTCATCGAACATTGTTGGCGTTGTGGAGAAATCGATAGGGATTGCCAATTGCTCACGAGCAGATGTGCACATCACAACGCAAATAGCGGTTTCTAAGTCAAAATATAGGAAAAGAGAACTTAAGAAAGTATAAGAACTTATAAAATAAGTCAAAAGCTTACCTTTCTTTAGGATTGGTGTATGTATTTATAGTGGGCAAAGGAGGCTACCTTTTCCCACTAGGGTTCGATCACCCATTTTTGGTGATTATATATTAGAGGCGGATCTTTTCTAATGCCCCAATTCTTTTTTTTACATAAAGTTAATAAAAAATACCAAAAGACAAAAGTAATCTCAATTCACAGTAATAGTCTACGAAACCGGGGTACACAGAGTGTCTGACTATAAACTCGCTCCAAACAAAAGTAAATGTCAAGCTAGCCAAATAGACATACATAACTCTCTAAGTCACGCAGTTAGCCCTTGCACCAAGAATCGCCTCTACTAATCACCTAAAAGGAAAACAATAAGAGAGTGAGGCAAATGCCCAACCAACGAATCAACTGAAACAGATACAGAATATTGGAGTAACCAAAGTAACCATAATGTACTTTAATGGAAACATATATGTGACATAATTACTTAATAGTAAAATGTATTGAAGCGCATATTAAGACACCAAATGAGCCATCTAGAAATAAATTCACAAGTCTATTTACAAACATATGAGGCGATATTCAAAAATTAAGATCAATGATCTATAACTCATCCCACTGAGCTAGATCATGTTTCAATGCACATAGGTAAGTCATAATCAATAGAAAAGTCAAGTAGATTGATATGGCTCACCAGAGTATTACATATAACTAAATTAATAAACACCAAAAGATTGCAATAGAATATTCTCCAAATGGACACAACCACTGAGTCAGGCCCATGTTCCACACATGTAAATATAACTTAAAAGTCATACAATGTCTTGAAGCGGAGACAAACTTTCAATGACATAGCAACTATATGAGTTTGGAGTTTAGTTGAATGAATAACAATTTCTATAACAGTATTGTAGACACCTCATTTTTATAGTTTGAATTTGTAAGTTTGTTATTTTATAACTTAGTAGACTTTATTCTTGTTTAGGCATTGTTATTATTATTTGGTGTAGGCCTAGTATCAAATATCAAGTTTAATTTCTATTAACTAAGTCTAGTCCAATAAACAATCCAGTCCAATTAGTTAGGTCTAATCAAGGTTAAGATCTAGATAGGATAGGAAAATCTTGGCTTGATTTAGAAAAGATTTGAGATGGATTCCTAAGATATGTTTTATCCCATGTGTTTTTAAAGGATTTTATCCGAAGTTGCGGTGGTTAGAGGTGTCAAAACGGGTCGGGGGCCCATGGGCTAGCTCGATCCAGCCTAGAAAAAGCCCAGGCTAGTGTAGGCGTAGATTCAAAGGGCCTGGACTGCGGCTGGGCTCCCCTTTTCCCCTAAAACAGCCCAACCCAGCACGACCCCTTTTAAGTCCAAATCTGGCCTGGCCCATAGCCAAGCCCAAAGTCCGGCCTGTGATAGTCCAAGCCCGACCTAAGTCAAAGTGTGGGCCAAGCCCGGTCCAAGATCGACCCAGCTCGCTTAAATTCAAAATTTTCAGATTCCCCCACCCCTCTAATGGCCATTTTTTTTTTGAAAATTATGTTTTTACCCCTCCAATAGCTATATAACAACTTACTAGTTATTTTTGTCCAACCTTACTCCAACAAATCTTTTATGTACTTTTACAAATTTACCCTCCCAACAACTGTAAACGATAATTTTTAGAGTATTTTGGTCTTTTGTGAGGTTTGAAAAATTTATAAGTTGATTCATTCCCTTTACATTTTTCAGACCAATTCACAACTATTTCTTATCTATATTCTACAAGCTTTCCGGTGCATTCTTATTTTCCCTATGTACTAACCCTTCAAATTTTCAAGTACAAGCATTCTTTAATTATTAGTCGATACATTTTGGCTAAACATTATTATTTAGTACTTCTATTCTCTTACTACTTAAGTAGTTTTATCAGTTTTGATTTTTATTATCCTCACGCATTTTAGAAAATATTTCTAATTCAAGACTATCAAAATCACGTAGCCAAAAACGTCTACTACCACGAGCAACATAACCTCAAGAGCAATTAGAAGTGGGTATAGAAATCCAAAATATTTGGCTTTTAACCAAAACGTTCCTGATTTTCAATATACACATATTCACAGGATCAACAACATTTTAGTCAAGAATGCAGCTCTGTTGGCAACATTAATACTCATATGCCCATGTTTCAGTCAATGAATGCTCATGGAGAGGAAGGACCGAGCAATCTTGCCTCAACTCTGCCAGAAGTACAAAAGGTTAAAAGAAAGCTTAAAGTTAAGTGTGGAGAACATTTTACAAGGGTTATGGTTTATGGCGTGCCCAACGCTCAATGTAAGTGTTCTTTATTTTACAAGGGGTATTGGTAATTCATATCTTGATAGGCATTGGATGCCATATGCATCTTCATAAGGCCATCTTGATCATAGGCAAACTCAACTATCGTTTGGCTGCTAGTTATTTTTATAATCAACAACAACAAAGAGAAGGTCATGCTGAATTTCTTGTGCACTATGAGGAAACTTTTAATTTTACTGATAATGAGAAGTATACTTGATATATGAACTAATTATGTGCAACACGTCTGATGCACTTAAACAATATAATCCTGCTAAATAGTGCTTATAAATATTATGAAAAATACTTGATGGTGAAGTTAGTTTTATGTCTGATACTTGGAGATCTCCTTATATCATGCTTAATTATCTTAGTGTGACGGCACATTGGATTGATTCTAATTGGGATGCGCACAAGAAACTCACTACTTTTGAAATCTTTCCATATTCCATATCCACATGATACATCACATGTTGCAGATATTATAATCCTAGCATGTAACGCCTTTTAATATAAGTGACAAGATAATGAGCGTTAGTTTTGATAATGCTTCAAATACTAATTATATTGTTGAACTGTTAAAGATGAACCTCAAACTTGTACTAAATAGACAAAAATTTCACGTTCAATGTGTTTACAATATAATTAATTTAGTTGTTCAAGATGGTTTTTAAGGGGTAGGTTATGTCTGTCAATTCTTCATGCCCGAGAATACAAGAATTAAAAGCTTTGTGTACTGATATAATCTAGCTCGTAAGAGACACATTACAGATGTCCACCACTAAATGGAACTCCACATATTATACGCTTTTATGTCTTACGGTATACAAACAAGTTTATATTCACTGCCTACTAACCAAGTTGGCACAAGGCTTTCCAACTCCAGATGAATGGTAGTTAGCTGCATACCTGGTTGAATTTTTGGAGGTATTTCACACGTCTACCCTTCTATTATCTGGTACGTGCTACCCCCAATCCTCTTTCGTTATACTATAAATACTTAAAATGGCTAACATTTTAGATAGATGGAGATTTATAGAAAGTTTTAGTGAGATAGTGAAAAAAATGGACATTAGATTTCATAACATTGGGAGGAATTTCCTGTAGTATTTGATATTATCACTATTTTGGATCCTAGGTTTAAGTTGCATGGTGTAAAGTATTTAATTTCAGCAATAGGTACAAAGATAGGATATTGGTCAACTGTGTCAGACATGCTTACAACTTCCGTGAGTATGTTGTTTGAAAATTTTTATAACTACTATCGAAGTTCTGCTGACGTGCGGCTGTGTGCTACATCACAAAGCGGTCAAATATATTATGGGAAGTATCTGAAGGGCATTGAAAATGTCGTTGCAAAACAAGCAAGAGTGGAAGAAACTTGTACAAGTTCTTCTTCATTTTCCTCTTTTAATGAAATATGCTTATGTACCAACCATTATGCTTCATTGTCATCAGATGAGCAAAAGAATTTTGATTTTTAAATAATTTGAAAACAAAATGAAAAAAATTATCGTGTTTTACCCAAATTGTCTGTGATGTACTACTGGTATAAGCCTTAACGATTGCTTCAAAGTCATGTTTTTCAGCAAACAGGAGGGTGTTGGATGACAGGATGAGTCGTCTTTCCTGAATCATTGGAGTTATGTATTTATCGGAAGGATTATTTTGATGCAGAATACCGAGCGCGTGATAACCAATTGATGATAAAAAGAGTAACAATTCGAGGGTTGAAGAACTTCCAAATGATTATGTAATTTCTTTTTCTTTTTTCTTTTCTTAATACTTTGGAATATATTTTTCTCAAAATATAGTTTACATTGTCGTTGTAGATATTTTTCAAACAAGTAATATATTTAAAGTAAAAAATACATATGCACATGCTTCACTTTTTTTGGACAATTAATTTTTGATATTTATATAAAAAATATACAGGTAACTTTGTTTGTTTGTTTAAATGCCGGTCCCAAGTTCGGATTGAAGGAAGACAACCTATAATCAAATTTATCACAAATTTAAGTTTATAACAAAATTAAAAAGATTAAAAAGGACTTTTAAAAAAATAATTTTTTTTTGGGCCGGTCCAGATCGACCTGGCCAAAGCCCAGCTCTGAATTTTGGGCCAAGAGCTTGGACAAGGGCTGGGCTGCCCCAAGCCGGACCCATCGGACACCTTTAGAGGAGATTATCCCCCAAGATTTAGCATAGTATTTTATCTGATGAAGGGGTAAAATCAGCTGATTTCAATTAAACTGGTCGGTATAGAATTTCATTAAGATTAACCGACTGATAAAGGGTATTTCACACTTTTTAACTTAATTTAGTTATTCTCCTTATTTAAAAGTATATGAAAAGGTACTTCATGGTAAAGAAATAAAATTTTAGGGTTGCAACTTGGGCAGGTTGGATGGGCTCAAGGATCAGACTATGCCCAACCCATTTTCAAAAACTCGTGCTCTTGCCCAGCCCAGCCCATTTACGGGCCAAATAATATATGTCCATGCCCAGCCCATGAAAGTTTTGGTGGGCACGGGCTGGACATGGGCTGTCCACGGGTTGTCTATGGTTATGCGTTAAAATCAAGTAAACAAAAACTAGTATACCAATTAACGCAAATCAATTATCATCCAACTCTAATAATTAGTCATAAGTTTTTTAATTTAATTTTTAAGCACATCATTTACCATCGAAGTATACTAATTAGTCATGATAATGAAGAAGAGAACAATGAATTCTTAAAATTGATTTAGTTATAAGCATGGAAATACACTTTCAGGAAAAAATGAAAGAGAAAAACAAGGGTTTCGAAAGAATCTTACGAAGTCTAATCTTGTAATAAGATATATGGGAGAAAAAAAGAAGTCTTTAAAGGTCACTAAACGCATATGATTAAAGGATTTTAAAGACTGAAGGAAAAAAAATACATATCTTGTACACGAAAAATTTATATATACGATTCATACATAATATAAAAGTTTGACGGGACAGGTTTCCACGGGATGGGCAAGCTTCGAAAAACCTTTGCCCATGCCCAATCATATATTTTATAGGCTCAAAATTTTGTACCCATGTCCACCATGGTCACTAAAATACTAAGCCCACGCCCATATTTCTTCGGGCTAGCAGGGGTTATTCACGAGTTACCCAGTCTAAGTTGCACGACTAGAAAATTCTGCCGAAATTGTGAGAATACAGGCATTTCTACTCCATTTCTTGTCCCGTCCTCATTTGTAATCCTTTAGTAGGTCTACTCGCATTGTGGATTCATCTCAACATCCTATCAAGCGGTCTAGGCGAGCTAAATCTCAAGTTATTACTTCTTAGTCTCACATATTCCATTTCAAGATTAAAATCTAAGTTAAGAGTCCTAGATTGATTTTTCACTCTCCGTGACTGTATCTCAGTTAAAAAAAATAAAAATATATAAACATAAGAAATTGTAGTCTTGATAGAGATAGAAGTCTAGCAGAACTAAAACTCTACCAAAGTTGGAATTTTATTTCATTTAGAATTCTAAGACAACTAGAAGTGGTAGTTAATTAGAGTTCTAAGCCCACTAGACTAGAAGGAGTTGAGTTCATTCAAGAAATAAAGACCGAGATTTAGGTCGCCTCCCATCTCCTTTGAACTACATGATTTTTATCATGGTTTGTCCAGCTAAGAACATATGCCACTCGACCTTCAATGTTGGGTTCAAACCAGATTCTAAGGTAGTTTAGGCTTTTTTATGCACAATTTATCATTTGTTACATCTGGGATGCAAAAATTGGAAATGATTAAAACTGTAGTAGAGACCAATTAAGGTACAACAGAGTACCTAACACCTTTCGGTTGTATAACTTAGTCTCCGAACCCATCATTAAATACGTTCGATTAGCCACCTTCATTAGCAATTTAGATTCATTTAGGGTTTTTGCTTCTTTCATTTCCTTTGCCAATGACAAAAATAAGATGACGTCTCGACTTTTTTAGGCCTTTCCGGCCTAATATTTTTCGAAGGCGGTTCGCTACAGTTGTGACTCTGTTGGGGACATAATAAGAGGACTAGACTCGAATTACTTTTTCGATTCTTGGTTTCTTATGTCGTCAATTTTCTGTTATTGTATAATGTGTATATATATTTGAGTTGTATTCTTCATTTATACTCACACAAGCATTGTCCTAGCCCACCCATTCAAGGGCAACATGTGAAACCCTTGAGCGTCCTAGTTGCGAGGCAATTTTTTTTTTATTGTACTTTCACCTCCAAGGCCTAGTACAAAGAGTCTCTTAGTATCTCAGTATATTAAATAACTTGTGTACGCTACTGATGACCACCCATTATTTATTGCCTGAGTTAAGAGTGAGAAGAATATAGTACAAGTTAAGCTGGAAGTTGGAAAAATCACGTACACTACCATTTTTGGCTATCTACGTAATAGGGGTACCTACCTATAATATGGTACATTTGCTGAGAAACCGGTTGGTATACCATAGAATTGGCCGTTACTCCCATTAAATAATAAAGCATGGAAAATGTATCCCAGATCAACCAACCGGTTAACTTGCCGAGTTAACCGGGCGGTTTATCAGTGAACATTTGCATGATCAAGCCGGCTGATTTAGTGTCCTTAAAATAACAAAAAATATTGGCCACTAATTAATCAACCGGACGTAAACACTAAAGGAATTTACCATATGGTTCCTACTTGTCCACATCTTTTAGGCCATCAAACCAGTCACCAAGATATCTCCCCATCATTAAAAACATACCACTGACCAACCAAAAAGGTTTATCCGACCATTTGTCCGCAACTATGTTTTGTAAGTACTTAAACCGCCCGTTTAATGCGTTAAGGTGTTTATCCTAAATATCGCACTTTTTTTCCTATACGGTTACATGTAAAAGGCTCTGGTATCGGGATACATCCAAGAAGCTCGAAAAAGTTCCAATGGATGAAGAAAACCTTCAAGTCAGTGACGACCTTGTTCAAATCCTCTTGCATCTGCTAAGAGATTTTCAAGCCAACTTCACTATTTTTGCTATTAAGCATGCAAAGACTGCAAAAGAACTACAATTTCTCAAGGAAGGTATGGACGCATAGAAGAATGAGCAAAAGAACAAGAAGGATAATGAATAGGGAGATGAACAAGGGGAGACCCCACGAATGAAGCTGATTGGCAGTATGAATAAGATGACTAAAGGAAGATAGAAATCTGGTATTAGAAAGAAAATCTAGTTATGTTAGAGTCAAAGATTGTTTGCATGAGAAGAGGGGACGACCCAATGGATCTCAGTGCCCTTACCTTGGGCTCGGAAGATAGACTATATATCCTCAAAATTTAAGATGCCCGATATGGACAAATTTGACGGGACATCAGATCCAAGGGTTCACTTGAAGATGTACTTATGTGCGTTAATTCCTCATGGAGTTAACCAAGACCAGTTAGTCCAGTTTTTTCACCGGACTTTGACAAGGACTGTTGCTCGATGGTTTCTTGCCCTCGATGACTTAAGGGTATGTAAGGATGTAGAAAGATATAGTGCGAGAATTTTTCAACCAGTATCATACATCACCCGGAGAGATTTAAAGACCACCAAGTAGAAGCCGAAAGAATCAGTCTCTGTTGGAGAAACAAGGCTGCCCTGATCGTCAATCGCCCCTCAAAAGAAGAGCATATTAACATAGTGAAAAACAACCTCTTGTCAAACCACGAGTATATTTACCGACACTATCACACATTCTTTAAGGCCTTGATAGGATCCCTTACACAGATAGAAGATGTAGTGAACAAGGGAACCATGTGCAGGGAGACTAAGCCAAAAGGGTACATGCCAGGTGTGAAGAGTTCAAGTGCCCAATTAAAGCCAACAAGTGCAAATAGCGTCAATAATGTGCAGTCACAACAGGTGGTGTCATGGGAAGCTAGCAGTGAGCCACGGCATAAATTCACCCGTTTGAATGCCCCATTGGCCATGACATTTAACACTTACCATGGAATGGCATGATCGCCAAGCTGCCCCTTAGCCCCACACCAGCTGTCATATCCAGGGATACGATGTCCATGCCCACTGCCTGTATCATCAATGGCCGAACATTATAGAGAAAGGTGTGTATCACATTTAATCTTCCCTATTTGAGGAGTTCTCCATCTCTTTCATCCTGGACTTCACAATGGCATTCAAGGCCTTCTTTTGTGGATAATCCCGAGCAAGATGAGGTCCATCGTATACAAAGCACCCATTTTTTTTTTGGTTTTTGGTTTTTGCTTTGATCTAGCAGGCGTAGGTTCTCAGTAGCGCTTCTACCCCCACGATGATTCCTTCCCCCATTGTCGCTCATTTCCCTATCTTATCCCTTATTGTGGCCTTTGTCGTATCCCTAATCATTGCCATGATCCTTCTTAAGACTCATGTCTTTGTCCCGCCTCGTACTCTTATGGAGTTCTTCCTTCTTGAACTTGACTACCTTCTTTGCTCTTGCAAGTATAGATATATGGTCCTCTACCTTACGACGTCGAAGCTCTTGTGTTGTATAATGCTTCCCTGTCGGCCATGTCGAGGAGTTCAAGGATGGTTTCCCAATACTCCTTGACATATTCCTGCAGCGAACCTGTGTGCCTTAACCTCCTTAGCTTGTCATATGCCTCGAACTCGGTTTTCTTAAGATAGAACTGCTTCTTCATTTCCTTCTTGAAGTCATTCCAAGTCAATCTTGCATGTACCTTTCTCTTGTCAGCAGTCCAATGCCTAAACCAAAGCTTTACTTTGTCTTTCAGGTATAATGTTGTGACTTGCACTCGCCCTCGTCCTAATACTGAGAGCTTCAAGGTAATGCTCCATTCACCACACATAGTTGTGTATGGTGCTTGCATCTGTCATTCTACCATAAGCCTCGGGTTCGGTAGTCTGCGCCTTCTTATGAGCTTGAAATCCTGCCATGCCCCTAGTGTTTTTGGCAAAGGCAACCTTGCACAACTTTAACTCGACACGTCGTTCTGCCACTTTCTTTTCTAATTCTCCCTTATTTTCCTATTACTATGAATGATGATAAAGAGAGTGTATATTAGCATTCGGCCTTACCCTCGATGTCTTTTTTAAGTGCTTCAACTCATTCCACTTCATTCTCTCCTTTCTTTGTCTCCATTTTCTTCTTCAGCATCCCACCCTATCTTCACTGTCGCCACACCCCAAGCCCCACATAACCACTGTAGAAACTTAGGGTATTTGGAAAATATTCTGATTGTATTAAATGTATTTTCCTGAGTACAATTTATAGAACATAAGAGTAGTATACTATGGCTATAAACTAGCTACAAGATAGAGATAAGAATACAAGATAGAGATAAGGGAGAAGAGTCCTATATGAATAATACAAATGTGCTAACACCTCCCCTCAAGCTGATGGTGAAATTTGATGAAGCCGAAGCTTGTGCCGTAAGGCATGAAAAGGACGAGTGCCAAGGGGCTTTGTCATGATATCCGCCAATTGATCAGCACTAGAAATAAAACGAACGACCAAGGTTCCCAACTTAACTTGCTCCCGAACAAAGTGATAGTCAAGCTCCACATGCTTGGTGCGAGCATGAAAAATAGGATTGCTAGACAAATAAATTGCACCAATATTGTCGCACCACAATAAGGCAGGTAGAGCCTTGGGAACACCAAGTTCATACAATAAAGAACCAATCCACATAATTTCGGCAGTGACATTTGCAATCGCTTTATACTCACTTTCAGTAGAGCTTCGTGCCACCGTGGGCTGCTTCTTAGAAGACCAAGAAATAAGATTCTTGCCCAAATAAACCAAGTATCCTCCCGTAGAACGACGATCGTCAGGACACCCTGCCCAATCACTATCTGAAAAACATTGTAACTGAAGAGAGGAATGCTTTGTAATGAATAAGCCCATAGCCGAAGTCCCACGTAGGTAACGAAGTAAGCGCTTTGCCGCTTGCCAATGGACATCAGTTGCACAATGCATAAATTGAGCGAGCTTATTAACAGCAAAAGCTATGTCAGGCCGTGTGAGAGTGAGATACTGAAGAGCCCCGATGACTTGCCGATACTGTTCAGGATGAGGCAAGTAAACACCCATGGTTTTACTCAAAGGTGGTGAGACGGCTAAAGGAGTATAGCACGGCGTGGAGGTACCCATGTGGGTTTCCTTAAGCAAGTCTTCAAGATACTTTTCTTGGGTAAGAAGAATGCCATCCGAAAGCTGTTTAACTTGTATCCCCAAAAAATAGTGAAGAGGTCCAAGATCACGGACCGGAAAAGCCAATTTAACGTGGTGAAGAAACCACTCCATCTTTGCATGATCAGAACAGGTAAGGACTATGTCATCGACATAGACTAAGATATAAAATTGAATACGGCCCTTACAAAGAATGAATAAAGAACTATCAGCTTTGGATGGAACAAAACCCAATCGAATAAGGAAATCAGAGAGACGATGAAACCAAGCCCGTGGGGCTTGTTTTAAGCCATAAAGAGAACGTTGAAGCTTGCAAACATGAGTGGGAAAATCCTTGTGAGCATAGCCCATTGGTTGCTCCATATAAATTTCATCTGCCAAATATCCATGCAAGAAAGCATTGGATATATCAATTTGACGAATAGGCCAATTCTGAACAGTGGCCAATGTAAGAACAGTGCGAATGGTTGTGAACTTTACGACGGGAGAGAAAGTCTCCTGATAATCAACACCGGATTGCTGAGCATACCTTTTTGCCACCAAACGAGCCTTGTAGCGATCAATCGTACCATCTGAATTTTTTTGATACGAAAGACCCATTTATTCCCAATAATATTCTTGTGTGAAGGGCGAGGAACCAACTGCCATGTGTGATTTTGAAGGAGTGCATTTAATTCATGCTGCATAGCATCACGCCACTCTTGACATTTTTTAGCTTGAGTTACAGTTTTGGGTTCTATGTATAGAAAGGTGGGGCTGGTTTGGGCAAGGTTGGCTTGTCGTTTGGTCATGGTGGAGGGGCGTAGAGTCATGGTATGTGTGCGGGGTGGAGAGATGGGATCAGTAGGTGGGGATGAGTTTGAAAAGTTGATGAGGTCAACAATTAAGTTTAAGCCTTGAATTGAGGAAGATAATTGTGGCTGGCGGTGGGATAAAATAGGAGAATGAGATGAAGTAGATTGTGGTGATGTGGTAGAAAGTGGTTGGGTGAGGTTAGGAGTGAAGGTGGACGAAGGAGTTTTGGAGTGAGTAGGGGATGAGGTGGACGAATCAGAAGAAGAAGCTGGGGATGGAAAAAGAATAGGAGAAGGAGATTGAGGAGAAGAAGTGGGAGAAGGAGACAAACCTGATATTGATGGACTGTCCAAGTGAGAGACAGAATGAGAGAGGTTCAACCAAGGAGTAGACACAGCAGCAGATGGAGATGATTGGTGGGCAGCATCATATGGAAAATCATGCTCATGAAATCGGGCATGCCTAGCTAAATAAATTCGACCTTTGGATTTATCAAAACAACGATATGCAGAATGGGTGGGACTATGGCCAAGATAAATGCATTTTTGAGTACGGAATTGAAATTTTTGAGAATTATAAGGTCGCAACCATGGAAAAATGGCACATCCAAAAGGTTTGAAAGCTAAATAATTTGGGGGCTTTTGAAAAAGTAATTGATAAGGCGATTGATTTTTGATGACATTACTGGGTAAAACATTGATAATTATGGCACTTTGTTCCAAAGAATAGTTCCAAAATTTGAATGGCAAATGGGCATGAGCAAGAAGCGTTAACGCAGTGTCGACAAGATGTCGAATTTTGCGTTCGGCAACACCGTTTTGCTCATGGGTATAAGGACATGCAATGCGATGAGTAATACCTTTGAGCTGAAAATGGTGGTGTAATTTTTGAAATTCCCCGCCCCAATCAGAATGAAAAGCTTTGATATGAGTGCCAAATTGCCTTTCAATTAACTTTTCAAAGTTCAAGTAAACCGAGTAAACATCACTCTTATTCTTTAAAAAATAGACCCACGTAAAACGGGAATAATCATCAACAAATAACACAAAATAACGATGACCTAAATGAGATAAAACAGGGGCAGGTCCCCAAACATCAGAATGAATAATATCAAAAGGTTTTGAACTACGATGATCAATAGAAGCTAATGGCAATCGAGACATCTTGCCCATTAAACAACTAGAACAAGGAGAGATAGTTGATGAAGAACTAACTACAAAATTATTCCTAACCAAAGAATTTAATTTTTGAATATTGGAGTGCCCTAGCCGCATGTGCCAATCATCAAGAGAGGGTACCAAAGCTGCCATAGCTACCTTCGGTTGACGCAACGAGTAAATTCCAGCTTCACTTGGCCCTTCCATCAACACCTTCTTGGTGCGCTGATCCTTGATCACAAAATGGTTAGGCCAAAATTCAAAGAAACAAAAGTTATCAGTTGTAAATCTTTGAACGGAAAGAAGGTTTTTAACAATTTTTGGAACGCATAGAACATTACGTAAATCAAGCTAGCGAGTGTTAGAGTGAATAGATGCATTACCAGTGTGAGTTATTTGCAATCCTTGGCCATTTCCAACATGGAGTTGATCATTACCCATATACTCATTTACAGCATTCAAAGCATTGATATCAGGGGTAAGATGATAATTGGCTGCAGTATCGGGAAACCAATTGAGAGGTGGCGCAACATTAGAATAATTTGCAGAAGCATTGAAATTGCGGTTCGAAAAATTGTTGTTGCGAGGAGACTGATTTTGCTGCCTGGGAACATAGCGACTGCGACAAGTGAGAGCAATATGGTTAGTCAAACCACAAATTTGGCAAGGACCCCGATTGCGCCGCCCATAGTTGTTGCTGGGCTGGTTATTGTATTGTGAGTTGGTACGAGGCCTAAAAGTGGAAGAGAATGGTGGTGTAGGAAGAAGGGGCGTTGAGCCTTTGAGAACGATGTTTGCCGTGGGAGTCAAGGAGTGCTTGAGCAGAATTTCATGAGCCACCAACTGACCATGCAGCTCATAAAAGGAAACGGGTTCTTGGCGAAGATTGAGAGCTGTAATTATGCTATGATAGTCGAAACCAATGTTGCGGTAAATAATTGCATTAAATTCAGCAGGAGTTACCGGTTTTCCAGCAGCACTAAGCTCATCAGATAAGGACTTAGTCTTGTGCAAATATTCAGAGATGGACAAGTCATTCTTCTTCAGCTCTTGTAATTCAATGTAGAGTTGTAGTTGACGATTTTGTGAGGCTGAACCAAAGGAGTGAGCCAATGCAGTCCAAACTTCTTGGGAAGTAGAGAGGCCAATAATATATGGAAAGATTTCTTCGGTAAGGGAGGAGAATAACCATGATAAAAGAAGTTGATCCTTCTTGAACCAAGCTTCATATTCCAGATTAGGAATAAGCAGATTTTCAGCAGTAGGTGAGACAGCAGTTTTGGGAGGAGGAGATGAGGCACCATCGATGTGTCCATGAAGATTTTGGTAATTTAAGATGGGTAGAAATTGAGTTTTCCAAGCCAGGTAATTCTTGGAGGTAAGTTTAACAGAAAAAGTGTGAGTATAGGTGACCAAAGAGGAACCGGTGGCAGCAGTAATGGAGGTTGAAGAAGATGATGACATAGTGAAAGAAAAAAGGATTTAGATGATCGGTATAGGCTCTGATACCATGTAGAAACTTAGGGTATTTGGAAAATATTCTGATTGTATTAAATGTATTTTCCTGAGTACAATTTATAGAACATAAGAGTAGTATACTATGGCTATAAACTAGCTACAAGATAGAGATAAGAATACAAGATAGAGATAAGGGAGAAGAGTCCTATATGAATAATACAAATGTGCTAACACCACAACCACTACCATAAGACGCAACCATCAGGACTAACACCCTACCATGGGTTGTGTGTGCATCCTATACAGATGCGTGTTTATGTAGGGTTTGTGTAGTGGGTGATGGTGGATGGGGGTCGGGTCGGGGGGGGGGTCAAATGTGGTGGGTGATGGGTGTGCACGTGCAAATGTGTGGTGGTGTTCTGGGGTGGGGTATGGTAGGGGGTGAGGGGATAGAGAGAGAGAGAGAGAATGTATGTGTGTGTGTGTGACCGGGGAAAGGGGCGGTGGCTGGGGAAGAGGCTAGTGGCCGAGTAAGACCTGCAGACGTAAATAACTAAGAATTAGAATCTCACTACAAATTAGAGCCCTCTTTTCGAACCTGCCACTTCTTTTTCAAATACTCCCCACACAACAAAATCATATTTCTTCAATGCTACTACCCATAGAAGTCAAATTCCGTAGTGAGCGACAGTGTGTATGGCAGTGTTCGGTATGGGTTTGATGGGCGACGATTTTTCTGTTAAACCTGGTGATGGGGAGTTCTGTTGCAATTTTGGTTTGGTAACCGGGGAAGGGGGTGCCGGTTCTCTTTTTGAAGTAAAAGATATCCATATGTTATTGGACTTTTTAACATTATTTTCATTTTTGTTTTAATTTAATTTCTTTATGCGTTTGGCAAATTTAACCCCAATATGGGATCTTATTGATCGAGCTCCATTATTGATTTGGATGGAAAACGGACGAGGTACTCACTTATTGTCTAAATAAAGAGTCGGGTTTTAAATGTCAAAATTAAACCCTTGGCTACTGAAGTGAATTATCATGTGATTGGAAGGTACTAACATGTATTTAACTCTTCTATTTATATGAATGGAATTGGAGGACCCCACACAGGGGGTTTCGACGTGGGCAGATTTTACTAGTTGGAGTTAATCGATGGTGGTCGATGGCAATGATGGTGAAGAAGAGATGTAGCGCGAATAGGAAAAATTTTGGCTGCTACCCTAGTTAGAGGAATCTTCCTCCTACCTCTTATATAGCAACAATTAATTGTCTCTAAATGTTTATAGTGACTTTTATTTAGTGACGCTAACAAGTGCTGCTAATTTTTGTCACTGAAAGTATTAGAAGAAAAGTCACTAGAAATATTTAGCAACTATTAATTGTCACTACACACGAGGTTGGAGGAAGATTTCTACAACCCGGGTAGGAGCCAAAGTTTGTTCGCGCGAATATACCATGTATGTGTGACTCTGGACGTGAGTGCGTGCTTTGTGGCTTTAGCATATATTGCTAAGTGGGGTTTAGAATGATTTAAGTTTGCTAAGTGGGGTTTAGAATGATTTAAGTTTGTTTTCAAACTGCTTAGAAAAAGGTTCTGTTTTAGATTATATAGCCTTTATTAATCCTGAAAAATTGATTAGATTTGAAAACAAGGATTACATTCAAAACACATAATATCTGGATGCCATTAGATAGAGTAGTATGTTTGATGTATAACTATAAATCGTTTTCAACTATTGGACTTCCTAATATGCTTTATTATTCTTGCAAATTTAACTAGTAATTAAAAATATTGGTACCTTTTTGGCCTTGAGGTCCCATGCAAACTTATGGCCCATGCTTAATTTGTTTACCAAAATTTTATAAAAGGTATACATTATGTAGATAATTTTTTCATTGACCATGATAGACATATATTAAAAGCATCCTTCGTTGGAACGGATCCAAATAAGAAGAGAGAAGGTTAGCAGTGGCAAGCACTAAAAAAATTCACGGTTCAGACACGAACAGGTCCTTCCATTCCAAATAAATGGACTCATATTGTCATACATGTAGTGACTTGCACAATAATTGCTGATTATAGTGGGCCGCCATAATAGAGCTGTGGTTATGAATCTTCTTTGCTAGGAAGCAATCCCACCGCAATCTGCAGTTTCAACTTTCAAATGATTAGCCATCATGAAACTTAAGCGTGTTTAACAAAAACTTCTTTCTGGTTCATTAACAGTGGCTTGCACCGAGTGTCCATGGACCTACACCAGAATCTTTAAGCACCCATGATCCCTACCTTTGCCATTCAAGATGCACCGAGTATCCATGGACCTACACCGAAATTCGCCTGCACAGCACATCGTTTCAAGGAATTGCTGATATTGCTATCCCAAATTTTAATGTAATCTCCGTCCATTTTCCTTTCGCTGGGTCATGCAAGCGAGGTCGTGGACGTCGTAATTGAAGATTCCGCAATTGTACCTTCATTTCCGCTTGAAATTTCACGACCATAATTCAGCTAGCAACCGTTTCTTAAGGATGGAATAAACCATATTGTAGTAGATACAGAGATAAACAAACTTCACCAGAGTTGGGGAAGGCAGCGCTTGGTCACCCTTTCTTGCTGGGGCAAACAAACCATCCACCACTTGTCTCAATGTCATCATGGGAAACAGGGGGTAGGGACATGCATCAAGCCTAAAACAATCGCTTGTTCTCTTTCCACACCATGTAAACTTTTGCACAAGGCCTTTTGAAAGATTGTGGTGAGACATGCGCATTGCGAATACGCAGAACTTCCCTACTTGACAAATATTTTTGAACTTTTCCATCATTATCCCCCTTTCCCACTATTCTCATTCTCAATCTATATAAATAAGTTTGCAGTGTCTCCAGCTTAAGCTAACCAGCTGGGCAAACTGGCTACCTTTCTAAATGGCAGTTGAGGGAGGAAACCCTACTAAATTTGAGGTGAACTTCACTGGAAAAACAATTGTGAAGGCCACAGGTCCTCTACGAGCGCCTCACACACTCTCAATCTCCAACCTTGACCTACTTTCCGGTCGCTTTCCTGTTACATACTTCTACTTCTACAAAGCACCTCCAGTTGATGATTTCACCTCAACAATCGAGTCCTTGAAGAGCTCCCTTGCAGCAAGTCTTACAGATTTCTACCCATTCGCTGGCAGAATAGTTCAAAATCCAAAAACTAGTGAGCCTGAAATTGTATGTGACAATAGCGGTGCTGTTCTTGTAGAAGCCAAAGCGAACATCCCTCTCAAGGAACTGAATTTCTACAACCTTGACCAATCTCTTAAAGGGAAACTAGTGACCATTGATCCTGACTTTGCAACACAAATCCAGGTAACACGCTACACTTGTGGAGGTTTATCGATAACATTCACATTCGACCACACACTGGGGGATGCTAGTGCTTTTAGTAAGTTCATCCTCACATGGTCGGAAATAGCCACAAAGAAACCAATCTCTAGTCTTCCGGATCATCGTAGGGGCCTTCGTGCGCGGTTTCCTCCCACTTATGATCCCTCATTAGACCAAACTTTTGTATCCTGCACCCTGCAAGATATCGTCCACATGCCAACAATAAATTTGGTCAAGCGCCTTTATTACGTTGATGTATCAAACATTGATCAGCTTCAAAGACTTGCGTGCATTGATGCCCACAAAAGGACCAAAATTGAAGCTTTTTCGGCTTATATTTGGAAGATTATGGTCAGCATCATTGATGAAACGCACACCAAATGCAACATGGGTTGGTTAGTTGATGGAAGAAAAAGAATATATAAACATCCAAATATCATGGATGATTACATCGGAAATGTTCTGTCTTTAGCTTTTGGAGAGGCCAGTGTGGTAGAAGTAAAGCAAGGATCAATATCAGATGTTGCTACTATGGTTCACGATGCAATTTCAAAGATAACAAATGCTACACATTTCTTAGACTTGATTGACTGGATTGAGTGCCACAGGCCAGGAATGATGCTATCGAAGTTGGTGTTGGGTCGAGGAGGTCCCGCAGTTGTTGTGTCGTCGGGGAGAAGGTTTCCAGTTTCTGAATTGGATTTCGGTTTTGGGAGTCCGGTGCTTGGGACTGTGTGTTCCACCATAGAAAGGATAGGAGTTGGTTACATAAACCAAAGGCAAAGCGCAAAGGGTGATGGCTCTTGGGTTGTGTCAGCTATGTTGTGGCCGGAGTTGGTTGCTGCCCTTGAATCAGATCCTGAGCATGTTTTTCAGCCTATGGAAGCAAGTCATCTTCAGCTGTAGTGCTACCTCCTCGTGTGTTCTATTCCACCAAGTCAGTGCAACGAACAGTCAACTGTCGACAACATTAGAGCTGGCATGCTGCCACTAGCAGTGGATCCCTTATTGACCGTTAATGACACGTTGCTGACTCTCAATCACGAAGAGAAAAAAAGAAGAAAGAAAGAAAGAAATTGGTGAGGGTGATCAGTTCTAGGCGCTGTATAATAGCATTGTAAAAATTATGATATGGTGTAAGAACTACAAAACTTCATTTAGCGTTAATTGACTTGAGTTCCACTGGCAAAAGCCATGCACCATCTTTTAGTAAGCTCGGAGTGTGATTGTTTTCATACACAATCACATATATCCCTTGTATTGAGGAGATATGTGGGAGGTGTTCCACAAGTGAATGCGGTAACTATTCTTTTGAAGGCATTTTGGTTTAACATGGTAGCATGGTTTCATTCAAATTATCTCCACCTACTCCCCCTCCTATATAAAGAGAAGTTTGCAGAAAGTTTAAACACACCAAACACCAATACTAGAAGCTTTTAGCTATTGAGAATTAAATGCACTAATACACCGCAGTTCAATCTTAGCATTAAATTTGAATGGAAATTATGACGTTTAATATCGTCGGTGATAGATTTTGGTGCAGATGTTAGGCATTGCTTGAACATTATATTGGTTGCTATATATCCGAGTTATAGTAGCAGCGTAGTGTCTGGATGCTGTAAGTATAATAAAGTTCGAGGTCGAATTTCTTTTAACAGGGAGAAGATGTAATATCCTGGTATCAAATTGGTTTTATGGTTGATTTTGATGAATGAACTTGATGCTCTAAAAATTTGATCACTTGGTGAGACTTCACGGTTTAGTGACTATTTAGTTGTGTAAATGGAGAAATGTGGAGATAGCATTAATAATTGGCGAAGGTTCTAATTTAAGAGTACCAATATTTGACGTATTTTGTTGGTGAATTAAAGTGAGTTTAAATTTAAGTGTTATGATGGGGAATGAGATCAGGCACGATTAAGAGCAATAATCTAGTAAAACAAAAATTTCGAGGACGAAATTTGTTTAAGGGAAGATAATGTAATACCACAAACCTAGGGTTAGCCGGGTAATATTACTTAGCGACGATTGTAATAAGTAAGACGAATTTAGACCTTTAGTGAAGATCTTGCGAGCGGTATTAATTGAATCTTTAGCCATGGTTGTTATGAGCGGTATCATTTAGGACGTTTAGCAATAATTATTTTTTTTAAATGATTATAAGTTGCAATAAATAAAGCTTGTTGTAAGGTAAACTATAGTAGGTTTATTCCTTTAGCGAAAAAATTATAAGTAAAAAAATTGCGTACTTTTACGACGATTGGCGTGAGCTAAAAGATTGGCAACTCAGGGCGGTTAAGTTATTTTGTTAGCGACAATAATTATTCACAATATTTAGCGTAGACTGACTTGAGAGATTTTCATGGAACCTTTAGCGAGGAAATTGGAGAGTATTTTAATTATGATCTTTAGCGAAAATTTTAAAATCATAAGTTAAAATTTAACGATAGCAGATATTATTGGTACTGATTGAGATCTTTAGCGACAATTAGTGTTAATTGTATTTTTAGAAATTTTTAGCGACAAAATTATCTGGCATCAATACTTTATTGACAACTTTTAGCGGCGATTATAGTAGCGGGGTTGAGTAACACCCGTTAATATATTTTTTTTTAAACACGCAAAAGTTTCAAAGTAAATTCTTTGGGCCTTTTAATATTAAGGAAAAAGGTTTGGGTAAGCCCTAACTTTTCTTCCTCATGTATTTTTGAGTTTTATGGGCTTAATCAAGATCAAGGCTAAGTCACAGCCACGGTGGCTGTGACTATATATTCTCACTGGTATGTGTAACGAATTGGAGAGCGAAAACCTGAAAAGAGTGGAAATTATGTGTGTGTTGAACCCATCGGTTTGCGATATTGCATGAACTAGATGAGGAGAGAAAGGCTGCCGTGGTATGGTGTGCCGTGGAGATGGCTACGGTATGGGGGACGGTGGGTGATACAGAGAGAGAGAGAGAAAGAGAGAGAGAGAGAGAGAGACCACTGCCGGCGGGAGCGGCTTGGCTTGGGTGAGAAGAAGCCCCACTACGGTGAGGCAGTGGGTGTGGGCGGTGTTTATGTGGGTATTGGTGAGTTGAAGAAAAAAATAAAAGGGAGAAGAAGGAGATGGAGACCCACGAGTGGGTTTGGGAAGCTCTTGCCATGAGCAATAGCTTTGGAAGGTTTGAGAGTTTTTTGAGTGAACGAGGGACAAGGAAGGATGTAGGTGTGTGCGTTAGTGTGTGCCGTGAGTGCGTGCATGAGTGTATGCTCTGTGTGTGTGTGTGTGTGTGTTGCGTGTATTGGGTGAATGCATGGGCTGCAAGACAGCCATATATATGGGTGTGTATGCAATGTAAAAGTGTAGTGCAACAGTGTGTGTATAATTGTGTGTGTGCACGGGTGAGAGGGGTGAAGTGATGGTGCAGTGTGTGCGAAGATGTGGTATGCTGTGTGAGTGAAAGGGATGAAGGGAAGGGGAAGTAACAGCAAAGGGGCGGCAACTATATTATATACATGTAGGAGCTGTGTACTTAAATTATGGGGAGTAATGGGGAAGAAGAAAAAGGGGTTACAAGTCTGCCATATAAACGAAATGGGTATTGCTGTTAGCCGTGTGAGAAAGTGGGTGAAACCTTGGTTATGTGTTGTGGATATTTATGTGTAGGATATATTCATGTAGGTGTAGTATAAAAGAATGGTGTAAATAGGTGTATATATAACATGTGTGTGTAACCGATATGAATGTGTGGGTGTATTGTCTTTGTGGTGACTTCGGGTAATAGATGGAGAAGAAGGTACTGTTTATAGAGAGAGAAAACCTGGTTTTAAGAATTTAAAAGAAAAAGTGTTGCAAAAGGGGACTTTTCTTTTTAGCAGTTTCTTTCCAAATTTTTAGATATCTCTAGAAACTTATTTGGACAAAACTCAAAAGAGTAACTTATGTTATTTTTGTAAGATATACATACAGGAAAAAGTTTAGATTTTTCAAAGCTTGGGAAGCGTGCTAACTAATTTTATCCGATCGAGGGATTTCGGTATATTTTGGAATAATAAATTAAGTTATTAAATTATGAAACTTCTACAATAATATTATATAACTAAGATAAGGTAGTTTCTAAAGTTTTTAAAGCCGTTTGCTATTTTTAGCATTGTTAGCGGCGTAACGCTCGATCGGCTATCGCGTAACGCTTCACTATTACAATAGTTTGTTAAACTATTTTAAGAACCTCTTCTGAGCAGATTTAGAAAAAGTACAAAACTAAAACTTCCCTTATTTCTGTGAAACCTTCGACGTGGAATGTTTTAGGATTTTTCTGGGCATGGGAAATATCTTGAAATTATTTATTTTTTAAAACAGGTTTTTGAATTAATTAATATAGTAAAAAAATTATTTTTAGCCTTGAATTTTATAGTGATCTAAAATTACTGTGACGCTTTAGTGTCTGAAATTTCGTGGCATTCTAGTGCCATTTGGTATATTTTTGGAACATGAGCATTAGCGCTCAATTTAATGAGCAGGTTAGGGTTCCGAGCGGAAAATCCCCAGAATGACCTTTCTTATTTGAAAAACCCACCAGTGGTTTAAAAAGATTATTTTAGGTATATCTAGGTGGATAATAGTACGTTAGGCATCGGGGGCGAATATTTTATTTCTAGTTGGTAAACTTCACTCACTTAAGAGAAACTTAATACTTAGGCGCGCTCGAGCGATAATGATGTTTTACTTTCTAAAATTTCGTGTCATTCCGAGATCGATAAGTATTTTTAGCGAAATCGGCTTATGAGCACTTGGTCCGGACACCGATTTGAGATTTTCGAGTGAAAATTTCTTAAAACACTTTTAGCCCAACCAAATTTAGGATACTTAAAATAGCGTTTTAAAGTGTTTTGAGATTTTTCTGTGCCAGGAATCCCTAGGGGGTATTTTGACAATTTGTCACCCATAGGGGGTGTTTTGGTAATTTTAGATGTAATAGGTATTTTTGATAAATTCACATACGGTAAGGATATTTTTTAGTGATTTTACTTATGGGAAGTCGGTTTTGGTATTTTAAGTATGAGAGGGATGTTTTTGATAATTTTACACATAAGGGGCATTTTGGTAATTTCATATACCGGGTGAGGAAGCCGTTCTGGGAGCATGCGTGTAAAGCCCCGAACCCGAGGGTCCGAACACGTTCTTAAACCAAAATTCACACATTAATGACATAACTATTATAAAGGCAGAGCAGAGCATCTAGGATACCACAAACATAATTATCTAAATCTCAAATATTTAACTCCAAAAATAATCCAACACTTATATACAATCCCTTCAAAAACTTAATTCCAAAATACTTCAAAACTTTATTACAAGTCTCTTAGACTAAATATCTAAATCCAAAAGAATATAAATCAACTAACCAATATTTCGTCTAAAGAAATCATAAGCTCTATTCTTAATATCAGAAACCAGAGCAATTCTCACCGCTGCACTAATATATCTCCATTCGTGCTACTTTTGGCCTGGAAGGGAAAGGAAACGAAAAACAAAGGGGTGAGCAAAAATTGCCCAGTAAAAGATCTTACACACAGATGGCCAAAAACGAATACGAAACTAGATTTATCAAATAGAGCCAATAAATAGGAATTTAGATAACTCAATCAAATTTCACAAATGAATGATTACGGTGACCAAAAGAGAGTTACCAAAAAAACGAATAACAAATATGAGTTATCAAATAGAGCCAAAAAATAGGAATTCAGATAACTCAATCGAATTTCACAAGCGAATAACAGAAGCGACCGAAAAGAAGGTTAATTAACCAATAAGTCGAATACCGATTCAAACACGAATAACAAATCAACCCAAAAAGGGGTTACATAACTAATAAGTCGAATATCAAAATATATTTACCAAAACTTGTGGGTGTCACATACACAAATTGCTTATTATTAAGCATCACAAATCATGGTCATACCATGTCGAATATCGCAGCCGGTGCGTCACATATAAGTTACGATAATTAAAAGTGACTTTCAAATACAAATATCACCCACAAAGTAATTTGATAAATATAGCGAATATTCATTCGAAGTCCAAAAATAGTCATTATAGACTCAAATCGAAGAGAACAAAAATACGAATCCAACGAAACAAAAAATCGAATCAATCGGAGATCGGATGAATAAGATATCGTCAAAAGAAGTTTTTGGCTAAAAACTTAATGACACGTAAACCAAGAGAATGAAAGAAAACCATCAATAACCAACGGGCCAGCAGAAACATGACACGTGGCGAAAAGAGTACATGGTTGAAACAAGACCAGTTACGGTAGAATTATAAACTAATGCCAAGAACCAGCAGAAGGTCAACACGTGGCAATTGAAGCTTTAGAAAGTTGCATTCTTGGCCGTGAAAGAGAATGGAACGCTCAAATAATTATGAATAATGTATAAGGACCAACGAAAATGTGACATGTGGCCTTTGAATTTTGAAAAGTAACCTTTTTAGACGTGAATAGGGAACGGCACACGGAGCGCAAAAATAATTGCAAATGACTTTTCACAATACAAAGAATACCAATAATGTTTATAAATCATGAGAACCGTCTTTAACGCAAGTTTTAAGACAGTAAAAATTTTATCGATAACGTCAAAAATAAACTTGATGATCAACAATACGCTTAAAGACAAATATATTTTTGGGAATCAAAGCATAGCACATAGATCTCGTGTATAAAATGAAAAGATGACATAAGAACCCTTACCTCAAAGTAACGAATATCATGTCAATAATCTCCACTTTATCTTAGATCTTTATTTCAAAGTAACAATATCATGTCAAGAATCTCCTCTTTATCTTGGATCAGTCACCGTCTTTTTGCTTGAATACCCAAAAGAATGCACTCGACTTTTTATCTTAGATCAATCACCACCTTTTTGCTTGAATACCCAAAAAGAATGCACTTGACTCTTTTCTCTTTCTTCTCCTTTGTCTCTAAAAATATATGAAGACTCTTATGTCTTCTTCACCCTTATATAGTTTGCTAATCTGACTTGAAGTCCCAATTTCTAGTGTAACTATTATACAACTAATAGACCTCATTACTAATTTAATCACAATATGACTTAAAATCCTAATCCAAGTCGAAATCTTTTTTTTCTTTTTCCTAATCCAATCACATTAGCCAGTAATACTATTCAATATTAATTTCTTCTCTAAAAGGACTCCAAATAATTTATCTAAGGTCCAATACTCAATCCAAAATCATAATAATTTTTAATTGTTCTTTACACAAGTACCCAAAAATCCAGAGTATTACAATGCGTGAGTCAGTATCGAATTGAATTCATAATATCATAGTATATATTGTATACTAATAATTGGATTGTTCCGTTTAGGTTAAAGCAACAGACTTTTCGGCTACGCTAGCTTAGCTTCAGGTCCAGGTAAGAGTTTCTATCTTAACCCTGGGTAAGGCCTTATGTCTGAACCCTAATTTCGATAGCTGGTGTTCGTAAGTATTCTTTGCTAGATATTGTCAAACAGTGAGATATGCATTTGATATTAGAATGTTATTGCCGGACAAATCCCAACACTGAACAAGAATCAGTTATTTGGAAATCTTATCGATGCTCGCCTGTTATTACATGCTGACCAGATTCGATAATTGTTGGCACTCTTTCCTCATAATTGTTATGCTTAAATTCAATAACTGTTCATATTCATTCTTGCTATTTGTCTATGGTTATTCTGAGTGATGAATTATATCAGCATGCTTAATTATCATTGAAACCCAAATTGGTTTCGGCTATTTGAATTCATGTTAATGCTGATTGTTATTGTTATTTTTGTTGTTGACATAGGGGGTCTGTTATGAGGGGAGGCGTTATAAGGATGGTTTGTTCCCTTGTGGATCGCAGGCTAATACCTAAATAGACTAGTATCGTACATCATGCATGTGTACACCATATTGTGCATTGGTTGAATGACATTGCATATTGTGCTATGCTTGAATGGCATCGCTTATGTCCAGGTCATTTTCTTCTGAATTTGTATGCATTGTATTTTGGAATGATGACTTTGAAAATTGTATTTTAGTGATCGTTTTGGAACATGTGATTGTTAATGTTTATTTTGGTATCTATTTATGATTGATTTTGATCATTTTGGAAATCATCAACTATTTAGATCGTTTGAAATATTTTGAAAATTATCATCGGATGGATTCTTTTGAATAGTTCTGTAACTCCTTTAGTTGTCCTTGGACGACCTTATTGAGCTCTCAAAAGCTCATCCTTCGTTTGACTCATTTCTGCAGGTGATCAGCTGTAGAATGCTAGGGAATGGGTTTAGAGTTTGTGTGAGATTCCGGTTAGCGGTGAGCCCACCACTACTGTGTAGTAAGACTTGCGTGGGTCAACATTGTTAGCTTGTCGTTCTATAAAGATCCAAAGTTTTAATAGTTTAAGTTTAAACGGTTCTTTCTGTAATACTGTATTATGAAGAGTTTGAGTTGATGTCTAGTAGATGTTTTGAAGCATAAGTCAGTAAACAGGATTTGACAGGTTTGATGTGAACTGATAAGTTAACACACTGGGAGTTCGGGACGATGGAGATCCGAATTTTCGAGCTGTTACATGATCCCACATTTTAATTCATTAAAGTTTCTTTAATTAGTCAAGAGGTTATCTTCAACGTTAATCCATTTGTAGTCTTGCGCTACACATCCAACGATGTTTTCATTAATTTAATGTTAGCAAAACTTTAATAATTTCCGTACAGATAGAATACACTTTGAATGCTACTTTTTCTTTTTCGATATGCACGGGACACAAATTACATGCAAAGTGTTTCTAAAATGAAATTGTACACCTTGTGACGAAAAGGAGAAGGTTTAGGTTACGCTTATTGCAACGCCCCAGAAATTCGGAGCTCTATCGCCCCGAACTCCCAGGTCGTTAGCCTATCGGATCACATCAAACCTGTCAAATCTGTTCACTAACACATACTGGAAAACATCAAATTCGACACCATCTTAAATTCTTCAAATACAAGCTTACAAGACTGCCTAAGCTCAAACTGTTAAAATCTAAGTTCTTTACAAACTCGAGTCCTTATGAATGAATCGACAGTACCGACCCGCACATGGGCCACATTACCTAGTAGTGATGGGTTCACCGGAACCTCACACAGACTCTAACCCATTCCCGAACATGCTACAGCTTATCATCACCTGCAGAAGGGAGCCAAATGGAGGGTGAGCTTTTAAGAGCCTAGTAAGGTCGTACAAAAGGACCAACGAAAGAATTACAAACGATACTAAGAATCCAACTGACAAAGATTTCCAGAACACTTCAAACGGTCAAAAACTCAATGATTTCCAAAAGAATCGAAATTCATCAAAAATAACTAGCAAAATAGATAAATACCATCACGATGGGTTCCAAAATGATCAACATAAGATTATTTCCGAAGTCATCATTTCAAAATACAATGCTGATTTTCCAAAAGATTTCAAAACGCGTACGGACCATCTGAAATAGTCCCTTCCAAAATACAATGATGACTTGTCAAGGGATTTCAACCCAAGTACAAATCATGATACATATGGAGCGAATAAAATAAAAAATCAACGTTGACCCTGGGCGGTTACAATGCCACTCAGGCAAAGTTAGTAGTGTACACATGCATGATGTACCAAAATACTAGTCCACTTGGGTACTAGCCTGCTTTTCCTGCAGGATTCAAACCAACCTTATTACGCCCTCCCACAAAACGGAAACCTAGGTCAACAGAAGAATCAGCAATATCAGTGAGCGTTAACATATGCTCAAATCTCCGAAATCAATTCGGATTCCAATAACAATAATCATAATGACATAAGTCCGCATTCGAAATTTTCAGAAGAAATCAGAATTTTCAGCAGAAAAATCACAAATAAACAACAAAACGATTGCGAATAATTATTGAATTTAAGCACAATAATTCAGAAGAACGGATACAAACAATTGTCAAATTTGCTCAACATGCAATAACAGGCGAGCATCACAGGATTTCCAAATAATCGATTCAGGTTCAATATTGGGGTTTTCTGGGCAATAATATGCTGATATCAATACACAATTCAGAGTTCGACATTAGTCATAAATATATCAAAGGAATACTTATGAGTACGAGTTATCAAAACGAGGGTTCAGATGGAAGTCCTTACCTAGGGTTCAGATAGAATCCCTTACCTGGATCCGCAGCTAAACTATCTAACCGGAAGTCTTACGTTAACATAAACGGAATAATCGAACCATTAGAACACAGACTATAGCAAAATATTATAACTTAATACAGACTCACGCATACTCCCAAAATGAACCTCCCCTCACTGGGTATGTAAAATTACCGAAACGCTCCTAGCGTGTAAAATTACCAAAATGCCCCTCGGACTTAAATTACCAAAATGGTCTTCCCATAAGTAGAATCACTGAAATAAGCTTCCCGTATGTAAATTTATGCAAAAAATACCTTTCTTAGGTCAAATTACCAAAATACCCCTTCGGGGTGGCAAATTACCAAAATGCCCCGGGGGGTTTCCGCCACCGGAAAAATCATTTTAAATAATTTTCGTCCGAAAATTCTGAACCGGTGTCTGAACCGAGCGCTAAAAGGCCAGTTTCACGAAAAATATCTATCGGCCTCAGAATGGCACAAAATTTTAGAATCTGATACCTATCAGTGAAATAATATTTTAATAAAAATTTCAGATTAAAATAACTTATTTTACTAGGTTAAATAATTCGCTAATTCTGTTAAATTGATGCCCTCATTTAGCGCTCTTCACGGATACAAAAAATTCCCAAAAAATTTCGAGAGGGTACACCTCGTAAACATATCGAGGGGTTACAGTTTTGGACTTTACCTAATTATGGCTCTAACTAGTTCTGAAAATTCATGAAAAAAAACTGCTTAATGAATTTTATATTTTTAGTGACGAAAACAGTTACTGTTCAAATTAATCCCGTAGTATTTCACCTTTCGTACCCCTACTTCATCTTCAACCTCCAGCCGAGACCCATATCCCCAACACACTACTCCAACAGCTCACTAACACATTCTATTCACACATATTCACATCCAATCATGCCTAACACTCACTAACACATCTTTTACACACGTATATTCACACAATTATACACACAACACACCCGAAGAACACACGTGCACACACACTGTCACCACACCCACTGAAATACACACAACCCCTCCTCGGGCACACTCAAGCTACTCATAATCTCACCCAATTCAATTATTACATAACAGTAATCCCTCCAAATACAATATCACACATAAATCATTCGCCGTCCACCTCCTGCGCATGAAGAACACACACATACGCGTGTTATTCCCACATGATCACTCACAGTGTTAAACACACACACACACAGTCCATAGTACACACCTTCATCTCATACAACCCATTAAACCCACCTATAAACAACAATTACCCCTACAATTGATACCCGAAGCACCCCCTTCTTACGCAGCTCAAAACTCACACAGAAGAACACTAATTAAACACACACACAGTTATAACATCTTCCACTAAATTTAAAACAAGAATTACACTTAAACGAAAATGAGGAAATTAACCTTGGGAATCCTTCCCAATCCCTCCCTTTTCTGTGATTTTTTTTGCTTCCCCGCAAACCCCCATGTTCGTGCTCTGTTTTGGTTCTTCTTCTCTTTCTTTTTTTTTTCTTCTGCTTCTCTTCTTTGATCTTTTTTTTTTCCTTTCTTTTCTTGCTTTCATCCGAACTCTCTCACCTATCCAATCCCATATTAAACCATTTAATTTGGCTTAGTCACTAAGCTAGTAGGAGGTGTCAAACTGTAAATTATTTAGGGTTTCTAAATTATTTAATCGAATTACACAAATGACCCTAAACTTTTCATATTTGCAAAATAGCCCCTCAAGTTCCAAAATTTACAAAATGACCTCGAAAGTTTCAAAATTTGCAATTTTGCCCCAAGATTCTTCTAATTTTTATTAATTTAATTAAATGTCACTAAAACATGAACTTTCACTCATTTTATTATTTTCCAACACTAAAATCACCAATTTAAAGGTATGCCCCCAAAGTTTTTCCAAAATCACGAAAATGCCCCCCCAAAATTTCAAAAATTATATTTTTGTCCCAAAATTATTTTAAGCTTCCACATGCTACTAATGCAAGATCAATACCCAAAATTATCGCCCATTTATTTTTCGGAGTCCGGATGGTTATTTTAACCGGCTCCCAAAGTTTGGGATATTACACTTATCGTCATGCACCTAAAGACATCAGTTTTTGACGAGCCAGATATTGCAGCAAAAGAATGATACGTTATTGACAATTCCTGTAACGCCCCGAACCCGAGAGTCCGAACTCGTCCATAAACCCAAATCCAATCACGTCCATGACGTAACTATTATAAAGGTAAAGCAGAGCATCTAATACCGCAAAGTATAATTATTTGAATCTCAAATACTTAACTCCAAAACACTTCAAAGCTTTATTACAATCTCTCAAACTAATTATCTGAATCCAAAGGAAAATAAGTCAACCAACCAATATTTCGTCTAAAGAAATCATAAACCCTATTCTCAATATAAAAAACAAGAGCAATTTCCGCCGTTGTACTAACATCTCGCCCTTCATGCCACTTTTGGCTTGGAAGAGGAAGGAAACGAAAAATAAAGGAGTGAGCACAAATTGCCCAGTAAGAGATCTTACACACATAAGGCCAAAAATGAATACGAATACGAATTTAGAGTTATCGAATAGAGCCAATAAATAGAAATTTACATAACTCAATCAAATTTCACAAACGAATAATCAAAGCGACCGAAAAGGATGTTAAATAACCAATAAGTCAAATATCAATTCACACACGAATAACAAATCGACCAAAAAGGGGGTTACATAACCAATAAGTCGAATATCAAAATATATTTACAAAATCTTTTGGGTGTCACATACACAATTGTTTATTATTAAGCATTCACAAATCATGGTTCGAACATCGTAGCCGGAGCGTCGTAAATAAGTCACGATAATTAAAAGTGACTTTCAAACACAAATATCACCCACAAAATAATTTGATAAATATAGTGAATATACATTCGAAGTCCAAAAATGGACATTGCAGACTCAAATTGAAGATAACGAAAATACGAACCCAACAAAATGAAAATTAGCTCAATCGGAGATCGAATGAATGAGATATCGTCAAAAGAAGTTTTCGGTGAAAAACTAAACGCACAAAAATAGATAAATTTTATTTCAAGAAAAGGGACCATCTAGAAGCTGACACGTAGCATAGAAAGAAAGAAAGCAACACGGTTAAGCCAAAATCTGGGAGAAGTTCAATGGAACGATGACAAAAATATGAAAAGAATTTAAAAAAACCAATGACCACGTGACACGTGGCTGACCAACAAAGTTTTTACTTCTTCCTTGCGATGGGAAACCATTGCAGCAAAGAGGAGGCTGAGAAAGAAAAGAAATTTTTGAGCCACGGGCACAAAGTAATTACAAACGACTTCTTACGATAAAACGAACACAGATTTTATAAGCACATGTGAATTGTTTTGAATGCAAATTACAAGACAGTAAATTAAGATTATTGGTAATGTTACAAAAATCGTGATGATAAAAAATAGGCTCAAAGATAAATATATTTTGATAATCAAATGACAGAGCACATAAATTCTTGTGTATAAAACGAAAAGATGGCATAAAAACCTTACCTCAAAGTAGCGAATATAATATAAAAAATCTTCTCTTTATTTTAAATCAATCACCACATTTTTGCTTGAATACCCAAAGAAATGCAATAGCTATTTTTCTCTTCTCTCCTTTGTCGCAAAGTATAAATATGAAGACTCTTATGTCTTCTTTCCCCTTATAAAGTTTGATAATCTAATTTTAATATAACTTGAAGTCCAAATTGGCAATTGCTAGTGCAATCGTAATATAACTTAAAGTCCCAATTACTAATTTAATCACAATATGACTTAAAATCCTAATCCAAGTTGAAATCTTTTTTTTTCCCTTAATCCAATCACATTATTCACTAATACTATTAAATATTAATTTCATCACTAAAAGGACTTCAAGTAATCTATATAAGGTCCATTACTTAATTAAAAATCAGTATAATTATTAAATTATTACCTACACAAGTAGCAAAAAATCAGTGGTATTGCTTTCCCCCCCCCCCCCATCCTAAAAAGAATTACATCCTCAAAATTGAATGTTCCTTAATCATCGAAAAGTAGCTTCTTGCCTTCTAACACGAGTGATTACATTCCTCACACTATAAATGAAATTCCAACTTCGAAATATTACGACTTAACTAGCCTACGAGATGTATTGAGCTAAATTATGCCACTCAAAATTAAACAAATGAAATCAATCTCTAATCCATCATGCTTCCATTGCGATACTCTGATAATATACCAACACGCTTTGCACAATCTATATAATATTAACATGGTTAACTTCAAGCCTAAGGTGCACCAAGTACTAAGCAGTTTCTCATCCCATATGATATGTGTGTTTACGAGATCCGAAGTTTAATTTTAACTTTCATTGTCATCATCAACCCAATGTTATACCATCATATAGGTGATCGAGGTCTATACAAAGCCACAAATGAAGTCATCTTAATACTCTCTAAATGACATTTCGCTGTCAACATAGACTAACTAGTAACTAAAATTGCTATGCTCGGTGGCGCACTTTCTGCCTAATGCATCACCGCACGGTCCACACCATTAGCTAGCCTTTTAAACAGGATAATACTTAATCGAATTTCCAACACCAAATTCCATAATTCTATACCCAGAATCATCTTACTACTTCAAAAACACGGTTACTCAAGACAGTGCCAAACTCAATCTTTCTATACGTATTCCATTAACTGCCAAAACCACAAGCTCAATGTCTAAGGCCCAATTTAAAATGTTACGATGCAATGTCTACGATGTTCACTAACCAAAACCATGAGGTCACCGAATGATAACTATTTTCTCCATCTAATTTTTATTATTCTGACACCAAAATTAAAACCAAGTCCATCGAACAACCTTCGAAGTATACCACTTTGACTTAGCCAATATGGATAATTAATTCTATACACACTTACACATCACACCAAAGACCACCATGCATTCGCTGCGCACTCTGATACCTCAAAGCAAACCACCTCAAACTATTACCAAATCCATCACAGATAAAAATATTACCTTAAAACTACCCAAAATAAAATTACACACATATCTCGCACCCACCAAAGTTTAATTCTCTGATCTACCACATCACTTATATTTCGCAATCACAACGCAGCCTATAACTACTAGCTGTTATAGCTATTCACCAGAAGATCATAACCTTATCCTTTGAGAAAAAGTATTACCTTAAAAGTACCCAAAATATAATTACACATATCAATCACACATCCACCAAAATTTAATTCTCTAGTCTACCACATCATTTATATCTCTCGATCACAACACAGCTTATAGCTACTAGCTGTTAGAGCTATTCACCAAAAGATCATGACCTTATCCTTTGAGAAAAAATATTACCTTAAAAGTACCCAAAATATAATTACACACATCTATCACGCATCCACAAAAATTTATTCTCTAATCTACCACATCACTTATATCTCTTGATCACAACACAACTTATAGCTACTAGCTGTTAGAGCTATTCACCAGAAGACCATAACCTTATCCTTTAACCATTCTCATTTCTAAAGCAATCTATCTTGGCATGATTGGAAGACAATCAGTCCATACCGAAAATAACATCAAAGTGTTTCATATCCAGAAATCAAGTCAACATTCAAATCCCTATCATCGATATCGACGGGTCAAGAATTGTAAATGATAGGGGCCACCATAGGGTTTTTCATAAGGGTAACTACATATAACTTTGGTTTCAAGTTTCTCGATCTAACACTTAGATGCTTACAAAAGGATATCGAAATAAATGAATAAAGTGACATCAGGATCTAGTAATCTCAACACCCTCTTTCAAATTCACTACTATAAATATATGTCACCATATCACTTGTGTCTTGAAATCACAACATTTCCCGTACCTTATTTGATAGAGTTGCTCATAGACATCAAAAGATCATAGTCCTATCCTTCAATCATCCTCTTTGATTAACACTTAAACATATTTGAATTTCAAAGGTAACTAATATTCGTTCTACTATTACGTACTCGACCCAAATCCTAAGCTTATGCCCAAAACTCAATCTTATGCTCCAATATGAAATAAATTCTCAAAACTTAATCCACCTTGTCAAGGTCTAATCTCAATCACATATATCTTAGGCTTAGGAGTCTATAGAATCTCAAACCTAAACTCGGATACCATTCTGTAACGCCCCGAACCCGAGGGTCCAAACACGTCCATAAACTCAAATCTAATCACATCCATGACGTAACTATTATAAAGGTAAAGTAGAGCATCTAAGATACCGCAAAGCATAGTTATTTGAATCTCAAATACTTAACTCAAAAATACTTGAAAGATTTATTACAATCTCTCACACTAATTATCTGAATCCAACTGAAAATAAATCAACTAACCAATATTTCGTTCAAAAAAATCATAAGCTCTATTCTCAATATAAAAAACCAGAGTAATTTCCGCCGATGTACCAACATTTTGCCTTTCATGCTACTTTTGGCCTGGAAAAGGAAGGAAACGAAAAACAAAGGGGTGAGCACAAATAGCCCAGTAAGAGATCTTACACATAGAGGGCCAAAAACGAATACGAATACGAATTTAGAGTTATCGAATAGAGCCAATAAATAGAAATTTAGATAACTCAATCAAATTTCACAAACGAATAATCAAAGCGACCGAAAAGAAGGTTAAATAACCAATAAGTCAAATATCAATTCACACACGAATAACAAATCGACCAAAAAAGGGGTTACATAACCAATAAGTCGAATATCAAAATATATTTACCAAATCTTGTGGGTGTCACATACACAATTTCTTATTATTAAGCATTCACAAATCATGGTTAAACCATGTCGAATATCACAGTCGGCGCGTCACAAATAAGTCACGATAATTAAAAGTGACTTTCAAACACAAATATTACCCACAAAGTAATTTGATAAATATAGTGAATATACATTCGAAGTCCAAAAATGGTCATTCTAGTCTCAAATTGAAGATAACGAAAATACGAACCCAACAAAATAAAAATCAGCTCAATCGGAGATCGAATGAATGAGATATCGTCAAAAGAAATTTTCGGTGTAAAACTAAAAGCACAAAAATAGATAAATTTTATTTAAAGAAAAGGGACCATCTAGAAGCTGACACGTGGCATAGAAAGAAAGAAAGGAACACGGTTAAGCCAAAATCTGGGAGAAGCTCAATGGAACCATTACAAAAATATGAAAAGAATTTCAAAACAACCAATGACCACGTGACACGTGGCTGACCAACAAAGTTTTTACTTCTTCCTTGCAGTGGGAAACAATTGCGTCAAAGAGGAGGCCAAGAAAGAAAAGAAATTCCTGACCCACGGGTACAAAGTAATTACAAAATCTTCTTACAAGAAACGAACACAAATTTTTATAAAACACATGGGAACCGTCTTGAATGCAAATTACAAGACATTAAAATAAGATTAATGGAAACGTTACAAAAATCGTGATGATAAAAAAAAAATAGGCTCAAAGATAAATATATTTTGAGAATCAAATGACAGAGCACATAAATTCTCGTGTATAAAACGAAAAGATGGCATAAAACCCTTACCTCAAAGTAGCGAATATAACGTCAAAAATCTTCTCTTTATCTTAGATCAATCACCACATTTTTGTTTGAATACCCAAAAGAATGCAATATCTATTTTCTCTCTTCTCTCATTTGTCTCTAAAAAAATATGAAGACTCTTATATCTTCTTCTCCCTTATATAGTTTGATAATCTAATTTTAGTATAACTTGAAGTTCTAATTGCCAATTGCTAATGCAATCGTAATACAACTTAAAGTCCTCATTACTAATTTAATCACAATATGACTTAAAATCTACTTTTTATTTTCTTTTCTGCCTAATCCAATCACATTAGCCACCAATACTATTAAATATTAATTTCGTCACTAAAAGGACTCCAAGTAATCTCTTCAAAATTAGTATAATTATTAAATTATTACCTACACAACTAGCCAAAAATCCAGGGTATTACATTCTCCCATCCTTAAAATAATTCCGTCCTCGGAATTGAATGTTCCTTAATAATCAAAAAGTAGATTCTTGCCTTCTAACACGAGCCATTACATTCCTCACACTATAAATGAAATTCCAACTTCGAAATATTACGACTTAACTAGCCTACGAGATGTACTGAGCTAAATTACGCCACTAGAAATTCAACAAATGAAATCCATCTCTAATCCATCACGCTTCCACTGCGCTACTCTAATAATATACCAACACGCTTTGCACAATCTACATAATATTAACGCGCTTAACTTCAAGCCTAAGATTTACCAAGTGCGGAGCAATTTTTCATCCCATATGACATGTGTGTTTACGAGATCCAAACTTCAGTTTTAATGTTCATTGTCATCATCAACCCAACGTTATACCATCATATAGGTGATCGAGGTCTATACAAAGCCACAAATGTAGTCATCTTAATACTCTCTAAATGACATTTCGTAGCCAACTTAGACAAACTAGTAACTAAAATTGCTAGGCTCATTGGCACACTTTCTTCCTAATGCATCACCTCACCATTAGCTAGCCTTTTAAATAGGATAATACTTAATCAAATTTCCAACACCAAATTTCATAATTCTATACCCAGAATCATCTTACTACTTCAAAAACACGGTTACTCAAGACAGCACCAAACTTAATCTTTATATCCGTAATCCACTAATTGCCAAGACCACAAGCTCAATGTCTAATGCCCAATTAAAAATGTTACGATGCAATGTCTACGAAGTTCACTAACCAAAATCATGAGGTCACCGAATGATAACTATTTTCTCCATCTATTTTATTATTCTGACACCAAAATTAAAACCAAGTCCATCGAACAACCTTCGAAGTATACCACTTTGACTTAGCCAATATGGATAATTAATAATATACACACTTACACATCACACCAAAGACCACCGTGCTTTCGCTGCGCACTCTGATACCTCAAAGAAAACCACCTTAAACTATTACCAAATCCATCACAGATAAAAATATTACCTTAAAAGTACCAAAAATAAAATTACACACATATATCTCCATCCACAAAAGTTTAATTCTCTAATCTACCACATCACTTATATTTCTCAATCACAACGCAGCCTATAGCTACTAGCTGCTAGAGCTATTCACCAGAAGATCATAACCTTATCCTTTGAGAAAAAGTATTACCTTAAAAGTTCCCAAAATATAATTACACAAATCTATCACACATCCACCAAAATTTAAATCTCTAATCTACCACATCATTTATATTTCTCAATCACAACGCAGCCTATAGCTACTAGCTGCTAGAGCTATTTACCAGAAGATCATAACCTTATCCTTTGAGAAAAAGTATTACCTTAAAAGTTCCCAAAATATAATTACACACATCTATCACACATCCACCAAAATTTAAATCTCTAATCTACCACATCACTTATATCGCTCGATCACAACACAACTTATAGCTACTAGCTGTTAGAGCTATTCACCAGAAGATCATAACCATATCCTTTAAGAATAAGTATTACCTTAAAAGTACCCAAAATATAATTATACACATCTATCACACACCCACCAAAATTTAATTCTCTAATCTACCACATCACTTATATCTCTCGATCACAACACAACTTATATCTACTAGCTGTTAGAGCTATTCACCAGAAGATCATAACCTTATGCTTTGAGAAAAATATATCACCTTAAAAGTACCCAACATATAATTACACACATCTATCACACATCCACCAAAATTTAATTCTCTAATCTACCTCATCACTTATATCTCTCGATCACAACACAACTTATAGCTACTAGCTGTTAGAGCTATTCACCATAAGATCCTAACCTTATCCTTTAACCATTCTCTTTTCTTAAGCAATCTATCTTGGCATGATTGGGAAAACAATCAGTCCAAACCGAAAATAACATCAAAGTTTTTTTTATCTAGAAATTAAGTCAACTTTCAAATCCCTATCATCGATATCGATGGGGCAAGAATTATAAATCATAGAGGCCACCACATGTTTTTCATAAGGGTAACTACATATATCCATGGTTTCAAGTTTCTAGATCTAACACTTAGATGCTTACAAAAGGATATCGAAACAAATGAATAAAGTGACATCTGGATCTAGTAATGTCAACACCTTCTTTCAAATTCATTATCAAAAATATATGTCACCATATCACTTGTATCTTGAAATCACAACCTTTTCCGTACCTTATTTGATAAAGCTTCTCATAGAAATCAAAAGATCATAGTGCTATCCTTCAATCATCCTATTTGATGAACACTTAAAAATATTTGAATTTCAAAGATAACTAACATTCGTTCTGCTATTGCGTACTCGACCCAAATCCTAAGCTGATGCCCAAAACTCAATCTTATGCTCCAATATGAAATAAATTTTCAAAACTTAATCTATCATGTCAAGGTCTAATCCCAATTACATATATCTTAGGCTTAGGAGTTTACAGAATCTCAAACCTAAGTTCTGATACCATTCTGTAACGCCCCGAACCCAAGGGTCTGAAAACGTCCATGCATAAACCCAAATCCAATCACGTCATGGACGTAACTATTATAAAGGTAAAGTAGAGCATCTAAGATACCGCAAAGTATAATTATCTTAATATCAAATACTTAACTCCAAAATACTTCAAATCTTTATTACAATCTCTCACACTAATTATCTGAATCCAAAGGAAAATAATCAACTAACCAATATTTCGTTTAAAGAAATCATAAGCTCTATTCTCAATATCAAAAACTAGAGCAAATTTTGCCGCTGTACTAACATCTCGTCCTTCATGCTACTTTTGGCCTGGAAGAGGAAGGCAACGAAAAATAAAGGGGTGAGCACGAATTGCCAAGTAAGAGATTTTATACATAGAAGGCCAAAAACGAATACGAATACGAATTTAGAGTTATCGAATAGAGCCAATACATAGAAATTTAGATAACTCAATCAAATTTCAACAATGAATAATCAAAGCGACCGAAAAGGAGGCTAAATAACAAATAAGTCAAATATCAATTCACATACGAATAACAAATCGACCCAAAAAGGGGGTTACATAACCAATACGTCGAATATCAAAATATATTTACCAAATCTTGTGGGTGTCATGTACACAATTGCTTATTATTAAACATTGACAAATCATGGTTAAATCATGTCGAATATCTCAACCAGCACGTCACAAATAAGTCACGATAATTAAAAGTGACTTTCAAACATAAATATCACCCACAAAGTAATTTGATAAATATAGTGAATATACATTTAAAGTCCAAAAATAGTCATTTTAGACTCAAATTGAAGATAATGAAAATATGAACCCAACAAAATAAAAATCAGCTCAATTGGAGATTGAATGAATGAGATATCGTCAAAACAAATTTTCGGTGTAAAAACTAAACGCACAAAAATAAATAAATTTTATTTAAAGAAAAGGGACGACCTATAAGCTGACACGTGGCATAAAAAGAAAGAAAGCAACACGGTTAAGCCAAAATCTGGGAGAAGTTCAATGGAACCATGACAAAAATATGAAAAGAATTAAAAAAAAACCAACGACCACGTGACACGTGGCTGACCAACAAAGTTTTTACTTCTTCCTTGCAATGGGAAACAATTGCGGCAAAGAGGAGGCCAAGAAAGAAAAGAAATTGTTGACCCACGGGCACAAAGTAATTACAAAATCTTCTTACGATAAAACGAACACAGATTTTTATAAAGCACATGGGAACCGTCTTGAATGCAAATTACAAGACATTAAAATAAGATTATTGGAAACGTTACAAAAACCGTGATGATAAAAAAAAAGGCTCAAAGATCATATATTTTGAGAATCAAATGATAGAGCACTTAAATTCTCTTGTATAAAACAAAAAGATGGCATAAAACCATAAAACAAAAAGATGGCATAAAACCTTACCTCAAAGTAGCGAGTATAATGTCAAAAATCTTCTCTTTATCTTAGATCAATCACCACATTATTGCTTGAATACCCAAAGGAATGCAATAGCTATTTTTTCTCTACTCTCCTTTGTCTCTAAAAAAAATATGAAGACTCTTATGTCTTCTTCCCCCTTATATAGTTTGATAATCTAATTTTAATATAACTTGAAGTCCTAATTGGCAATTGCTAGTGCAACCGTAATACAACTTAAAGTCCTCGTTACTAATTTAATCACAATATGACTTAAAATCCTAATCCAAGTCGAAATCTATTCTTTCCCCTAATGTAATCACATTAGACACTAATACTATTTTGAGCAGAATATCTCCTGCAGCACCTAAACCATCTTGAACAATTAAGTTAATAATGTGACAAACACAACGAACATGAAACAATTCACCATCAAGTACAGGTTGAAGCGTCTCCTTTAAAGCTGCAACAGCAGCTTTATTATTAGAAGCATTATCAAAACTAACACTCATAATCTTATCCTTAATTTTAAATGTGTTGCATGCTTTTAATATAAGAGTAGCAATGTTCATTCCATCGTGCGGATAAGGGAAGTGCTCGAAAGTGATGATTCTCTTGTGCATAACCCAATCTGCATCAATCCAATGAGCGGTCACACAAGAATAACTAACAAAAGTATAAGGAGATTGTCAAATATCAGAAGTAAGACTAACTTTACCGTCAAATTTATCGAAATAATCGATAAGGCGTGCTTTGGCAGCCTTGTACTGTCGGAGTGCATCGGACCTCGTTGTGTTTCTATGAACCTTTTTGTACAAAGGTTGAACGTAGGTGTTCATATATCTAGAGTGCTTAGGATTATCGGCAAAAGAAAAGGCTTGTTCATCGTGAATAACAAATTCAGCGAGACCGTCTCTTTGCTCTCGCTGATTATAAACAAATAACTTACCGTCAAAAGATAATTGCGTTTGGGTAGGTTCGACGTGGCCTTGTCGAGGTGCACACTGAGGGTAATGCCTGTTAAGATGTCCATTACCACTACCAGTCGAAAATAATTTAAGACAGTACTTACATTGAGCTTTTCGGATGTCGTCCACCGTAATTAAGTCGAAATGATTCCAACACTCGGCTTTCTTCTTTTTCCCCCTTTGGACTTCTGGCACGTTATCGGAGGCATTGCTCGGCCCTTCTTCATCATGACCAGGCATAGGTTTGAGATTATGCCACTGAGTAGTAGCTTCGCCAACCGAGCTGCGTCCTTGACTATAATGCGGGGGGTCTTCATCAGGCGTGTATTCAAAATCTGGAATGTTTTGATTGAACTCCCAATTGGCTTGGGTATCTATCATAGAGCCTGTACTCATTCGTCCACGAACGAATGGTTGTGTTGGTGCTTGGATTGGTGTTTCTGATGGCCGTGGCGCTGGCGCTTGTGCTGGTGGTGGTGCTTGCGATGATGATGATTTCTTTCGTGATGACGTTGCACGCCTCATTTTGTTCAATAATCCAGACATATTTCACGCTAAACTTTGTAAGAGTAACTAAATACACAATTATAAGAGTAGTAATAAGAAATAACAATTAAAAGAATGAACGAGTAACAAATATTAGAGAGTTAGTAATTAAAAAGAATTTAGCAAGACTAGTAATTAATAAACAAGAGTACTAATTAGTAAATACTAGTAGTAATTAAAAGAATGAACGAGTAACAAATATTAGAGAGTAAGAGTAATTAAAAAGAATTTAGCAAGACTAGTAATTAATAAACAAGAGTACTAATTACTAAATACTAGTAGTAATTAGCAAGAGTAGTAATTGGAGAGGAAACTAGTAGCAAAGTTTGTTGTGAGAGTAAGAAGAGAGTAAGAAGATTGGTGTGAAAAATTAGAGAGAAATGGTGTGAATTTATAGATTTTAGAAACTTCACAAAAGACCAAAATACCCCTACAAACTATCCGTTTATAGTTGTTGGGGAGGGTAAGAGTGTAAAGGAGTTGAAAAATATAGGTTAGACTAAAATACCCCCCAAACTAGCCGTTATATAGCTGTTGGGGGGGTAAAAGTGGAAGTTTGGAAAAGGGGGAGAAGAAAGGGGGGGAAAAGCAAAAGATTCAAAAAAAGTGGGGCCAAAACCGGGCCAAAATCCGGGCCGCAGACCGGGCCAGGTAACCGGGCCAAGCCCGGGCCGAAACCGAGTCGAAACCGGGCCGAAACCGGGCCGGGCCAAACCCGGGCCGTGCCGGGCCGGGCCGTTTTCCAGATTCTTCAGGCCTGGTCCAGGCCCAGGCCCAGGCCCCAGGCCCTACGTGTGCGGGCCTCTACTGTTCATCCACGGGGCCGGGCCAGCCCGGGCCAAAACCGGGCCGGGTCGGGCCAACCCGCGGGCCGCCCGGCCCGTTTGACAACTCTACCTATTAACATGTTTTTAGCACATAGAAAAGGCCTCCTTGCCTAGACAAAAGCCAAAAACCAACGTGTGTCAAGCTACACAAAACATTTGTGGCGAATTTAGAATCCAAACATGTATGGTTTATATATACATCTGCCTAGTAAGAGGTAAATTCCCAATAATTCCTCCTGTACAAAAATAATGATGCAACAATAATATATATGTATGCGCATATTTGTTTAATCAAATAAAGGAAGATTAATCGATAAAACATGAACCAAGTTGAGATTTGTGGACTACAGCTATTTCATGAAGTTGACAGTAGCCTGTTGTGTCCTTGCAAAACCAATAAAAGGGAACACAAAACCATGCACATATATATAATATGATTAACATCTTTGCTAGAGCATCTTAGTCGGTTTTTGATCCCTTCAAAGTTGATTTTAATAACCACCAAGCGCGTAGGTCAACTGGTAAGGGGTTGTCCTAGCTTAACCAGAGGTCTCGTGTTCGAGCCCTGTGAATGCAGCTGTGTTAAAACTTGGTAGGGAGAGCTTTGCCGCCCATGTGGTCCTGCCCGGCTCGAACCCGGATTAGTCGGCTCCCAATGTGGTGTCCGGAAACCGGGTGGTCTAACCAAAAAAAAAAAAGTTGATTTTAATATTTATTGCACACAGAAGAAAACAAAGACAACTTTGTTGGGCATTCATTAATGATTCAACATTGAGCCATTAGTTATTAAGATTTTTTTATTTTGGACAAGTTTATTGTGCTTAGTTTTTTTTTTCTAATCAAGTCATAATATTAATAATACGATTGTACAAAAGGAGGTTCTTGGTTCTCAGTTTTATCCAATAACAAAATGGAACGAAAGGATGAGCATGGAACCAAGCCAAACAGGTTATCAACATCAGCTTTGACGGCTAGATTGTGTGCTAATCTATTATCAAGTCTGCTAACTTTCAGAAAGAACCAACAATTTATGGCTTTGAGCTTGATTCGCCTCATCAATGGTGGAAAAGCATTTCTAGTTGGGAGTTTCTTCATGATTGTTAAGCCAATTGACTATTTCAGATGCATCACCTTCAAAGACGACATGAGAGCAATTGTTGGAGATTGCCAACTCTATCGCCAAGAGGCCAGCACGGGCTTTAGCTTCTTCTGGGTCCATTTTGGTACTCTCTAGAGTTTGAGCCGCAATGAGTTGTCCCTTGTTGTCACGGATGGTCAGAGCTTGAATTGTTCTATTGTCACGAACTGCAGCATCGAAATTTGCTCGAACCCAATGGAGGGGTGTACTACTGCCAAAAAATTTGGATAGATGGGGAATTTTGGATGTTGTAGCAGCCTCTCGGTACCGATTGTATGCCATAAGAATTTGAGCTGATGCCTCCTGTGCATTGACATCATAGTTTTGGAAGACAACCTGGTTCCTATATCTCCATAGGTGATCCATGATGGTTGTGGCAAATAAAGTATAATGATAGCTCAATTCAGGGTCATCTTTGAGGAGAGTAGGGGATAATATCTCCGTGAGACATTGTAGCGTGTCAGTCCAGGGGTAGTTGATGACTTGTTGATGTACCCTGTTTTGCAGAATATTGTGCTTAGTTATTCGTAGCAGCATCCAACTCAAAGTCACAACTTTATGCTTTATAATGACGAAATGTTAATCATTGGGAGCATGCATTGTATGCATGGAACCTGGGCAAATTAATGTATGAGAAGAAGATTATACGTATGAGTACCACGGAGTTGGAAATATATATTTTTTTCTTGTTTCTTTGATCAGCCATCGAGCCAAGTAGTGAGCTTTGTTGACTTTTCATACCACAAGAAATATATGGCTACTGATCCCATAACTTTGTTGCAGCCTTTACGGTAAAAGAAGCTTGCATATATAATAGTTATGTCAAACTGTGACACGTATTCTGGCACATTGATTGTTGTATTAATATACTTTATGTGCAGTCAATTTCAAAATGCAATTATGTATATCTGCACAGAAAATATTAATGGACAAAATAAGAATACCATTTGAACTACCCTTTTCAATTGTCTAACAACTTCTTCTTCTTCTCTTTTTTTTTGTTGTTGGTAAAAGGTCATTTATTCTTATTCAGCTCCAAACAATCTTCTTACATATCTTCTCTGTAAGCAAAATTTAAAAAATAACAACAAAATTCATCAATGTTGCAAAACTGTGGGAGACAGCTTCCAATTCTGACATAATTGCTGGTTGATTGGGGATTTCTGGACTTTATTCCAGCTCAGTATTCTGTACTTCATTCATGTTTTCAGCTTTGCATATACCTCAGTCATTTCCTGTTTCTTTCCTGCAAACAATCTCTGATTCCTTTATTTTTCAGCTCAGTATTTCTGGTTTTTTGGTGATAAAAGGTTCTTTATTTTTATTCAGCTCCAAACAATCTTCTTACATATCTTCTCTATATGCAAAATTGTCTAACAACTTCTTTTTAATCATTTGCGAATGTTGCCATGTTACTTGTTGATCATTTGCGTATATAATTAACTTCTTGCCATACAGCTATAATCTAGCTTTAAGTTGTCTCAATGTTTGCTATGCTGGATAAATTAATTAAGAACCAAAATCGACAGTCCCAATATTATATATAAAATGATTACAAAATATATATATATATGTATAAAATAAGCTTTAAAGCAGTGTGTGCCATAAAAGACTTGTCCATATATAATTGTTTAGAGTACTTTACCCTTTTCATCATCAAATGGTTGGACAGTTTCTAATTTCTAAATTGACATGCTACTCCTGTTTGAACAGCCAAGGCATGGACCAATGCACAGTTGCGCTTAGTATTCCCTGAAGGAAAAGCTGCATTTGTTAATCAGGACGGTTCAATTATATATTATACCTCTGTTAGCATTCATATTAGTTGATAGTGTTCTGATTGATTGATGTGTAGCTAGGTGGGCACATGCCCGCCCGGATGCTCCTTGAAAATTTTATTTTTACAAATTATTTGTCCCCACCTCTCATAAGTCTTGTCTATTAATTATGTTCAAGAAAATTTTGGCATTATTGAAATTGCAGTGAAATTTGGAATTGATAAGAAAAATAGACCTTGACTCACATTCGGCATTGACCGCTAAAAAGGCTCTTGCACATTTAACATTTTCCCTTTATTCCGTGCCCATCTCGAACAATCGATATCTACCTTTCTGTTCCAGGCCCAAGTGATAAAAAGCTACCACCTTTTTTTGTGTCTTTTATTTCTCTCCCGAATTGTCACGACTAACACGTGTTTAAGCATTATCGGTTTGCTGATGGATAAAATTAATAGGAGATAACCTTCTGTTTGTAATAATAACAGAAAGAACTCTTTAACTGAGAAGGATTAAAGAATTGTATGTCAATTTCTACACTTATCAACGTACTATTTAACGACGAAGACCCATCTTTATAACTGATTGATACACCCTTTGGCAACATTTGAATGTATTATTGTGTTTTTTTTTTTTTTGTGATTATTTGGTAATCATGTATTAATATGGCCGTGCCAATTTTCTTGTTCTTTTTTTTATTTTATATCCAGCCTTAAAAGTGTGCATGATTGGAATACGAGGAAAACCTTCGCACACCAACACACTACAAGGTCACCATAGCGTGAACCAGGTTGTCCTGTTTCTGCATGCTACCTCGACCACATGCTGCCACGTGAAACAGCTTCATTGGCACCTCGCTCCCAGTCACAAATAAACCAATGGACGCCAAAAAAGAGCGAATATGCGCGCAGACACAGACTGACAGACACACTCTTTTTGTTGGTATGACATGATGACCGTTTATAAATGAGGCCACGTCGAGCCTAAGCCAAGCGCAAATCCACCAAAACAGTTACGGAACTCCACCTTCGCCGGGAAAAGCCCATCTCCGGCGAGCTTTCGCGGCCAATTTTCTCTCCTTTTCCGATGGCGGGGCAGTCGAGGAAGTGGATGATCCTGGTGGCGACGATATGGATTCAGGCCTTCACGGGCACGAACTTCGACTTCTCGGCCTACTCGTCGCAGCTGAAGGCGGTGCTGGGCGTGACTCAGGTGCAGCTGAACTACCTGGCGGTGGCGTCCGACCTTGGGAAGGCGTTCGGGTGGTCGTCGGGGCTGGCGCTGATGTACATGCCGCTGTGGGTGGTGATGTTCATCTCGGCCTTCATGGGTCTGGTGGGCTATGGCCTGCAGTGGCTCGTCATTCGGGACATAATTGCCTTGCCTTATTTCATGGTGAGTACAACCAATTCCTCTCTGTCTCTGCTATATGCATTGTTATTGTTTCTTGATCGGAAGTTGCATTTGCGCGTGGTGTAAAATCGCTAGCAACGAGAGGTCGCCGTTCAGGACTTATATATTTCAATCTTATTAAAGCATTTTTAATTAGTTGACAAACTTTTACTGATATTATTATTGTCTTATTAATTAATTAATTAATTAATTAATTAATTAATTATGAAGTTGCCGAGACCTTTCCCTAAAAAACCAGTACTTGTTTCTATGACGACCCCTTGTGTGTGAGAGCGAGACTCGTTTTTTTAACCATCAAAAAGTGGGATCTCGTAATCGTGCTGGAGCTTTTTTTACTTAGGTGGTCACTCGGAATCTTACTTTTTTTACTTAAAAGTGGTGGCTGCATAATTAGTTTCTCCACCTTTTTCTTTAATTTGTGTGGCCTTGCACGTGGGTTCTTTTAACATGTTATAATATTTATTTATTTATTTATGTCCTTTTCTTTTCTTCTTTGATGGGCCACTTTACACCAAATAATTCAGTCTGTTGACAAAAATAGAGTACGAGTGCCAAAAAAAAAAAAAATAGACTGTTATTCTTATTTTTCTCTAAAGTAATGTCAAAGTAAATTTTGGTTTGCCTCGCCTAAAAGAGAAAGAACTGCCACTTTTATTTTCCTTTAGGGGGGGCTGGGGGGTAATGGGTGGTTGGTATGTCCCGTCTTTTTCTCTATCTTTTTATGTACGTTATACGTTACCCAAATTAGTATCGTTGTCATCAAGAACTCAACCGTCAATTCCGGTGCTAACCCCAAAGGACCTCCTATCTAGTAGGACCCAATTAATATTTTTTATTTTGTTGGACGTAATTACAGAATTTGAAGCCAAAAAAAAAAACCCAGTATTTTAGCTTACTCAGAATTACGAAAAGGAAATATCAAAATTAAGGAATTAACATTGGCAGCAAGTGGTATATTATGCGATTGGGTAGTGAGTGAATGGAGGACATAAAATCGTCATCTCCCCAATTTTGTGGGGAGAGATGTCCTTCCCATTTCTTCTCAAACAAAACGTACGCAATTCCTCTGTATCTGCTATGCGACACGATAAACTGATTTAAAAGCCTAGTCCTTCAAAGGCGATCGTCGGTGTCATTCCATAGTCAAGGATTGGCTTGATCGCTCAACTGGATCGCTCTTTATTCTTCATTTTGAATATTTTTTAACGACTGGCTGGTAAAGTTGAATGAAACCCATTTACTTCAAAACAAGTTTTTTTTTTATTACGATTTGCTGAATAAATAATTATATTTTTCCCTTTCGCTGTCTAAGTAGTTTGCTAGATACCGAACTTGTAGCACTGGGATCCACTTGTGTACTCGGCTTTCAAGTTTTGTGTTTTGCTTTTCTTGTGAGAGATTCCGTTGGACTTTCTTTGTCAAGTTGTAAAAAGTATGGCAGCGTCCGTCTGTCGTCATAATTCGTGTATCTACCTGTTTTTTTGCTCATAATATATATGTGGCTGAATGGCACACATATTGTCACGTCAATAATACAACCAGATCTTCTCCCGGAGTGATGGAGCTATGCAGCAAGAGAGGCCAACGTACGTCATTTCATTAATCACGGAGGCTGGCTGGTGTCACCAACCATTTCAGGCGTGACCACCACCGCCACCTCGATCAGAGTAGCTTCACAAGTCACATTCTCCTCCGTTGAAATTTGAAAGGCCCAAAACTGAGTATATATTATCTCAAAGCTCTCTATCTATAATATAACCAAAAACCTGCAGTATTCATGGTGTGAAGGACAATCGTGTCGTATGACGTAGTGCTTGCACTTTGCTTTGCTGGTTTCACACGAGTGTACTAAACTTTAATTCGTACCCACCTCTCATTTTTTACTAAAATGTTCTCTTGTCATAGATGCTTCTACTGCAACATATTGAGGCGTGGACGGACAAACATTTGAAAGTTTGAAAATAGACACTTCATTTTCTGTCTTAATTGCAATATTCCTTTCTATCAAGCAAGCTACATCAAGAATATATCTAAGTAGTCTTTTGAGTCATTAAAATCTTTAGACAAGGTAATTTTGTATGCATACCATTTGTATAATCTTACCGGGAATTCTTATCGAATCAACTTTAGGTAATATGGTTCCATAAATCGTAAGAAATGTTACATACTTATTGTCAATATGAGATGGATTAATTTATTAAAGAAGCTGCATAAATAATAGAAGTAAAGTTGGGACAAACAAATCATTTGCCTTCGCTAAATTGTGGTTTGTGAAACATCTTTTTTTTTTTTTTAAAACGGTAGTTGTAATATAACAACCGTTGCTTTTAATTTGGTAGATATTCTTTTGACTCTTTAAATATTATGTTTGTGATACAAATTTCATTTCGACAAATTAAATTTTCGCTTTAATCTTAGTTTAGTAGCTGTTATGTCAGGTCTCTATTCTCTTCATCTCTTGCTCCTCCGTATATGTAAGAATCAATCTATACCATCATTTTTATTGGACAGATGAAAAACTATCTTAATTATTCTTTCTTTAAGTTGCTGCTTGTTATGGTTGCATAGATTCTAGCACTGGGTTCCACTTAAGTAGTCGATATCTTTCAAGCTTTTGTTTATGTTGCTTTGCTTGTGAGAAGCCCAACGAACTTTCTTGGTCAAGTTCTATAGCAAGGCGTACCTTTTATCTTCACACGAGTGCGGTACGTGGCTAAATTAAATGGCTATCCAAGCGCTCGTTAACGAATGCTAGCTTGAATCATGTGGTCATATTTGGCATGGACCTCACACTCTCTTTGTTAAAGTTTTCAAAACTATCATAGCTAAAGTAACTTTGAACCGATGGAGGCAATGAGATGTGGGGTCTGCGACCCTTTTGTTGCAATATCTTTGGAGTTCCTCTTCTTATTTCCTGTGTCTGTTTTCTTCCTTTTTTTTTTCTTCTTATTTTTGATATTTCCTCCTTTTTCTTGTTTCACTCTTTTCCGATACTCAGCCAAAGTAAGTAATTGTACATAAAACGATCATTTCAGCTAGGAGTCAGTAAATAGAGGAGTCACTTGAGTAAATACAAATAGATATGAAAAAACAATGGTGGCGGTGGTATGGCAGCGGGACGCGGTGGCGATGGTGAGTCATTGGAGTGGTGCTGGTGATTAAGCCAGTTAAGCTCATGTAGAAATCTTAAAAAGAACAAGAGTTTTTTAGGGTAATTATCGTTATAAACTAGGGATTATAGAGACCATTATATACGAGGCTTTGAGGCGGAAGCACAAGGCTATGCTTTTGTCGCCTTCGTTAAAATCTTTAGCAATTTTGTTGTGGTAACAGCAGGTGATCTTGATTGCTTTACAACTAGTTTAGCTATTATCGAGTAATCTTTTGTTTCTTAGACAATTTTTTGTCATTAAAGTTGTTTCAAAAACCAGTTTTTAAATGAAAGAAGAAGAAAAAAGTCAAAAAATGATTTTTTTTTTTTTTTTCAGTTTTGGTTTTTTTTTTTGAGACCACCACCACCACCCTCCCACCGCCGGCAGCCACCGCTCGCCGCCGGCGACCACCTCCGGCGGTTGCCGGCGGCCACCACCGCCCGGCGGCCACTTCTGGCCACCACCGCTGGCAGTTGCCGGCGGTCAACTCAGGCCACCACTGCCGACGGTCGGTGGCCACCTCCGGCGGCCACCTCTGGCGGTTGCCGGAGGCCCACCTCCTGCGACCACCGCCGGCAACCACCAGCCACCGCCACCGCAAACCACCACAAAAAAAAACTCAAAATAAAAACTTGGTTATCAAACACTCACTTGTTTTTGTAAAAAAAAAAAAATTTAAGCTGCTCTTTAAATTTTTTTTTTTTGGAAATTTAAAACAAAAAAAAAAGTGTTGTCAAACAGAACCAAATTACAACCCTTTTGACTCATTTTCATATTCGTACTATGGAACCTGAAGGCATGAAAATTGAAATTGACCTCACACATTGTTTAAAGGTAATACCATTTTTCTATAGGACCTAAGCCTTATTTGATGTTGGTCAATTGAAGTTCTGTCCTATCATTTGGCACGAGGTTAAAGTGATTCAAATTTTGAACGGGAGGGAGCGTGTAAAGTATGACCATTTAAACGAGATTAATGATCGATTGGAAACTCATAGAAGTTCTCATCTTTTTAGATGGAGATAAATTTGCAGTTTGGCGGTCTTAGATTGGCAACCTGGGGCTATCTTATGCAGTTAGGCTTCTTCTATTGAAAACCTACATGTGAGATGGGCTTCCATCCGCCCTAGAGGCTTACGCAGTTATGTTATCAACCTACGACAGGGCTACTGCTATCATAATTAAGCCAACTTGGGAGCTTGATATGAGTTTTGTTGACCTTAATCTGAACTTTGCTTCACTTCAAAGATTCAACTGTGTGCACGTCTTGAGCTATTACTTCTGCATTTTCTTAGTTGAGATTTGTTACATTTCATTTTCCAGATTAATTCACTTTTAAAGCACACTTAGGCTGTGAGCATTTGTTAAGACTTCTTGAGGTAAAGTTGTCGCTTAAGATTTGAGCCCAAATACTAGAAAGTTGAGCTAAATTTTGCTCTGTATGATGTAAATTTTTGCAGGTATTTTTACTGTGTTTGTTGGCAGGATGTAGCATTTGTTGGTTCAACACTGTGTGCTTTGTCCTCTGCATTCGGAATTTTCCAACCAATCGTCCTCTTGCAATATCCTTAACGGTGAGCTTCAATGGTGTGAGCGCAGCCTTTTACAACCTTGCTGCAAAAGCACTCAATCCATCATCTAGTGCATTATACCTTCTTCTCAATGCTTTTATCCCCCTTTTCACTTCCTTCGCTGCTCTTGTTCCGATACTTCGCCAGCCCCCTTTGGATCCCCTTCCCGCCGATGCTGTTCGCCGTGATCAACTTATATTCCTCCTATTAAATATCTTAGCCGTCATAACCGGCCTCTACCTTCTGCTCCTTGGCTCAGTCAGTTCATCAGCAGCTCTTCTCCTCTTCACTGGTGCCATTTTCCTGCTCATCCTCCCTCTAGGTATTCCAGGTATTATATATGCTCGAGATTGGTCCAGACGTACAATTTACTCGAGCTTCCACCTTCAAGGTTCAGGTTTCATTCTTGTTGACTCGGATGATCTTGAGCTTCATAAGGAGTTAATCAGCCGCGAGAATAATTCAGCTAATGGATTAGCTTATACTGGTATTACTGATGGATATGCGAATGGAAGTATCTGTGCCCAAGAAGATAAACCTAGCGAAGGGTGTTGTATGACGATGATAATTAGGAAAGATCCATTGGTAATGCTTGGGGAAGAGCAGAAGGCCGGAATGCTAGTACGTAGGCTTGATTTCTGGCTCTACTACTTTGCATACTTTTGTGGGGGTACAATTGGACTGGTGTATAGTAACAATCTTGGACAAATAGCACAGTCACTTGGACAAAGTTCAAAAACGTCAAGTCTGATCACGCTCTATTCATCCTTTTCCTTTTTTGGCCGATTGCTTTCGGCAGCTCCTGATTTCATGCGAACGTAAGTATTTATTTTTTTCTTGTAGCATATCAGTAAACTTTTTTATTATCTCTGCAGTTTCCCTTTTCAACTAGTTACTTTAGCTCCATTTGAAGCTAATTGACTCGGGCCCCATTCAGGGCTTCAAGGAATGATCCGAGATAGGATTTTGAACCGGACTCTAGCAGGCTATCTGCTTGCCTGCTTGGTTTCTGACGGGGTTATGCTATATACTTGTAGTGAGACAGATGTTTATATGTGCAGGAAGGCTTACTTTGCGAGGACTGGTTGGCTGGCAATTGCACTCTTGCCAACACCAATTGCCTTCTTCTTGCTTGCTTCATCAGGCGGTGACACAGCATTGCACACAGGCACAGCACTAATTGGGTTGAGCTCGGGGTTCATATTTGCAGCTGCGGTGTCAATAACATCTGAGCTTTTTGGGCCTAATAGTGTAGGTGTTAACCACAACATTCTGATCACCAACATTCCTGTTGGATCACTTGTGTACGGTCTTCTTTCTGCTCTAGTTTATGATGCCAATGCAAGTTCTGTCCATGGATTCGTTACGGATTCTGTAGTGTGCATGGGAAGAAAGTGCTATCTCTTGACCTTTTTGTGGTGGGGATGCATCTCTCTTGTGGGGCTAGCGTCCAGCGTGCTACTGTTCTTACGAACTCGTCCTGTTTATGACCGATTTGAAGAGAATCGAAGATCTCCAGTATTGTACTAAAGGGTTCCTTTAAACACAAAGGGACATGATAGTAATTAGGTCCATCAAAATGGCCTGATGAGCAGACGTGTATAGAATCATCTTTACTTATATCAATCAGTGTCAATAGTATAGGAGTTCAGTGTAAAGAGAGCCTGCACATGTATCTGAAGCACCATTATCTGATGTATCCCAACCCAATACAGAAGAAAGAGATTACTCTCGATGAGTTTTGTCCTACTTTCATTCCACTGTTATGGTTTTGATTTGCAGCCCACCAAGCCTAAAATAAGCAATATCGGTTGCTTTGAGTGTATCATGGAGCCAAATCTTTTTTATTGCAGTTAATAGGAGATTCAATCATATGACGTCTCTAGAAGATTTAGGGTCTACGAAAAGTTTCAATAATCTTTTGCGAAATTAAGTTTCCGCATTGAAACAAACAAATGTTGAAACGTGCCACCGATCACAGTTTCTGTTGTTGCAAAATTGTCTATATTATAGAGAGACGCCAAAAGAAAACGTAATGTTCCTTTTAGAGGGACAGCGGCTTTTGCGAAAAATGCAGGTTTCAATACATGAATGAACCCCCTTTCTCCGCAGCATGTATTGGATGAGTGAACTCAAAAATCTTGCACTTGGGTTAACTAATTTTGTTGCAAATGTACCAAAGAAACGTGTTCACTTTCCCCGTTTGGCTTTCCATCTAAGGAAGTGGAAGTTTCGCATTCAAAGCACGACTTACTAGGTAATAACGTACCGAACCAACCTAAAGTGGCCAGAAATGTCTAAATTGAGAAGCTTTTTGTGCTCACCATTCATGTGATGTTGCCGTATTCTTAAGCTCATTTCCGGAAGGGCATGTTAAATGTGTTCATGCACCTCTACCGCCATGCTTCTAGCACGTGCAGTACAAACATTGCAAAGAATTGATCACATAGGAAAAAAAATGTACGGTCTCCTTCAAATTGGATTACCGTTCGTTATGACAGAAATTTGATTTCACATTTTCCACAATGATTATTGCATGGTAGGAAGTATGCCGAATCAACGGCACAAGACCTTCACCCAGACTTCCGACGAATTTGCAATTAGAAACAAGGAAATCTAACGGGTAATGTTTCGGAAATTCATTCATGTCAGATTCCCGAATGTTATATGAAAAACAACCCAGGTACTTGGTAGAAATTACTACAAGTATAAATTTATCATGAAAGAAACAACACCAAACAAATGTTTTTGAAGAAAGAATGCTAGTTGTAGCCTATTCTAGGGGTAAGTACAAAATGTTGCATTTTTTATGCAGAGGAACAACCTCTCATACGCTAATGCCATCTTACTGGCAGTAAACATTGATGCTGCGTAGTCCCTGCATGCCTTTCCTCTCTGTGCTAGCCTCTTGGCACCTTCGGCCACCACCAGCTGCAAAGCCTCGGTTAATGCCTCCACATTTGGCGAAAACATGAAGCCAAACTCATCATCCACAACAATAGTACCTTTAATGCTTGGAAACCGCGATGCCAAGACCGGCTTTCCGCTCATCATCGCCTCCATAAGTGTAAGATCAAGCCCCTGAGGCCTAAGCGTTGGATTCACAAAAATGTCGATGGCATTATAAAAAGCCCGAAGCTCAGACGGATTCATGGAACCCAAAGCTATTACTTGTGGCCCTAAATCCTTGTACCTTTGTTGCCATGGTCCAGACCCGGCCACCACCAAGTAGACATCAGGGTGACTAGCCATGAGGTTGGAAAATGCTTCATGGAGTATTGGATGACCTTTATCCTTTACCAATCTTCCAGCCACACCGAGAACTATACTTGCATTTCCTGGAACACCAATCTTGGACCTAAATTCATGACCAAGATTCAGATCTTCTCGAAATTCGTGATCATCGACACCATTGACAATAACATGCACCCTTTTACTAGGGATTTGATACACATCCCTAAGCATTTCGCCACAACTATCACTTATTGCAACATGGTGAGCGTAGTTTTTGAAGAATCTAATTTCATTCAAGACTTTAGGGATTACCCCTTGTAAGCTTCTGTTGAAAGCTGGCGACATGGGTTCGGCAGGCCTACGTGTTAAATCCTGGTAGATATTTGACTCCACGCTCTCAAGAGCTATGCCATGCCATGACACCGCTAGATTGGGAAGGTGACGAGCTAGCCAATGAGGAAGTGCCACACTCTCAGAGTGAACCACGTCGAACTGTTCACGTTCGTTCTCCTCCTGATATAGCTCCCAGGCTTTGTTGTAACGCCACCGGCCTGGTTCACCCTCGTGGTGGTGAATTTGGGGCGAAAAAGATGGACTTCCATCGGATAGGGATACAGTTGGACTTTTGTCATCGAGGGACGGGGAAGTGAAGATGTGAACCTGATGCCTGCGATGTGCCAGGGCAGTATGGAGCGTGTGGGCGTGACGCTCCATACCCCCCGGGATGGACCCCATAGGCCATTTCCTGGAGAAGACCGCGATTTTAAGAGAGACCGGTGGGGGGATATTTTCACTGAACTTTAGACGATTCCATGCGAACTCCACCTTACGCAGATCTCCAGAAAAGGGCTTGGTATGGGTGGAAAAGGTGGTGCAGATTGAAGCGGAAGGGGTGTGGAGGAGGAGGAGAGCTGGGATTGTGAAGAGAACAATGAAGAAAAGAGTTGTGGTGAGGCTGGGTGAAAGAGAGAGAATGGGCTTTTTTGGTTTGTTGATTGCCATTTTGTGTGGTGATCTTGAAAGTAGGTTTGCTTGCTAGTTTGCTTTAGATGTGAAATGAATTTAGTATGGCATTTCAAAGCTGAAAGGGTAAGGAAAGTGGGGGAACTTTATGAGAGGTAGGCACGCACTCAAGCTAGTGCATGTTGGACTGCAATTCTTCTTTTCAGTGCGTTTCTCACGCCTCTTTTTAGGAAAAAGTGGATTCTTTTGCAAACAAACTTTGTCAGCTACCCCGATCATAAGAATCTTCCTTCAATCTCACATATAGTGACAATTAATAGTCACTAAATGTCTCTAGTGACTTTTCTGTTAACACTTTCAACGACAACTCTTAACGGCATTTTTTTAGCGTCACTAAATAAAAGCCACTAGAAAGATTTGACAACCATTAATTGTCGCTATATGGAAGGTAGGAGGAAGATTCCTTCAACCCGGGTAGCAGCAAAAATTTTTCCTTCTTTTGCCTCATGTTTTACGGCTTGGTTAAATTTGATGAGCAATATCAGGATTATACATTTAGTTATTATTATTATTTTTTTTGCGAATAATGAGTTGGTTCAGCGATGTCCTCGGCCCTAATCCAAACTTCCCACCTGGGTTTCAATCGCTCGCTCAAGTTGGTAGAATGCCAAAGTCAACTTTATCCCAAATTTAAGAGAATGCCAAAGTCAACTTGATGGCTGCCTCAAGAAAGACGCATAACTTTGAACGCTTATTTGGACTATGGAAGGATATGCATATACCGAAAGCACTCTTGACTTTAACAACTCTCAGCCCTTACGCTAATTGGTAGTCAGCAACCTAAGGCACTCACAGGCGCTTATTGCCTGGCCTCACAGCACCATGTGTAGCTTTGCTTGTTCTGTTTGTAAGCACTTTTAAATTGGTTAACAACTTATAATTGAAGGAATGGGTCACAGGAAGTCGTCCTAAATCTTGGCGTGATAAGCTACATACACTTGCAATATGGTTCAACCCTGAGCGCCTAAGCACCATATAACTCTTCATTGATCCCTCGCATACTGGTCCGGAAATACCATCAATTCTTCATTGCTTTTCCTTTATGTTTGTCCCAAAAAGCATAATGTATGAGGTTTTCGTGCTATTAAATTAATGGAAAACTATGATATTGTGTCTCGGCATGGATGATGTGACTATAAGTGGCCAGAAATGTCTAAACTGAGAAGCTTATTGTGCGCACCATTCATGTGATGTTGCCTCTTTCTTAAGCTCATTTCCAGGAGGGCATGTGAAATGTGTTCATGCACCTCTACCCCCTTCTAGCACAGTACAAATATTGCAACGAATTGATCAAATCCTGAATGGTTTCTCTATGTGAAGCCATGGAGTATATTCCACATCACGTGATATACAAAGGGATCAGCATATCCCAAAAGCAAGCAACAAAGGAAAGAAAATGTATGAACACCTACAAACATTTCCATTTGTTATGACAGCATTATAACTTTGCATTTTCTGCAGTGGTGCGAATTCATTCTTATTGCAAGGCGGGAGTTATGAATTTAATCAAACTTGACCATGACTTCCCCCAAATTTGTAAAAAAAAAAGGAAATTAAAAGACTGATGTTTCAGAAATTCATCACCTTACATGTCTGATTTTCCAATTATCAAATGGAAACACAACCCGGGAACTCAGTTGAAATTACTACAAATATAGATTTATCATGAAATAAACAACACAACACACGTTTTTCAAGAAAGAATGCTATGTATAGCCTATTCTAGGGGTAAGTACAAAATGTTGCAATTTTTATACAGAGGAACAACCTCTCATAGGCTAATGCCATCTTTCTGGCAGTAAACATTGAAGCTACATAGTCCCTGCATGCCTTTCCTCTCTGTGCTAGCCTCTTGGCCCCTTCGGCCACCGCTAACTCCAAAGCCTCGGTCAACGACTCCACGTTTGGAGAAAACATGAAGCCGAACTCTTCATTCACAATAATAGTACCTTTAATGCTTGGAAACCGCGATGCCATGACCGGTGTTCCACTCATCATCGCCTCCATAAGGGTAAGATCAAGCCCCTGAGGCCTAAGCGTCAGATTCACAAAAATGTCAATGGCACTATAAAAAGCCCGAAGCTCAGATGGATTCATGGAGCCCAAAGATATGACTTGGCCCTAATCCCTGTACCTTTGTTGCATGGTCCGGACCCGGCCACCACCAAGCAGACATGAGGGTGACTAGCCATGAGGTTGGAAAATGCTTCATGTAGTATTGGATGACCTTTATCCTTTACCAATCTTCCAGCCACGCCGAGAACTGTATTTGCATTTTTTAGAACACCAATCTTGAACCTAAATTCATGACCAAAATTCGAATCTTCTCCTCGAAATTTGTGATGAACGACACCATTGACAATAACATGCACCCTTTTACTAGGGATTTGATACACATCCCTGAGCTTTTCGCCACAACTATCACTTGTAGCAACATGGTGGGCATAGTATTTGAAGAATCTAATTTCGTTCAAAACAATAGGGATTACACCTTGTAAGCTTCTGTTGACGGCTGGTGACATTGCCTCGGCTGGCCTACGTGTTAAATCTTGGTAGATATTCGACCCCACGCTCTCGAGAGCTATGCCATGCCATCATACCGCTAGGATGGGAAGGTGGCGAGCTAGCCAGTGAGGAAGTGCCACGCTCTCGGAGTAAACGGTAAACCACGTCGAACTGTTTACTTTCGTTCTCCTCTTGATATTGCTCCATACCCCCTGAGATGGACCCTATAGGCCATTTCCTGGAGAAGACTGCGATTTTAAGAGGGATCGGTGGGAGAAAATTTTCACTGAATTTTAGACTATTCCATGCGAGCTGTGCGATATGGAGATCTCCAGAAAAGGGCTTAGTATGAGTGGAAAAGGTGGTGCAGATTGAAGTCGTAGGGGTGTGGAGGAGGAGGAGAGCTGGGATTGTGAAGAGCTAGAACAATGGAAAAAAGTTTTGTGGTAAGGCTGGGTGGAAGAGAGAGAATGGGCATTTTTGGTTTCTTGTTGATTGCCATTTTGTCCGGTGATCGTGAAAGTAAGTTGGCTTGCTGATTTGTTTTAGATGTGACATGAATTTAGGATGCCATGACAAAGCTGAAAAGGTTAGGAAAGTGGGGGAATTTTATGAGATGAAGGCAGGCACTACTACAACACAAATACCTCTAACCCTTTCTTTTGATTTAAAGTCAACAAAACAATAACTATTCAAGCTTGATCTCCACTCTCGGGCTCACTGATCTTCACGTCCAAGCACTTGAAAGGGTAGAAACCTTTTCTAGAAGCACACTTAATCTTATTGGAGCTCCGACTCTTATATTTCTCTTTTCTTTAATTTTTTCTAATTTCAACTATTAATTATATCTGAAAACATAACAATAATACTTAAGTTTGAGCAAGATGTTAACTACCAGTTTCACTCACGTAGTAATTTAACTCAGGGTGTGCCAATCTTTTTGACATAGCAAAAAGAAAATATCCAAAAGTGACTTTTGTAATTGATTATACAAATGATTCAGGGACAACATCAAGGTAACAGACCTTTCAAGCTTTTTAACTATTGGATGCAGCATAACAAATTCCCTCAGTTGTTGAAATCAGTTTGGACTATAAATATAGATGGTGATGCTTGTCATCAACTTAAAGAAAAACTAGAGAAATTGAAAGCAGTATTGAAGCAGCTAAATAGAGAATACTATAGTAATATCTCAGAAAGAACTGTTACCAAATTCAAAGAATTGCAGGACTTTCAAGGCTAGATCCTGCAACACTAGAATCCAAGCCTTATAAAGACAGAAAAGGAACTTCACATATAGTATTATCACTTATAGTGTAGACTAATTAAGGAGGCATTTTATCATCAGAAAGCAAGAATTAAGGAATTGAAGCTTGGGGACTGCAATACAACATACCTTTTCAGGAAAATGCAGATACACGAGACACATAACAAGATTCTTGCAATCAAAAAATTTTAATGCTGAGCAAGTGGTTGGTGCACCAAGTAGCTATACAATATCTCTCAAAATTTCTAGGAAGTACAGGGCCACATCAACCACAGCTGAGGGAAAGATTGAATACTGTGATTAACAAGCATATATCATAAAGAGAAAAGAATATGCTGGCAGCCCTAGTGGATGACCAGGAAATTAAGGAAGCTTTTTTCTCTCTTAAACCAAACAAGGCACCAGGGCCAGATGGATACATTTCTAGTTTTTTTAGAAAAATTGGGAAATGGTGGGGCATTAGGTGATAACTGCAATGAAAGAAATGCTAAACATGGATAAGGCTATCAAATTCTTCAATAACACAAGTCTAACCTTAATTTCCCTCGTCCTAATAGTATATATGAAGAAATTTAGGCCAATAGCCTACTGTAATGTGGTACAAAAAGGGGTCTCAAATATCCTTTGTGCCAGAATTAAGTGTTCTTCCAAAAGTGATCACTATTAGAAGGTCTGCTTTTGTAGCAAGGAGAAATATAGCTGATAACATAGTTTTGGTGCAAGAGCTAGTAAGGAACTATCACGGGAATCATAACACCCCAAGACATGTTATGAAAATTGACTTACAAAAGGCTTATGATTCAGTTGGGTGGAATTTCTTAAAGTTAATTTTGGAAGTAATGCAATTCCCTACCAAATTTATAGACTGGATTATGCAGTGTTCACTATGGCTAGATTCTACATAAATCTAAATGGGAATATGGAGGGCTTCTTTGCTAGTTCAAGAGGACTGAGGCAAGGTGGTCTTATTTCTCCGTACATCTTCTCGCTGGTAATGGAGGCTTTCTCTGGGCTGCTGGATACATACACACAAGATCCTTCATTTTCCTATCATCCAAAATTCCAAGACTCGAATATTAATCACTTGAGTTTTGTAGATGAACTTTTCTTGATAGCCAAAGCAAACCGCAGTTCACTCATGATCATCAAGCAAGTGTTGACAGTATTTGAACAACCCTCTAGACTAGCACCTAACCTCGGTAAGAGTGCTATCTACATGGCAGGAGTGGATGAAGACACTGCAGTACCATTAGCTGAGATTGTTGGTATTCCTAGGGAAAATTTTCCGGTAACCTATTTGGGAGTCCCCTTGATATCAACAAAATTACTCTATAAAGATTGCAAAGTTCTAGTGGAAAAACTCATAAAGAAGATTACAAGCTGGGCTACAAAGTACCTCACATATGCAGGCAGGATTCAACTTGCCACCTCTCTATTGGTAAGTATGTAAGTTTATTAGAGTACTATTTTTTTATTGCCAAAAAAAATAATAAATCGTGTTGAAGGAAGAATTAGAGCTTTTGTTTGGCATAGAAAAGATACCAAGTGTACTAGGGAAAAAGTTGCGAGAAAGACCTCTATCTTCCAAAAAAAGAAGGGGGATTAGGACTGAAGAGACTGGTTGAATGGGATAATAAACCCACGATTTGCAAGCACTTATGGGATTTAGCCCATAAAAAAGACTCACTCTGGGTTAATTGGTGTCACACTTATGTCATAAAACAAAAACATTTGTGGATATTTAAACCCCCTGTGGAGATCTCCTGGACAGGGTGTAAAGTAATGAAGATCAGAGAGCAATTTAGAGCATTCTTCAGATATCATGTGGGTGATGGTAAAGATACTTGAATGTGGCTTGACAGATGGATGTTTGAGGATACTATTCTCAGATTTGGGCCAAGAATATGATGTTGGATTGAATATTAATAGTAAAGTTTGTGATATCATCCACCTGAATTCATGGAGATTACCCAATATTAGGTCAAATGAGTTGAGAATGTTACATCAGTTACTGGAAAATGCACCTAGGCCTGATTCTGCTGCCAACTTACACCCAAAGGAAAAGTTTACTATCGGTACAGCCTAGGATGTAACATTCCGAGGTGTGCCATGATTTTATGGCTCCTTTGCAAAGGTGGTATAAGAACAAAGAGCAAGTTAAAAGGCGTGGAATATTACTCAGGAGGATACATGTGCAATGTGCTGCAAATATCCTGAGACAGTAGATCAACTGTTCATAAAGTATACATATGCGCGCACAGGAATTATTGAAAGAGGCACTTAGCAAGTTGTAGTGTCACATAACTTTGGATTCCTGACATGTGTCCTTACAAGAGTAAGTAGAAGGTTCAGAGGGGAAGAGTTTAAAAGTTAAGCTAAGCTACAAGCTAGCTGTAGCAATCACTGTCTATGGCTTATGGAAGGAAAAAAATGCAGGGATTTTTTAGTACAAATGTGTTACGGTGCATGGGTACGTTATCCAACGGTGGAAAAAATATAGAGTACATAGCTGGAATAAAGCTCCAATAACAGAGAAAAACAGGGTGATATGTCACGCATGACAGATTGACACTCGGAGTATTTTCAAAGAAGTAGATTAGAGGAATTTTTGCCAAGGTTCATGTATATGTAAAAAGTATAGTTAATTTGTTGTAATGAGCTGTAAATAGTTTGAGCCATGAATTCAAATACAAGGACTTTTGACCCCAAAAAAAAAAAAAGGAAGAAGAAGAAGAAAAAAAAAAGAAAAAGAGAAAAGAAAATCCTCCAAGAATTGATTTAGTTCCTCAACATACAAAAGTGACTCCGAAAGTCAACGTGATGGCTGCCTCAAGATAGAAGCATCAGTTTGAATGCTCCTTTGGATTAATTAAGGATGCATATACCGGAAGCACTATTGACTTTAAGAACTCTCAGCCCTTGTGTTAAATGGTTCTCAGCAACATAAGGCACTCGCAGGTGCTTTTTGCTTGGCCTCAAAGCACCATATGTAGCTTTGCTTGTTCTGTTTGTAAGCACTTTAATTTGGTTATATCTCTACTTGTCCCGAAGGGGCTTATAATTAATGAAGGAATGGTACACCGGAAGTCGTCCTAAATCTCGGTGTTGATAAGCTACATAGACTTGCATATTGTTCACCCCAGCTTGATAGCCTAAGCATCATATAACTCTTCATTGCTCCTTAGCATGTTCGTCCCAAAACTTTATCCTCTTCTGCCGTCTAACCAGTCCTTGTTTTTCGTCTAGGTTGTCCCAAGATGCGTGGTGCATGATATTTTTCTCAAAAGCAAATGCCAATTTTGACAAACGATACTAGTGGAACACCACGATATTACGTCTTGGCATGTGTGATGCAACTTTAAACCGGTTAAATTCTATTAAGGTATGATGGAAATGTTTTAGATGAACCTTAAACTATATAATTATCACATTTACCCTGTAGTTGCAGAGGTTAAAAAATAATAGCACATCAAAAAAATTCATACGTGAGTGATGATATACGTATTGATCAACCTAATGTGGTGCCTAATATGTCTAGAATGGTACATCAAGCAAGGAGAATTCCACGCACTAAGAGGAATATGGTCAATGACCAAGAATTTGAAATCTGTATACGTGGGGTTTTGTATTAAGACTTTTAGCGACAAATCTTGGCCGTCGGTTAAAGCCTAAAGATCCGTCCCTAAAAGTATTTTTTTTCTTTTAGCGACGGATATCCTGTCGCTACAATCCGTCGTTAAAACTACTTTTTGTTAAAAAAAATTACTTTTAGCGACGAATTACATTCGTCGTTAAGGACATAATTGTTTTCTTGGAAATACTTACTTTTGTGTAATGTACATTGTGTATCAACTTCACACCAAAACCCCCACCATCCAGTCCTTAGAAATTGCCCAAGTCCCAAACAATCCGCAGCCTTTCACAATGTCATTACAGATAAATTACAGCTTCAATTTCCTAAATTAAACATAAACATTTTGTGAAAATAATATACCATCCAAATATATTTACATAGGCAGCTAGGGATGCCATCAGTTGAGTGCGTTTATTTTAGGTATGCACGATTGAGAACAATTATGCTTTCTCCTAAACATCTTTAAGAAACAAAGAAATTGTTTCGGCAATAGTACCACCCTCTAATGTCTATATGCATCCAATATTTACATACTACATATGGGACTGAAAACTTAATTAGCCTTTGGAGCTAACAGTTACTGGAGAGTGTTTCCAGTAAATCCGACCTCCATTGTCCCTCCCCCCTTTGGCAGGACCTACATTTCTTCCGGTTTTTGGCGTTGGTGTTGCTGGCCACTGCCCACAAGTGATTGCCATGTCCTTGAAAAGTTGCAAGCCTTCAAGAGTATCGATGATGGCTGGCATTTTCGGCCTGTCTTTAGGGTTCAAGCTCACACACTGTAATGCTATAAAGGCCATCTCCTTTGCTCCTTTGACAGAATACTGCCCACCAAGCCTAGGGTCCATGATGCAGCGCAACCGACGACTACTAGTCAAATAGGGTCTTGCCCAATCAACAAGGTTTTGCTCGGTCTTTGCCCTCGTCTTGTCCATTGCTCTTCTTCCTGTCATTAGTTCTAGCAGCACCACTCCGAAGCTATAAATGTCACTTCTGGTGGTTAAGTGCCCTGAATTAATGAAGTCGGTCAGTTCATTTAATTAGTAATTAGTAACTATTCAACCCCTTAGCACTTCTTTGTGATTAAGAAGGTACCTGTGTTGACATATTCAGGGGCAGCATATCCATAGGTACCCATCACTCGGGTGGTGACATGAGTGTTTGATCCTTCAGGCCCCATAGTTGCAAGTCCAAAATCTGATAATTTGGCATTGAACTCCTGAAAAAAGAAGAAAGTATATGTTCATATATGGTATCCTTTTCCCAACTCAAATTGTGGAGAAGATGAGAATTGCGTACAGAATCTAGCAAGACATTGGAAGTCTTGAAATCGCGGTAAATGACAGGCTTCTCGGCACCATGCAAGAAGGCGAGGCCTTTGGCTGCTCCAATAGCAATCTTCAATCTTGTGCACCATGGCAGGGAAACTGAGAGTCCTGCAATGCAGTCATCATGGTAAAAAAATTGGGGTTAGTTACCAGGGTAATTAAACATGATGTGTATCTGTTGCCTAAGATAGAACATACTCTTGAATAAATGGTTTTCCAAGCTACCCCGGGGCATGAACTCGTATACGAGAAGACGCTCTTCATCCTCACAGCAATATCCAATCAGTTTTACCAAGTTTGGGTGCCTAAGCTGCCCTAAAAATATCACTTCAGCCTTCAAATGGGGGAAAAAAAAACATATATGTTAGCAATCGTCATCATTTATCTTTGTTGTCACCTTGTAAAAGATAAAACGGAAGAAAGAAAGATTTATTTTCCACCTACATCATGGATTTAGAGCAGTTAACGCATGTTAAAGGCTAACTTCCACCGTGTATTTCAAATCCAAAGAGCTTTCGTTGGACGAACAAATAGAATATGGTATTTTGACTTGGAAGCTCTCTTTGGTTATGGGAGTTGATAACCTCGCTCCTGTTTCCATTAATTATATTTACTTTTGTCACTTAAAATGTTTGATAACCCTTTTGATGCCCTTTAGTGACACTAGATGTGATTTTTAGAGACAAAAGTTAGTGTAAATAAATAAAAGTGGAGGACTCATATCAATGCCCTTATGGGTGTTGTCACAAAGATTGTTATTTTGGGCTTTGGTAGTCTAATCCAAACACCAAGGATGGGCAAGTCTACAACTCTAAGCCTGTAATAAGACAAAAGAAACTGAACCCTTTTGAACATGGCCCAAAGACAATTTGACGTCTGCACTATTTTGATATTGGGCTATATAAAGTGTAGTTCTGACTGCTCTGGCTTGGCATGGAGTGGAGCAGGTGAAGTTTCAGGTTATTGGGTCAACCTAGTCCAAAATAGCCTGTTGATCAGGATTTTAACATGAGTTGTATGCAGAAATTGGTCCCAAGTTTCTTGGTCCTAGCAACTTTAGTGGCTAAACGAGAACAAGCTAGAGTGTTACCAACTTTTTTGTTTTGTCTATATACGAAAAGCAGAAGTTGTTACAATCTACCGATTCCCAATCACACTGGCATGCAGCTAAAAGTCTTTGACATGTTTTTGGTTGAGTATTTGATGAGGCCTCAATAAGTAACGGGATATAATTTGACTGCAAATCGACTTGTAAACATTGATTTACAAACTCTCCATATAATGCTAAATGATAGCCACAAAGTATATTTAACTAGTGACTTTTAATTAATTATACTAAAAAATATTGTTAAAAGTTGTTGCTAAAGATATCTATAAAAAAAAAAAGTCATTATTAATTGTCAGCGACAATTAGGAATATAGATTATTCTTACTAACAGGTTACGGTCAAAATCTTTTCATAAGTAATATCGTTGCATCTTTTTTCCTTTTTATTCTACTTTTCTGGACATGAACTAAACTCCGGGGCTCTCGAGGCTCTCGACTACATATCACCAAATTTATTGTTTACGCCGTAAATATTTTGTTTCGAATAGATTTTTGCTGCAACGCGGGTGGTAGCCTACTCTTATATGGTCACCATTCGATATGCTGGTGGCATCTTTGCAGATATCTAAAATGAATATTCTTAGCGGCATATTAAAAGCCGCTAATCGTATTTAGCGACCATCATTTGTGGCTATATGAGGTCTTGTATACTTTTCTTAAAACTCGGGTTTTCTTTTTCAGCGTGCTAATATATTGACAAACTTACTAGTAGGTAATTGAGTGAGGTTTCATACTCCCATCTAGCTAGTATTTGTCCAGGCAAGAAGAAGATCATGAAAGACAATAAGGTAGAGGGATAGATCAAACGTGAAAACAACATAAATATGTAAAGGCATCTAAAGTAAGTGACAGCGATGATGCATGGAAACATAGTAGAGCCAAACATAGAGCGTCTTACAAGCCATTCGCGATGACCTTGGAGACCTTCAATATCAAGAAGCTTAACAGCAACAGCCTGAACCTTCAGACCCGGCCTCAAACTCTCGTCAACGTAACCCTTGTACACCTTCCCAAACCCTCCTTCCCCTAACAAGAAATTGCTTGAAAAATTCTGCGTAATAGCACGCAACTCACCGTGCTGAAAATCAAACAAGTCAGGTCCAAAAGACTGTGCAAGGTCCTCGTTGATCCGAATCGACGAAGAACGGCTCAAGTCAGAAAAGGAAATGCGCCGGAACGACGGCAACGGCGCGACGTTCTTCGAAAAGTCCGACCTCGACGTCCGGCAACGGCTGAAGTTGCCGAAAATCGTCTGGTCCTCGGCCGAACAGCAGTTTGCCGTGAAGGGTCTCCAGGGTTTTGAGTCCTTCATAATTATTGAAGGATAAGGTTTAGGGCTGAGGAGGAATATATTGAGTGGTAACCATGTGATTACCTAGAAAACAGGCTTTGTCATTCTGAATGGAGAAGATATTCTTCAGTCTAACTGCTCCAACCACTCTGCTAAATGAGGGTGCTTTTGTTCTAATCTTTCAAGTTGAGGTATTGTTTTTGTGACTTGATTTGGCAGTATATCACCTGCGTAGTGTCTTCATGCAAAAGGATTCGATAGAGTGTAGGGGCCAAATGTCACCTTAGCGGGGCCTTGGCTCTCAAGCAAAGGAAGCAGACAGTTTCAGTGTGAAGGATATAGCCTGATATCAGCCAATCAAATAGTACTTAATTGGCCTTAGTGGGTAGTTAGGTACCAAACGCAGCATAGAATAATATCCCCAGGAGGCAACTTTGCAAGCACCTTTTCAAACTTGGGCCACCAGAAAAAGGCAAGAATATATCGTGTCGTACAAGTATTCTTGATTTTCTGTTTGGTCACTCTCGGCCTATACTACACGATGAGAACAACACTACTCTCCTCCTTCTGATCTTGAATATTCGGTGCTCCATCAAACTGAAACCTTTCACAAAAAGAGAAAGAATATCTAACGGAATTATCGACTTAATCCAGTGATCTCTACTCGTTCTTTTATTGTGTCTTTTTTAGGTTTGAGTTTGACTGGGAACATGTAGAGAACAAGCTGTCAAAAATATTATTTTTTTTTTATTTTTTCTTTCGATACGTGCAAATGATGGCTATCAGAATTAGATTTGACCGATCAATTGAACTATAAAGTTGCGCGGCTGTGCCGATTAGAATCTTGAGCACTCTATATTCTTGAAATCCTTCGGCCAAAGTGCCAAACTATAATCTTCTCTGTATTCTGTTTTGCAAATGTAACCATATGTGTTAAAATTCGACTTCATTCCAAGTGAAATCTTCAGGGTAGACAAACATTAAAACCTAAATAACGTCTGATATTTAAAAACTAAGAAAAATAACAAATATGAAAGCTATGCCTTGAATGTCGAGGTAGAAAAAGTCCAGCTACGCGGCAGCAGAAAAATGTCAGATCAAGATATTGATACAGGGGAGGGGAGGGCCCAAATAGGAGGAGACTCGTGTTTTGGCTGTGTCCCCAGTGATGACACCAACAAGAGGAAGAGCAACTTAATGATTTTGGTGTATCATTATATTATTTGTATACTCTACACGCCTGTCTGTGTATGTCCAGAGGTAGTAGTTACAAGGGTGATGTTTTGGGTGACGTCTAACAGTATAGAAGGCTAGTTTTCCTGCTCCACTTCAACAAACCGTCTAACATACTCTTATAATTCTTTGTTCAAGTTGTGCACAACACAAGCTTTTTGTACAGTAAATGTTGGGGGGCTACACCATATACAATATGTGTCTTCCGAGATAACATTGAAAGTAACTACCCTAAGCTCAATAATGAACTCTAAATAAAAGTAACTACAAAAATGGAGTATCTACAGAGCCCCTCAATAAGGGAGTTCGCGCAAGGCCGAACATCACCAAAAAACAAAACATTTTTGTAGTTAAATATAGAAAAAGAAAACACAACTCTAAACAAACTCGCGGACCACGACACAGATATGAGGTCGGACTTTTACAAGGCTTCTTATATATCCTCCGGGAAGGAATAAGACCAACGTGGTTCGTTAGTATACAGATATTGTTCGAAGCCGGAGCAAACAATAATATCGATTGGTTGTCAAACAATGTATTAATGAAATTTTTATTTATTGCAGGAGTCACAAAGTCGATTGAAAGGGTCAACAGACAAAACTCATACGTAGATGCTAGAGCCCTCAAATCGATTTGAAATGCTCGTCTTGATTTGTAAAAGAAGTAATGACCCTATCCGTTGACAGAGCCACCAAATCGATTTGAATGGTCGACGGATAGAGTTGTACATCTAGATGTCAGAGCCCCCAAATTGATTTGAAAAGGTCGTCTAAATGTATAAAAGAGGAATCTTGACTGTTGCTAAAGCCACCAAAGCAATTTGCATGATTGACAAACAAGATTATAGTACTGCTGGATGCCGAAGACACCAAATTGATTTGAGTGGTCGTTTAGCAATATAGGATAACTTTTGGTGGTTGCCGGAGCCAAATTGATTTGAGTGGTCAACGGACAAAGTAAAAGTTTTACTAAGAGCAGGAGCCAACAATGTGTAAAAGCGGCAGGTCGCTTTGTCAAAATCGGACTTATATCTAAGAGCTGGAGCCAACAACGCGTTGAAGTGGTTCGTTGTGGAGATAAAATTTCAAAAATATTACTCAAAAGTCGAAGCCTACAATGTCTAAGGAAAACTGGTCATTGATTACCAAACATAGCAATTTAATTGATATGAAGAAAATGTTGCTTCTAGTAACAAACGCGGGATTTTGCATGCGCCTTACACAATACAAAAATCAGAAACTGAGCAGCAGATTTAAGTATTCGGATCGCAAAGCAATCCGAGGATAGGATAGCGAACATGCACATGAAAGTATGCAAGGCATATAAGCACGCGGGCATCAAAAATGTATTTTGTTCAAGGATGCAAGATTTTTACTATTTAATTATTTTTTTATTTTTTAAGGAGGTCGAAAACTGGCCGTTGGTCAGAAGATAGAAAAAATTGAAATATTAAGTCGAAAATCGGCCGGGTAGTCAGCTAGTTTGGAGTTTTTCATATTAAAATGTCAAAAACCATTCGATTAGTCAGCAGGTTTGGACAATTTAAATGGCAAGTGCCAGCTGATTAATCTGTTCAGACATTTTAAACGTAATCCAAGTACATCCTTTCTTAAATTTCTTTCTCCTAAGGACTCTTAATTTGTCGAATCCTACCCAATTACATCTCTAGCCTATAAAATCCTTCAATCCTTTTACATTCTCTCCCAATTTCTGAGAAACTGCGGATTTCATACGCACTAGAAGGGGACACGAAGGAGGGCCACAAATTGGCCTAATTTCGTTCTTCCGGCCAACGAATTAGACCGATGATCATTTGCTCTTGACTCCGGATCAAAGAGTTCACTTGAGCAAACACTTTTTTGCAGATGAGGTATGTTTTTCAACAAGTTCTCTCCAAATACACATAGCAATTAACACTTTTTCACACACATATTATCCCCATACAAAGTGAATCCCACACATGCTATTTTTTCATGCACTCCGTGCTCAAACTGGATGGATATTTGATATTTTTCTCTTTCACGTGCGATATAGGGGCTCCCCAAATTTGGTTAGGGAATGGGGAGGGGCTTCGGTACTTCAGAAGGGAAGTCGGGTGAATACAAGGGCTACCAGTTAAACTTTTATGAAGAAGGTTAGCCAATCGAGGTCGGCACCATCTAAGGGCAAGGAAGTTGTCGGTGGGAGCAAAGGGAAAGCTCCAGCCGCTCCATCGAAGCGGAGATACAAATCTTCTCGGATTGCCTCAGACTTTTGTATGACCTGAAAAAAGTCCCAATCGGATGAGACCGTAATAGTGGAGTCATCTTCTGATCCCAAGAGTGAGAATGAATATGAACAAGATGAAGAATCCTCTGGGACTGGTGATGAGGAGAAGGCTAGCTCGAAGAAGACCCAGAGGAGTTGATGTCTGAAGAGTTGATTAGCTAGAGTAGGAGTTTGATTCCCGTAGGGACTTATTTCAAACTTTAATGTATTACACACTATTTTTTCTCAGTTGAGATTTTGCTAAGTAATTCCTACGTTAATGATTAGTTTGAATGTATGCTCACACACACGTGCACAGAAAGACAAAGATTAGACTAAAAGCTGGATTGAAAATAGAGATTGATTTGAGTTAACTTGAACAAGTACAGGGTTTGGCCTAAAAATAGGTAAACCCTATCAAATTTTTACAAGCACTGGTTAACCGGCCAACTAGTTAAAAACAAATTTCAATTTTTTTGTAAAACGGGACGGTTGATCAGAAACAAAATCAAATTTTATGATAAAATCGGATGGTCGATCAGAGAAAAAATCGAATCCAATGGTAAAACTGAACGGTCGATTGGAAGAGAAAAATTAATTTTTGTGGTGAAACCAGACGGTTGATCGAAGAGATTGACTGTCAAAATATTTAAAGCAAAAGGGAAGCCGGCCGGTTTGTCTGATAAATTTTTTTTATTCTTTTAAATTTTCAAGTCCTATCTCCATACAATTTAGGGCTCTCTTATTGTATATTTGGGACTTATCCTTTCAAAGGGGCATTCGACTTTCATTCTCTCAAAAGAACTACCAATGGCCTCCGAAGATAATCCCATGATCTTTGAGCTCCAATACCGAGCCTTTGTCGATTCCTTTAACAAGATTGAGCTTATCCATCTCGATATGTGATTCAATTCGAGGTTTATCATGAGCTTGCGGACTATGGTTGCTCACAAAGATATTCTCTGGTAGATATTCCTGTTAACCTACCCATTGTTGTTCCAGTTATCCCAGACGATTATGTTAAGGCCCTTTAGGGTTAGGGACTATATATTGTCTAATTAGCTATCAGATCCCAGCTGACCAGTAATGGTCCTAGAGCCACAGGGGAGAAGCAGTGGGCTTACCCATCCCAACCAGGGGTATGCTGGGATTAATAACGATAGATGTTGTTAACAAAAAAAATTGTAAACCAACTCAAGCTTCTTTTGAAAGTCTATAGAGATACTATTGAGGATGTGAACTAGAGTTAACGAAGAGCAAGCCTGGTCCTTTATCCGAGTGAGGGTATACTGCTTTCTCCCATAGTAGAGTATCTTTCTACTAAGTCGGATAACCGTGATCTGAGGTTGTGGGGCTATAAATGAACCGAGCTATTCATGAACTGTTCGTGGTTCATTCCCCAAAGAACTCATTTAGGTTCGTTTGTACAATATACAAACCGAGCATAGACAAAGTTTTTGAGCTCTTTATTAAACGAGTCGAGCATGAAATTCCAAAGTGTTCATGAATGTGTTCGTGAACAGCTCGTCTGAATAATAACTTGACAACAATATGTTCAAAACCCAAAAGACATATAACTTAATTATACTATTAATTAAGTTTAAACTTGGAAGTTCTAAAATCAATCGGACAATGGGAGCAAGCAAGGTATAGTTCTGATTTTGGAAATAATTGCTTTGAATGAGAACACGAGTTTTCAAGTTCGAGTTCGGTTTGTACAAATAAAAGAATGAACTCGAGCCGAACACGATTTTTATGAACTGAACGACGAATGAGTTGAAGTAGAATTTTAAAGACTAAACGAACACGAACATGAGCATGGCCTGAAGCTAAACAAATGAGTTTAAACGTACCTCTGTTCAGCTTGAACTCGGTTCGTATACAGCCTTTTACGCGTGTGGTTAGGTGGCGGCTCTGGCACTGGGTCTGGTGGTAAAATATCTCACTATTGTTGGCCCTGGTGTTGCTGATATGAGACTGGCTGAGTTATTAGTGCAAGTATCTTCCAAAGGAAAAACCTGATTCTGGTAGTGGTAGCCAAAACTATAAATGGCATTACCGATGTGCATGAAGACCCAAGTCTTACATTTAGGAGTTGCCCATTGCTTTTGTATATGTGGCTCCTAGACCAGTTGTGGCTGATAGCTGCACCTACTGAGAGAAAATATTGCCCATGTTCTTTACATTCTCAGTTTTTGCTTTTTGAAGGTTGTTTAGGCATAGATGATTGGACTCGCTTTTTTGTGTGCGGTAGTCCAAAGATATTCGTTGGTACTATCAATGGTGGAAAATCCTGGGGTTTACTTTGCAGACTCGTGGATATTTTTGTTCTGCCTCTTGGAGGATTACGTTATTCTTCCTTTTACTTCGCCTGTCATATTCTAAGACAGTTCGGTTATAAGCAGACTATTCTGGACTTTTATAGTGACTTTGATGTTGTGGTGAATGACCTTAACTCTTCACAAAGTCATTTCTAAAAGCTGGGGCTCTCTTCTATACTTTGATTGCTTTATAGGAGTGATGTATTCATTGATTGTATGGATCTGGTTTCCCCTTGTTGTCTGAGGAATACATTCGCTGGTTATGGCCTAAGGTTCGGGAGAAGCTACAGGCTTTGGACAATAGGCTGAGAGAACAGCTGGCTTGGGGCTTTCATAGTGCACGTGAGATCAGGTTTCTGGAACAAGCTAAAAAAGAAGCTCGTGTTTCCATCGACTTAGGGCCTGAAGCACCTAATTCCGGTGAATCTTCTCAGAGCATAGTGCAGAGCTTCTATCATCCTCAAGCCAAGGGAGAAATCCGGTTTACATGAATTAGACAATCTTAGATCGGTTCCCAAAATTGTCTAAAGAGAAGTTTGATGTAGATGGGAATCCGATACGGTCTCTGCACATTGATGAGCCCCAACAAAACCCTTCCTCGCCGCCTAAGAAGAAACAATAAAAGAGGCCACTATCTACCAAAGCTGCACGAAGATGACATGGATTCTTTTATCGAGGGTCAGTTTGATTGCAGGTGTGGCAAGGGTCCAAAGATTAAGAAAGCAGATTGAGGTCTGGCTTTAGAGGCAGAAGTAGTAGAGAACGTGATTCCAATATCTCAAAGGCTGACTTACGAGAAGAGCATGGAGACGTTCAAGTCAATCATATTTTTGGATAAAAGAGGATCGTCCCTCTTCAAAGAAAAACAAAATAAGTGCAGTGATTGAATACCCTTAGGTTGCTCATAGAACCTAAAAGTTATCTTTTTGCCCTAACTTTTGCCTAGCTCGGCCTTTGCATGGTTTTCGTCCTAGCGGGCTCTTTCCTTTTTTCTAGTATTTTGATTTTCATTTTGGTTTTCCCTAACTTTTGCCTAGGCTTCGCCTCGCAGGCTTTTCGTCCTAGCAGGAATTTTTTATTTTTCTCGAGGATGTTAGTCAACATTATAACCAGTAGAAGAATAAAACACTTTTATTAAAATTTGACCACACCTGAGGTAGCTTTACAGGCTGCCTACCTACCTCCATCTATGTGTGTAAATTGATATGTGCGTGCTGAATAATGTTCTTAAGGAGAATTAGGTCATTCGTAGTTTAATTTCAAATTTTCACTCAAGCATAATATTTCCTTTGTCGGTCTAGATTGACTAATTGTAACAATTTGATACCATCTAAATTGACTAAAAACGTTGCACCCCCGGTAATGATTTGTCTGATCATACAGGGACCTGACCAGTTGAGTTCAAATTTCCCTTGCAGCTTCCAGACCTATCCGATATTTTCCTTCTATACTAAATCTCTTTTAAAGCGCGTCCCTTCACTCGCCTGTTAAAGTCTCTGGCAATCCGTTTCAGGTGACCTGGAATGTGGTATAATGCTTTCAGCCTTTTTTCATCCGTCAATGGTAGCTCTTCAAAGCGTTTTCTCACCCAATCTTCCTCGGCTACTTTGTTTTCAACAATACCCTAAGAGAATCCACGTTCAAATCTATCGGAAGCACAACTTCCATGCCGTAGACTAGCGAATATGGTTAGCATCCGCTGATGTTCTCCCTAATATACTATAGCCCCAGAGAGCATATGGGAGCTTATCCAGCCAACTCCTTCAGGAATCTATCATTTTAATCAGCTTGTTCTTAATGTTCTCGTTAGCGGCTTTTACAGCCTCATTGGTCTGCTGTCGGTATGGTGATGAGCAATGTCGAATAATACCGTACTCTTCGGCTAAGGTCTGTGACTTCTCCTTCAAAATATAACATGTTGTCTGAAATCAATCCGGAGGCATTCCGTACCGATAAATGATGTTCGTGCGATTGAAATGGGCCACCTTCTTAGCATTGAGCATGGCGTATGAAACGGCTTTCACCCACTTCATGAAATAATCTATGGCTACCAGAATAAACTCATGTCCATTAAAATCCATGGGACTGATCTTCCCTATCACATCTATTCGCCACACTGAAAATGGCCATGGCAATGTCATGTTGTATAACTCTAAAGTGCGGAAATGTTACAGGTTGGCGTACACCTGACACTTATGAAATCTCCTTACATATTCAATGCAATCTTACTCCATTGTACTCCAGTAATCCCTATCAGAGAATCTTCTTTGCTAACATTCGTCCGTTCATGTGTAGTCCACACTCTCCTGCATGTATGTCTTCCATGATTTGATTTCTTTCTCTCTCGGTCACACATAATAGGTGTTATCCATTGTAGTGTCTCTTGTATAATCGTCAGTCACACGTGATGAACTGTGATGTCCAACTTCTCAATGATACACAGTGCTTTGCGGAAGCGCTGTCAGGGTCTTTACCATCCCGGATAAGGTTTGGGACATCAGTAAACCACGATTCGGCTACTATGTCCTCCTCTATGGGTGCTATCTTGAAGTATTAAGCCAATCAATCCCTTTTCTATATTAGAAACGGCTGCACTTTTTGCCGCTCGGGGATATCTACCATTGGTGACAGTGTGTCTAAGACATCAGCAAAATTATTCTTAAGCCGGGGTAGGTAATGGAATTATACACCCTCAAACTGATCCATAATCTTCTTTCAATGGGCATGGTATGCATGTAGACGTTCATCTCTAATTCTCCACATCCCTTAAATCTAGTAGATGATCAACCCTGAATCTCCATATACTGTAATCGCTCTAACTCCTAGGCTTAGACCATTTCTAAACCGATGATACAAGCCTTATATTCGGCATTATTGTTAGTACTGTCGAAAATTAGCTTAATGGCTATGGATGAATGGCTCCGTCTGGTGATATCAACACTATTCATACTCTAAATTCCTTGTTATTAGTTGCTCTGTCAAAATACAATTGCCGCATCATCTCTGATTCCACGACACAAACTCCTTCATCTGTGAATTTTGCCTCTCATCTATGGGTATCCTCAATCGGGCAATCGGCTAACAAGTTGGCCACGACCTTTCCCTTGATCGAATTTCAGGTGACATAAGTAATGTTGAATTCTGATAGCAACAAAAGCCACTTGGCTATACGGTTTGGTTAGAACTGGTTTCTTGAATAGATACTTCATGGGATCAATTGGAACCAATAGTCTGATAGGATAAGCCAAAACATAATGCCTCAATCTCTGTGCTACCCAAACCAGAGACACACACGACTCCTTCAAAGCTAAATAATTTACCTCCCCTTGGTCAATCTATTGTTGGCATAGTAAATGGCTCTTTCAACCACATAATTCTCTAAATGTTGGCTAAGATGACTCCAGCTGCAGTACCAGTTACAATTAGGTATAGCAATAAGGGACTACTGAGTATCGGAGGGCTCAGGACTAGGGGTTGCTAAGGTACTACTTGATTTTGTCAAAGGCTTTTTGGCATAAGGGGTTCCACTCTTTGGTTGAGTATTTCTTCAACAACTTAAACACAGGCTCACAAATCTTGGTTAGTTGGGATTCTACCCAAGAATCCTCAGATTTCCTTCTCGCTCCTGGATTGGGGCATGTCAACTATTAATTTGATCTTAGCCGGATCGACCTTTATTATCCGTTTGCTCACCATAAATCCTATCAATTTTTTGGCTGTAACCCTGAACACGCACTTCTAGGGGTTGAGTCTCACATTGTATTGCCTTAATCTCTCAAATACTTCCTCAGGACTGTGCAATATTATTCACACTTTTTAGACTTGATGATTATATCATCTACATACACTTTTACTTCCTTGTGAATCATATCATAAAAAAGGGTGGTAGTAGCTCGCTTGTATGTAGCCCTGCATTCTTTAATTCAAAAGGCATTACTTTCTAATAAAAGGTGCCCTAAGGGATTGTGAAAGTTGTTTTCTCCTGATCCTCTGGAGCCATCTTTATCTAATTGTATCCCATAATGGAATCTATGAAAAAGACCAACTCGTGCTCTACAGTATTGTCTATGATCATATCTATGATAGGAAAAGAAAAGTCATCCTTAGGTGATGCAGCTTGGTTAAGGTCTCGGTAGTCAACACATATTCTGACTTGGCCGGTGGGTTTAGAGACTGGTACATTGTTGACTAGCCAGGTAGGGTATTTGATCACTCGGATGAATCCAATGTTGAGTAACTTCATAACCTCCTTCTTAGCCATAAGGGACCACTCTGGTTTGAACTTATGGAGTTTCTACTTGACAGGTTTGGCTTCAGGCAGGGTAGGTTGGTGGTGTTCTATAATCGATGGGTCGATACCAGACATGTCACTATATGACCAAGAACTTTCTTGACTCGACTAGACTCCCAATTTTCTATTTTTTTGTCATTTCTTTTAAATATTTTTTCTCTTCTAGGTTCATTAGTTATGACTCATCATTAATCGTGTTAATGAATTCATTGTAAACTATATCAGCAACCAAGTAATCAAAATCAACCATCACATTATCAATCAAAAGTCTAGGAAAACATAGTAGGTGAGAAAATTTAAATTGTCGAGAGTGACGTAAGCATCAAGGTCTTCCGATTTGGGAACAACTTCGACAGCAGGACGTCCTTCGATAATCTCTCCCACAGTCAGCGACCCGTGCTCGATCATCTAATTCTTTGCATCGCCCTGTGCTGGAGTGATTAGGCTTGTTAGGTTCACAATCTGGTCGCCCACTTTGCAGATAAGAACAAAGATATACATAATGTTGAAGTATGATGTCAGTCCCTCTGTTTCCATGAAGTCCATCTAGTCAGGAACGTCCCCGGTACTCAGCTAAGTCATGATATGGTAGTCCCTCGTCTTTAACCAAATCGCAGTCATAGAAGATTTCTTATCCTTTCTATCAGCTTCCCTATTTCCACACTGTGTACAGGCTCTAAAATCAGTACAAAGGTCCATTCTCTCCTTCCTTAACAAAACATCTTTTCTAGGTGGGGACCTTCACATCTTTAAAGTTCAAGCGTTGTCTGCTCTCTTTGTCTTTCTTAGCCTGAACCTTCTTTTTTTTAAATGGCCACCTTTCTCACCTATTTGGTTGGCTTGTATCCCAACCCACACTAGTCTTTCTTATTCTCGAGAGCTGAAAATTTGGAAAATCCTTGGCAGTTCCTTCTAACCCTTTTCCTACACGTACTGAAGCTTTCTTAACATATGGAGCATTGTTATGTTAATTTAAGGGGCAAAGGTGAGGAAGATTTCAACGAGACAAACTTTCTCATATTCTAAACGTTGTACCGGGTTATCAATCCTGAGTCCACTAAGCAGAACATCAAACGAGTCATGTGGCACCATAACACTGTCTTTGTCATTTTCCACTGTTCGATCTGAGGTAGCTGCGAATCACCCATGATTGTGAAGATGGCCTTATCCAAAACAAACTTAACCTTCTGGTGCAATGTAGAAGTGATCGCACCAACAGAGTATATATATGGCCTTCCTAGTAGAAGATTATACGTGGCAGGTATATCCAATACCTACAACTCGACTTCAAAACTGACGATTCCAACAATCATATGGAGCTTTAACTGTCCCAATCATCTCTCTCCGGGTATTGTCATATGCTCGGACGGCTTGGTTGGAAGGGGTAATTTCTGAGGGGGTCATCACTGAGGGCTTGCACATTGCATAAGGGGAAAACATTCAAGACAAAACCATTGTCTATGAGGATTAAGACCACCTTCTTATCAAGCGCTCGCATTGTGATGTGGAGTGGATTATTGTAGCTGGGTCCTGACTTGGGCAAATCTAATTCATAAAAAATGAGGACATTTCCATACGAATAGCCCCTAGCACTTGGGATAGGTCTCCAGACTGGATTTGGATAGGTATCTGGGCCTCGCTAAGTAGCTTTATCAGGGCTTGTCGATAGGAATAGGAAGTGGATAACAACCCACAAATTGAGATATTTGCTTGTGTTTTCTTCAACTGTCTTAGCACTTCATCACCTGAGGGTCTTGAGAAAATAGCAGATTCAGATGTGGCTGGTTGGGGGACGGTTTGGTACACTCGGCCTGATCTTTTTAGGTAGGATACCTCGGTATTGGCCTAAACATGAAGCATGTTCCTTCATCATACTGTTCCTCAGCAATGAAGGCCTCACCCACTGAAACTGACTGAACTTGCTGACTAGCTGAAATAATAAAGGTGGTCAGATCCATAAGTAGTCGACTATCATCAATAAGGTCTTGGATGGCATGCATGAGCGTTTTTCATCTCTCTATAGGGTGTCCTTTTCCTTGATGATAAGCTTAAAGCCTAAATGTCGTATCTTTCCGGTATCACCACCAGTGTAGGGTTAGGCGGCAGCTTGGATATCATGCCCCTCCTCAACGACTGTTCAAATACTTTGGACAGTGGCGCATTCAACAGCGTGAACTTCCTCCTAGGCTCTTCAGTGGTCTCCCATGATACTATTTGGGGTGCTTGCACATTGTTGACATTATTAACGGTTGCTGGCTTGGGTGTGCATTAGAGCTCTTCAGACTTGCTCGATGTACCCCTGGCTTCAATTCACTGGAAATGGTTCCCTTATTGATGGCATATTTGATTTTGTAGGAGGGATCCCATGAGGGCCCTAAACAAGGTGTGGTAGTGATCAAAGATATAGTCATGGTATACGGGGAGCAAATTTTGCCTGACAAAATTTGCATGTTCTTCCTCAGTAGGGTGATTTACGATCTGAGTGGCCTTGTTTCTCCATCTCATTATGACGACAGACACTGATTCTCTTGGTTCTTATTTGGTGGCTTTTAGGTCTCTTCGGGTAATTTCCAAGTGAGCATTGTACTTGTATTGGTTCACAAACTCTCTCATAACATCCTAGCAAGTTCAGACTCGGGCCTCATCCAAAGTGAAGAACCAACGAGAGACGACCCCAGTGGGAGTATGGTGAAAAAGTTGTATCAACTGATTCTGATTCACTCCATAGAGGGCTAACGCAAGCATGTACATCTTGATATGACTCTTGAGGATAGTGGTCCCATCGAACTTGTCCATCTTTGAGATTTTGAACTTAGGTAGTTAATAATGGGCGATTACCAGTACGTGCACAAGCTGTTTAATATACCAAGAAATCAGGAGGTCGCTTTAGTACGAGGCCATTGAGATGAGGATATAGTCAAAAGATCGCCTTGAAACTAGGAGGTCCAAGGGCTTCAACAGTTGCCCTCAAGTGGGGGGTTAACGACAGACGCGCGTGTGTGTGAGGCATAAAATAAAAGCGCAAGTATCACAGTTATATCACATTGTATATGTTATACAACACGGAGAAAATATAACGAGGCCAAAAAGCAATAGAAAATTTTTGGGTAAATTACACTAAACACCCCTGAGGTTTTACGTAATTACACTCCACTACCGCTGTCTTTAAAAATTACACTCCGTCCCCCCGAGGTTTGTACCCGCATTACACACAACTACACACATTTAACGGAAGGCCCAACTCCGTGAAAAAATTATCTGACACATCACTTTATGCAATTTTCATACCCAAAATACCCCCCCTTGTCATTTACTCAAATAAGGAGGGCATTTTGGTCAGAACAATTAAAAAAGGAAGATTAGGGTTGAATCTAAAAGCTAATGGGTTTAGCGGGCGACGACGCGGTGCTGTTGCAACTGCGATAAGAGGAAGGAAAGGGGGGAGGGGGGGCACCGACGGGGGGAGGGACGCTACCGGCGTGGGATGCAGAAGGAGGGGCAAAGGGCTATTGCGGCTGCGGGGGGAGAGAAGGAGGATGAAGGAAAAGGGGGGTCAGCGTCGCCGACGGAGGGAGGGGAGCTGTCAGCGGAGAGGGAGCCATCAGTTTAAGATGCCGAAAGAAGGGCGATGGGGCAAGGGGCTGTTGCGACCGCGGGGGACGAGGGGAGAGAAGAAAAAGGAAGAAGGGGGGTTGGCGTCGCCGATGGGGGAAGGGGCGCTGTCAGCGAAGAGTGAGGCGTGGTGTTGTTGCAGCAGGAGGGGCGACGGGGCAAGGGGCTATTGCGACCACGGGGGACGAGTGGAGAGAAGAAGAAGAAGGGGGGTCAGCGTCGCCGACGGGGGGAGGGGCGCTGTCAGCGGAGAGTGAGGCGTGGCGCTGTTGCAGCAGGAGGGGCGACAGGGCTGTTGCGACTGCGGGGGACGAGGGGAGAGAAGAAGGAAGAAGGGGGGTCGGCGTCGCCGATTGGGGGAGGGGTGCTGTCAGCAGAGAGTGAGGAGCGATGCTGTTGCAGCAGGAGGGGCAAGGGGCAAAGGGCTGTTACAACCGTGGGGGACGAGGGGAGAGAAGAAGATGCCGAAGGAAGGGGCGCTACAGGGTGCTAACGGGGGAAGGGGCGCTGCAGGGTGCCAGCGTAAGATGCAGAAGGAAGGGCAAGGGTCAAGGGGCTATTACGGCCGTGGGGCTCAGGGGGAGAGAAGAAGAAGCAAGAAAACAGTCTGAGGGCATTCATGTCTTTTTGCATTGCACCATTAACACCGTAAGAAAAAAAGTTACTTTTTGAGCTAAGTGTAATTTTTAAAGATAGCGGTAGTTGAGTGTAATTACGTAAAACCTCAGGGGTGTTTAGTGTAATTTACCCAAAAATTTTCAAGTCTAGTCCTCGTAATTTTTAGTCCCTAGCGGAATCGCCAATGTAATGAACTGCCTCGAAAATAATCCCCAAAATGAATTTTAGGGATTCACTATTTTATTTTATTTAAAAATAGAAAAAAATAAGAAAAAACCCAAGAAATGACTCTAAAATGGCCAAAAGGATCACTTGTCTATCGAAAATTGATAGATGGGTTAGGAGAATAAGTTATGTAGCGGGAAGAAGTTAAGCACCCGCCACACCCTTTCGGTCTCTACTTCATATTTATTTATTTATTGGCCTTTAAAGCATATAAAATATGTAATAATACTAACCCTAAGTTTATTTTTATATTTTTGGCTTGTATTCAACATCGGGATCGAATTGCCTATGTATCCGGTCGGACTAAACGAAATCAAAACTACCATAATTCGACTCTAGTCCTAAGGGAAGCAATGTACATTTCTATCTTAGACTCAGACTGAGAAATGAAAATGACTCTTTTTATAATTTTTGCAATGAATATGTGATTGCGGGAAATGAGAGATGATCTGGAATGATTAACTAGGCTAGAACTACTAAAATTTTACCTCGAGAATTTGCTTGTTTGGATGACTCGGGAACAGTCTCCGAAGGATCCACGATGTAAGAGATTAAAAGACTTTTAAGTGAATATGGATGGCTAAATTCTCAATAGAGATGATATATCACTTCACTAAGAAATGGTAAAAAGCTCTAAAGAGAATAACCTTAATTGGAACTCAGATTCCAGATGAAGACCAAGATCCTCGAAAATAAAGGCCAATGGGCCTTTTTATAGAGCTATGGGCGCAGAACTAATAAGATTAGCTATCTCAAACTGTGAGCTATCGATAAGTCATAAAATCACAGATTGACAAAAGTCAACTAACCGGCCAGTTAGTTGAAAACCAAACAGTTCGTCCCATAATTTTATAATGACTTTTTCCTAATTTCAAAGCATTATCAGACCCTAATTTTGCTAATTATCTCTGATTTTACGGATGGGATGTACCAGATTTGACATTTATCCTTTTAAACCATATCCAGGCACTTAGACTGGACTGGCATAATTTGAGTGGACCACCGAAATAGACTAGACTGCTGGTCTAGAAAGACTAATGGACTGGACTGCTGGTCTGGAAAGACTAATGGACTTGACACCCAAACTTATGACCTTGACAACTGGCCAGGACTACACCAAATAAATTAACTAAGTTATATTACCAGGCCTAAGCTCAATAATAAACTTCAATTAATTATAGAGCCTAATATTCATTTAATTAAAAATAACTACAAAACAAGCTGTCTATAATACTATTTATAAACGTTAGACAACACGACTAACTAAATAGTGATGAGGTGACGGTTTTAGAAGCATATAAACTCCACCAATAAAAAAATATAGAGAAAGTAGTAAGGTCAATACGTTAATGCATGAGACAAACATAAGATTTAACAAAAGTTTAACCAACGCGACTAGATTGAATAGTTCAAAACTCATAGTAAGCAAATTGTGGAACAAAACATTAACAAATTACTAAATAAACATGTTTACTAAGTTAGGTTTATTTCAAATATAGTATCGTTCTTTATCTAAGTTTAAGAGTAACATAATTACAACTAATATATTTTTAGATTTCGTATACAACTCTATTCTCTAATTTTTTTTTTTTAATTTTCATACAAGAGAGTGTCTATAGGAGCATGATAGTTAAAGTAGTCATAATATGTTGGTATATTGCTAGGGTAAAACTTATAATGCTTAAGAGTTTAAATACTCACAACAGACCCTAGGACAAAATTTGATTGAAATCTTTCCAACATAGAATCAGTTAAGAGTTTAAATACTGACAACAGACCCTAGGACAAAATTTGATTAAAATCTTTCCAACATAGAATCTGTTAAATATAAACAATGCTTTATCCATTATTTTATATAAATACCTTTGCTTACACTAGATTCACGTGAGTGCCTATTTTCGCACCTCACGTGCTTAAATAGCTTATTTGGTGGCTAAAAGATAACGTGACAAATATGATCTAAAATTAAACTTTCTCTATATATTTTTTCAATTATCATAAGGTTTTAATTTTTCTTTAAGTGTTTTTCTATAAATACCATATTGAATTTGCATACTATGATGGTTATATATATAATCAATGCAACTGAATAGAATAGCACAAATCCTCGGATTAAGCAAATCATTGACCATAATTTACCAAAAACTTTAACCGGCATTATTACTAAGTTAGATTCATTTTTGAATATGTCAAGGTTATTAATCGATTTAGAATTTGCTTAACCATAATATAGATTACTTTTTTTACATACGTAATTTTATATTTTAGGCATGTGTGTGTGTGTGAATTTACATTTGTATATTTACATATATACAGAGTGCTTTGTCTCTTTTCACATAGTAAAATATTTTTTCGAATACAAAAATTGAAATAAGGTTCTAATATGGTATATTGCTAATATAACACTTTTAAAATGCTCACAAATTGAATAGGTAGTAAAATAAAGACACCATAAGAAAAGGTTGTTCATGTTTTCTTCTGAATAAAGTTTATTTAGTTCAGCTCATGTTTTCTCTAGTATATTGTATATGGTACCTCTATGCATTAAAAATTATTAAATTTATGGGAGCGTCAATCAATCTCTACACCCACGTGTGCTCGTATATGCCTCACACCTTATCTCTTTGCTAAAAGATAAACAAATATTTACTATTACACCTTTTGATGATAATTATTGAGTAGAAAATGAACTTTCCTATAGTAGTTTTCAAATATTATAATGTTTTAATTCTGCGTCATATATTAAAAAATTATAGAATATATTTTGCTATTTAAATCCCATATATGATTTTTTTTTCTTTCATATAGCGGTGAAAGAGCTAGATCAACTGGTTTCGATTGACTCCATAAGGGGCCATAGCACGCATCTACATTTTAACATGAGTTTTAGGATCAGTTGTTCTATCAAACTTATCCATGTCGGGCATCTTGAATTTAGGTGATAGCTGATCTTCGAGGGTTTTTCACTTTAGGAGGTTCTTCTTCATGATCCTTTTCAAATTTTTTCATGAGGAATTCTATATCTAGGACGGTCTCTGCCCGTTGAGCTGCTAGATTTGTGAAGTTGTTCTGGAAGTCCTTCTATAACTCGCTAAGTATGCGAACCAAATCACCGACTTGAGAGAAATCTTCGGCCATTGGAATTCTTATGAGCTTTGCTGATAAATACTGATGCCAGAATTTCTTATACTTAACTGTATAGTGGATAAAATATGAAAGTTTAGACACATATGAAACCAACCGGTTTCTTCAACAAGGAGGGATACTAACCGTCTGGTTGTGAGTAAATAGTCCAGTTAATCAGTGAGAGAGTTTTTAAAAAGTTTAGAAAGTATTCAAAAAAGAATGAGAGCTGACTAACCATCCAGTTGATCAAAATTTTTTGGGGTCTTTGAAAAAAGTTTCCAAGAAAAAGGTTAGCCATTGACTAACCGTCCAGTTAGTCAGTGGGTCATTTTTTGATTTTTTAAAAAAGTGTTTGGAACTGTGTGTGAATATTGACTAACCGTCCAGTTAGTGGGTTGTTCTTGGAATTTTGAAAACGTGTTTGGAAAAGGTTTGTGTACTGAGTAGCCGGACGGTTAACCTTGTTGGAAAAGGGTTGTGTACTGACGAACCATCCAGTTAACTATGTTGGTTAACCGTCCAGTTACTCAGTGGGTCAAAACAGGGGAAATAAACCAGTTGGTTTTTATCAGCAAGAAGAACTCTTACTGATAATCATCTGATTAAATTGTTAGCAAACCAACCGGTTGGTCAGAACCTTTATTTTCAGTGTTCTCTTTTAATACCTCCCGGCTTCCCAGTCGATATGCCATAAACCTGGCTGGTATTCTCCCTAAGAGGGATAGACCACATAAATGGTTAGGGTGTGTGGTTTATTTTGAACTCTGGTGTAAGGTTATTCCGTCAGCTTGACTTGTACGATATACCTCTCACCCGTAACTCGTGTAGTTAAACACGGGTGATCATCGGTACACGTACACAAGTCATTTAATATACCAAGATGCCAGGAGGTTCTTGGTACTAGGCCTTGGTAGTGAGAGTATAGTAGAAATTGCCCCGATAGACAAAGGATATGCCAATCCTGGCTAGATGGATTTATTTCCATATTCAGCAATCCAAAATAAAGACATTTAAGTGTCTGATCATGCACCATGGTATTCCAATCTAGTAATAGGATATGCGGCAATCATAAACCATTTTGGTTTGAAGCAATGTGGTTTAACCATCCAGATTATCTTAGTCTTATCAAAATCATTTAGGAAAAACAGCTTATAGGCTCCCCACTTTTCAGGACAATGTCTAGAGGAAGACAGATAGCTAGACAATTGAGTTCTTGGAATAGGAAGAAATTTGGTCATCTAGCTCTTGAAATAAACAAGGCCCAGCAGAGACTTCTCACTGCCCAAAATAATGTTTCTGACCCGGTTTGGAAGAAATCAATTCTTTGAATTATTGAAGTATTTGAATTGGTTACTTGACAGTGAAGAATTACATTGGGCCCAGAAATCGGGTGAAAAATGGTTGAAATTGGGAGATAGAAATACCAAATTCTTTCTTGTGGCAACGATTGTGAGGACAAGCAAAAAAATCCATTCTATGTATCATGGATGCAAATGGGTCTACCTTAACTGAACCTGAACCTATTAAAACATGTTTCCAAGACTATTTTATGAATCTCTTGCGAAGTTCACCAAATTCTAAAATGTCTGGCCAATCTAATAGTTTGATTCAAGGTCTCAACACTGCTATCTCTCAAGCCTAGTTCGATCAGCTAAGCATACTTTTTCAGGCTTCGAAGGTGAGGGTAGCTATCTCTAGCCTTCCTCCGGTGAAAGCACGTGGTCCGGATGGATTCCTTGCTCTCTTTTATCAGAACGCCTGGAGTATTGTTGGTGAGGAAATCACCTAGGTAGCTCTCTCTTTTCTTTATTTAGGGCATATGCTAAGAGAAACCAATAATACTTTTATAGCTCTCTTACCAAAGATAGAAAGTTCTGAAAGGCCAAGTGATTTTCGATCAATCAGTATTTGTAATACAATGTACAAGATCATTGCTAGAAATTTGGTCAATAGGCTCAGACCCATGATGACATCCTTAATCTTGCCTTTTTAAAATGCCTTTGTAGCTGGCAATCAGATTTCTGATAATATTCTTATTGCTCAAGAGCTTACAAATTACATCAGGACTAAGAAACGTGGAAAAAAAAGGCTTTTTGCTCATTGAAAATGGATATAAATAAAGCCTATTATAGGATACATTGGGATTTTCTACGAGCAGTGTTGACCAGATTCGGTTTTCGCCCCATTTCATCCATCTGATCATGAAATATGTAAAGACTGTATCTTATTTAGTTCTAATCAATGGTGAACAAACATAGCGCTTCCAGCCCACAAATGGCCTAAGACATGGAGATCATCTTTCTCCGTTCTTATTCATTCTATGTGCGGAGGTTCTCTCAGCTAATCTGTTGAAAGCTCAAGAATTGGGTGGGATCCGTGGAATCCAATTGGGCAATCAAAGTCCGTCAGTGAATTATCTTTTTTTTTGCTAATGATTCAATTTTTTTTTTGGGAAATCTCTCATCTTAGTTGCGAGCTTCTAAAAATAGTACTGGAGCATTACTGCGAGCAATCAAGTCAACAGATTAATCTAAACAAGTCCACTATCACTTTTAGTCCCAATTCATCTGACAATTTGGTCGCATTTTCCTTATCTACTCTTGGTATCCCCCAGAGTGATAAGTTTGGTAAATATTTGGGTACTTGCTTGGACATAGTGACTCATCGAAAATAAATTTTTCATGATCTGTTAGCAAAGGTACAAGTCAGGTGTGTTGGTTGAAAATGCCTCCTTCTTAACAAAGCAGGCAGGAAAACTCTCATTCAGTTCTTTCGTCTCTTTTAATCTATCATATGCAGGTCTTCAAGTTTTCAAAGTACATATGCAAACAGTTGAATAGCATTTTCAGCAACTTTTTCTGGGACGGGGCAAATAAGGAAGAAGCTTTACATCATGTGAATTAGTTCATATTATGCGGACCCACATCTGTTGGAGGGTTGGGGTTTAAAAAATTTGACTTATTCAATTCTGCACTTCTGGCCAAAACTAGTTGGTCTTTAATACAGTCCCCTCTGTCTCTCATAAGCAAGATTTTCCAAGCTAGATACTGTTCCAGAAGAACTTTCCTTGAGTGTAAATCAATAAGGAATTGTTCTTGGGCGTACGTGGAAAGGAATTTTGCATGGAAAGGATTGCTTACTTCCGGACCTTAGGTGGAAAGTTAGGAATGGCAAGGATATATAGGTTTGGAAGGACCCTTGGATCAAAGATATTGAACCCACGACTGTCCAACAACTACGGCAAAGGGACTCGTCTATCCTTACAGTCACAGAATTAATACAGGAAAAGAAATGGAACATTCATGTCCTCAGGATTTATTCCCTGACAACATCTCTACAAGCATCCTTGGCACCCATATTTCTGATGGTACTTTTCCAGACAAGATCATCTGGAATCAAATTCCATCGGGTTATTATTCAGTCTAATCAGGATATCAAGCACTACATGCATGATCGCACAACCCTAATTTTAGAGGAAAAACATTTGAATACAATCCAGGATTTAACATTCCATCAAAAACCTGGTGTAACGCCCCGAACCCGAGGGTCCGAACACGTCCTTGAACCAAAACCCAATCATGTTCAAAATATAACAATCGTAATGGTAGATCAGAGCATCTAAAACACCGTAACACAATTATCTAAATATCAAATACTTAACTCCAAAAGAATTCAAAACTTAATTACAATCTCTATGACTAATCTGAATAATAATAAAAAGAACGAACGAAATTAAGAGTTTGTCTAAATAAAATCAATATTGTCTAATGCTCCCGATTGCGAACACCAAGTTCTGCTGCAGTACTAATATCTCACTCTTTGTGCTACTCTTGGATTGGAAGGGGAAGGAAACAAAAACAAAGGGGTGAGCACGAATTGCCAAGTAAAAGATCTTACACCTGGAGGGCCAAAAATGAATACCAAATTTGAGTTATCGAACAGAGCCAATAAATAGGAATTTCGATAACTGAATCAAATTTCACAAACGAATAACGAAAGTGACTAAAAGATGGTTAAATAACTGATAAGCCGAATATCAAACACAATTTATCAAAACTTGTGCGTGTCACATACACAATTGCTTATTGTTAAGCATTCACAAATCATGGTTAAACCATGTCGAATATCGCAGTCGGCGCATCACATATAAGTCACGATAATTAAAAGTGACTTTCAAACACAAATATCACCCATAGAGTAATTTGATAAATGTAATGAATATTCATTCAAAATCCAAAAATAGTCATTGTAGACTCAAATCGAAGAGAATAGAAAACACGAATTCAACGGAACAAAAATTAGCTGAATTGGAAATCGTATGAATGAGATATCGTTAAAAGAATATTTTTGGGTGAAAACTAAAAGAGCACGTAAATCAATAAGATTTTTAAAAGGACAAGGGACTGCCATAAACTGACACGTGGCATCCCTTTCTTTTCAAAGATGAAGAACGACAGTCTCCTTTGAAAGAAAAAAAAGGGCTGTCTCTCGTAAGCACGTAAATTTGTATGTGTTTTTTTTTTATAAAAAAACGGATGTTTCTTTTAAAAAGAAAAGGACGGCTGACGACATCAGCCGCGAATTGGACCTTTTTTTTTTCTCAATCAGTTGATTCATCCAAAACGTAAGAAACGATTGTGATAAGACTGTAACATCGATTAACCGTAATTTACGACAAACAACTTTAAATAAAACAATCAATCGTTCGCTATTGGAGATTAAAACGACAACAAATTATTGAACGAAGGAAATTGAATGCGCATGAAAAATAAATATGTATAATCTGGTACAACATTATTGAACGAAGGAACTTGCCACAATCCTAAATACTTTTCTTCAGATTATGCTTTCCTAGTGCAAAGCATTCCCACTGAACCAAAGGGCATTAAAACTGCACTTAAGCATGATGGTTGGAAAGCAGCTATGGAGGAGGAAATTATTGCACTTCATCACAACAAAACCTGAGATCTTGTTCCTCGTTCACCACTTATGAATGTCATTGGTAGCAAATGGGTCTATAAGACCAAACTCAAATCTGATGGTTCTCTCGAGCGGCTAAAAGCAAGATTAGTCGCAAAAGGATATAGTCAAGTTGAGGGTGTTGACTTTGTTGAGACTTTTGCTCCAGTTGTTAAACCTGCTACCATAAGAGTTGTTTTGAAAATTGCTCTTGCTCAACATTGGGACATTCGCCAACTAGATGTTAAAAATGCATTCTTGCATGGCAATCTTTCGGAACCGGTGTTCATGGAGCAACCACCCGGTTTTAAAGATCATGAGCACCCAGATTACATTTGCAAATTAAGGAAAGCTATTTATGGGCTTCGTCAAGCACCACGAGCTAGGTTTGATCGGTTTGGCACATTTTTTCTTGAAGCTGGCTTCTTTTGTAGTCCTGCAGACCCTTCATTGTTCATATGCCATACTTCGCATGGTACACTTCTTCTCCTTCTTTACGTTGATGACATTATATTGACCGATGACAATGATAAATATTTGCAAACATTCATCCACCGCTTGCAACAAGAGTTTGCTATGAAGGATCTTGGATATCTCCATTATTTTTTGGGGGTGGAAGTCCATCAATTTTCTGGAGGCCTCTTTCTTAATCAAAAGAAGTATGCTATTGATCTACTACATAGGGCTAACATGTTGCATTGTAAGCCCATTTCTACTCCTATGGTGGTTAAGCCTTGCTCGTCTACTTATGGAGACTCCCAATTTTCGGATCCGCATTATTATCACAGCATTGTAGGAGGTCTACAATATTTGACATTCACACGTCCTGATATTTCCTTCAGTGTGAACTATGTTTGTCAACATATGCAAAATCCTCGGAATTTCCATTTTCAGTTGGTTAAACGCATCCTTCGTTATATACGTGGGACTCTTGACTACGGTATTCGGCTTCTTGGTCGAAGTACTTTTGATCTCTATGCCTTCTCCGATGCAGATTGGGGTGGCTGTCCACTCACTTGTCGCTCGACTACCGGATATTGTACATTTTTAGGTGGTAATTGTATATCATGGAGTGTCAAAAAGCAACCTACTGTAGCCAGATCAAGTGCTGAGGTCGAGTACAGAGCCCTTGCATCCACTGCAGCTGAAATCACATGGATCACATTTATTCTTCGTGACATTGGATTTCCAGTTTCACAGCCTCCAACTATTTTATGTGATAACATTGCAGCTCTTCACCTTACTATTAATCAAATGTTTCATGCAAGAACCAAACATATTGAGCTGGATTACCATTTTGTTAGAGAAAAAGTGGCTCTTGGATCTTTAACTACGCGTTTTGTCCCCTCGAGACATCAAGTGGCTGATATTTTCACAAAACCACTCGCTAAGTCTTCGTACTTAAATTTGCGGGTCAAACTGGGCATTTGGCAGCCACCTCTGCCCAGTTTGCGGGGGAGTATTAAGGGCTTAAGTTCTGGCACAAATTCTGGTGAATCAAATCCAAATCAAGCAAGTCAACCATCATCCCAACATGTTGGCACAAATTCTGCTCAATCAAGTCTATATGAAGCAAGTCAACAACTTTCAAAAAATCTGGGAAACAATCAGTTTAATTCAGATTCTCTTGATTAAACTTTCTTTTCTTGTATTCTTTATCTTGTATATAATGTATACCAACACATAGATTCTGAGACATGGGAAAAAGGCTTGTTACCAGATTATACATTAGTGTTAAGTTCTGGCACAAATTCATGTGAATCAAATCCAAATCAAGCAAGTCAACCATCATCCCAACATGTTGGCACAAATTCTGCTCAATCAAGTCTATATGAAGCAAGTCAACAACTTTCCAAAAATCTGGGAAATAATCAGTTTAATTCAGATTCTCTTGATTAAATTTTCCTTTCTTGTATTCTTTTTTAAGAAAGTCCACCGTACGGTAATGTGGATGCCCAAGCCTTTGATGCCAAACTTCATCACTTGCTACAGTAAATCGATTTGAGAAGAATATTTCACCACCACATTGATCAAGAGCATATAAACCTCCAGATCTACTGCCCGACGCTATCTCCTTCCGTGTCTCCCTGTGCTTTATCACAAAACCATCCGAGGAAAACTCAAATATATAGGGAAACTGTGAAGTCAATTGGCTTACGGATAACAAATTCTTCTTTATTTGAGGAACTACCAAGACATTTTGCAAGGTTAGATCTTTACTTCCTACTTGTACTTTCTCATCGCCAATATGAGTGATCTTTAATTTTTCACCATTTCCTACCACTATCTTGTCAGGTCCAAAATAAGGTTTAGAATTTGTTAGCTTACCTTCATCTACAGTCATGTGTTCAAAAGCACCTGTATCTGGAAACCAAGTATCTTTTAAAGCATCAGAGACTGAGAGGGATGCCATGGCTTTAGGCAAGTCACGGTGATATGTATGATTAAATCTTTGGTAACAGTCCATGGCAATATGCCCAGACCTGTCACAAATTTGGCAGACCAAACCTTTAGCCTTCTCTTGAATGGTAGAATTGGATACATGGTTGCCACGATTTTGTTGCGTCGCTTGAGTGAAGCCTCGTCCTCTTGAGTTAAAGTATCCACGCCCATTTCTACCTCCATTTCCATTCCAACGTCCATTTCCACGTGCATTTCCACGCCAGTTTCCATTACCACGCCCATTTCCATGCCAGTTTCCATTTCTACTTCCATTCCCACTTTCATTTTCTCGTCCGTTCTTCCAATTGCTTCCCCCATTTTGCCAATGTGAACTCTGGCCCATGAAGGCCATATGTTGATTGGTTTCACCAAAAGTTTTAGAGTCATGAAGAGTTCTCATGGTTTCATGACTCTGAAGTAGTGAAATTATTTCCTTATAAGATTGGACTGGGGGCTTAAACATAAAAGTGACAAAGGCTTCATATCCATTGCCTAATCCTTTAAGCAATTGAAAAACTTTTTGTCTATCATCAATAGGCTCGCCAATGGCAGCAAAATCATCACAAATTTCTTTGAAAATTATGAGATACTCTATCATGGTTTTACCATTTTTCTTGTTGTGATACAAACGCTGGCACAAAGAAAACTCACGTTCTTTGGAATCATAAGCATATGAATCAATAAGAGTATTCCATACCTCGGCTGATGTCCCGAGCCCAACGACTAGTCCCAGCACTTCTTCTGACAGTGTGCCGGTTATCCACCCACAGAGTAACCTATCCGATTTTCTCCACGCACAGAATTGTGGACTTTCCGTCAATATTTTTCTCACCCGCTGCTCCAGCGGTAGAGCTTGTGATGTATTCATCAGGTTTTTCATAGGTGCCATCAAGGAAGCCCATCATTTCTTGGCTTTCAATCAAGCCCATAATCTGTGTTTTCCACAGAAGAAAGTTGGTTTGGGTGAGTTTGAGTGAAACAAAGTTTCCAATATTAAGGGCAGAAGGATAAGGGTATTTGAAAGAAGAAGCAGCCATGAGAAGTTGCTTGAAAGAATTATTCTAAGGCTGCTATGGCTCTAATACCATATAGAATTTTAACACTAATGTATAATCTGGTAACAAGCCTTTTTCCCATGTCTCAGAATCTATGTGTTGGTATACATTATATACAAGATAAAGAATACAAGAAAGGAAAGTTTAATCAAGAGAATCTGAATTAAACTGATTGTTTCCCAGATTTTTGGAAAGTTGTTGACTTGCTTCATATAGACTTGATTGAGAAGAATTTGTGCCAACATGTTGGGATGATGGTTGACTTGCTTGATTTGGATTTGATTCACCAGAATTTGTGCCAGAACTTAAGCCCTTAATAAGTTGATTCATCCAAAACGTAAGAAATGATTGTGATAAGACTGTAACATCGATTAACCGTAATTTACGACAAACAACTTTAAATAAAACAATCAACCGTTCGCTATTGGAGATTAAAACGACAACAAATTATTGAACGAAGGAAATTGAATGCGCATGAAAAATAAATATGGGTGTGTAACACACACACACACACAAAATGCATAAAATCTCTTACCTCAACCCTTTTTTGCTTGAATACCTCAAAAGGATGCACTAGCTCTCTTTTCTCATTTCAAAATATCAAAACTCTTATGACTCTCATTTCAAAAAAAAAGAAAAGAAAAAGACTCTTATGTCTTCTTCCTCCTTATATATAGTTCACTAATTTAATTCTAATATGACTTGAAGTCCCAATTTCTAGTGTAATTATAACACAATTAAAAGTCTTTATTGCTAGTGTAATTATAACACAACTAAAAATCCTCATTACTAATGTAATTACAATATAACTTAAAATTTTCTCTTTTAATATCTAATCTAATTATATTTGCCAGTATATATTACCAAAGACTAATTTCGTCACTAAAATAGTTCCCAACCAAACTTTCTAAAGTTTATTAATTAACTCTAGATCAAAATATATTATTATCTTTTTTTTTCTAATCACTATTCACATATGGGATATTACACCTGGGGTCGCCTGTGGAAACTTTGTCTGGCACATAAGGTGCAATTGTTCCTGTGGCAGGTGCTCATGCAAAGATTACCAACCATGAACAGACTTACAAAATTAGGAATCAAAGATTGTACTGCATGCCGAATTTGCAAAAGACATGAAGAATCGGGTGAGAAAATTTTGTTCTCCTGCTCTGGAGTGCGTGCGGTATGGTTTGGGTTGGCAATCAATCTACAATTACAACCACCCCAATTATTGCATGAATCAATAAAGGCAACGCTCCCTCGAATTCTGGATCCAAAACTATTACTACCATCTTTCTTACTCTTTGACAATTATAAATGCACAGGAATGAAGTTATCTTTAAAGGTGTTACGTTTGATCCAATGACCATTATCCGAAAAGTGCAAATCCAAATCCTATCTACATGGAAACATTTACCATGCCAGTACAACCAAAAGATGGATTTGGATCCCCTGGAAGCATATCAAAGTCAACAAACAAATCCAACACATCGTATAATCTTTATAAAAGTATATGCCCGTGTCCTCGCCACTTGATATGTCTTGTGTACACAAGATCTCATTTTCAACAGCACAGGCACAGATCAGGCCTTGGGATTTGTATCTCCAAGTCACTAGGACACAGATGGGGTTCATATGCATTTTCTTATTATGCTCAGGATCCATTCACTTCACAAGTTATGTCAAATTTGAAAACACTACAGTGGGAGAAAGAACATCAGTTGGAGCATATTATTATGTATACTAATTCTTAACGTTTGTTGGTACAGATGTCAGGGTAAGAGGAGATTAGTGCGGTGGCTGCACCTGTAATGCATGATATATACACGACCAACGACTATTTTCACTTTTGTCGGATATTACCTGGAAGCAAAGGGTTGCTGACTGAAGCTGCCGGACTTATCACTTTTGCATGCAAGGCTAGATCGACAGAATCTATGACCTGGAATTATGGATTAGATGTTTCTAGATCTAACCCTGCAAATGTGGACAATTTAGCTTTCAGTAGTGTTAAGTTTGCCTGTTTAATATGTTCTGTAAAATATTTTTGTAATGTATTTTCCGTATGATTTTTGTTATCACTTGTCTGGTCGGAATGATTTTTATCTATAATATATTTCTCCTCTTAACCAAAAAAAAAAAAACACTATGGATAAGCTCACTAAAGTTAATTTTCTTGCTCTAGATGTATATACCTTTGTGACTAGTCTTTATTTTTGACGTATAGTTAATTAGTTGCAACTACTAATGGATGAAAAAAATGAGTAATAAGAAGAATAATGAGTCTTCTTTCGATGCTAAATCGATCTTTTTGCCGAGACTGGATGGGAGTATCATCTAAATTTTTACCATGACAGCTCATATTTATCCAAGTTTTATAATGCCTCACAAAATTATTTATTTTCTTACTTTGCGGTATTGATTTTTGTTTCCTACACAACCAAAATTGAAATTTTGTTTCGCCTTGACTATAAAGCACACAAAATTGATTCAGGTGTTTTGCAATTCTCTGTTTTCTTGATATGGTTATACTATTGTTGACTTTGCATTCCTTGACCCCATATTTTTTTCACTTTCATTATGCATCTTATAAATGAACTCATGTGCCAATCCACGAGTTCAAAACTAGTATGACAATTATCACAGTGATTTTGTAACTTAGATGAATTAGGTCCCGATTATGTGATGCCCATAATCTTAAAAAATATTTGTTGGGCTCAACCGCAAAACCGACCTCTTATCTTAACGAAAAAACCTCTTGATGTTTGAGCTTAAATTAAATCAATTAGTCTTACTTTTGACGCTAAAGTGGCGATGCACTGGAACGTCCAAAGTCTTTAAGAACAAAAGTGAAGCCCAAAAAGTATAATGAACTATTTACTAAAACTGAAACTTTAAGTGTTGAATACTTAAGCTCTGAATTTGCAAATCTGAAACTTTAACCAACTAAATTTTTACTATTGAACAAGAAGCTAACCTGTTTGGTAAATTAAAAGCAGATGCCTTGAAATTGTTCCATTTTACAATTTTATTCATTTCATAAGGATTAAACATTATGTATTCATTTTCTTACTTTTGATTGTCTGAACATTGGTGGTGGTGGCGGTGGTGACAATGGTGCTGAAATAATGATGGTGGCGGCGGTAGCGAGTGAAAGGTGTAGATGGTGGCAACAGTGATGCATGAACATGCAATGTCGGTTATGTGGTGGTGCCAATAGGTGGCGACATGTAGTCATGGTAACAACTTTATTATAGTAGATATGTAAATGGTGTTTGTGGACATGAACGTGGTGGTGGCCGCAATGGTGGAGTGGGGGTGGTGGTGTCCTCGTGGTGGTGGTGATGGTAGTGGTGGTGGTGGTGGCGACGGCTAGATCGTGGTATTTGTGGTGGTAATGACAAAAGGGACACGATGATTGTTGGGTGGTAGAGACAGTGTTGTCAGCAAATTAATTATGGCGATATCGCGGTCGTAATAACTTGGAACATCTAACTTAAATTAAGAGATAAATATTAAGCAAATCAATCCTGACCTAAAATTTTATTCTATTTTTGACAATTTTTTTAAGTGATACAATGATAAAAATTATAAAACGAACTTAATTAAAATTTTAAGTGCTGTAAGACCCTGTTTGACAGAGTTTTTTTTTTTTTTTTTCAGTTTTGTAAACTGGAAAAAATAAGTACGTTTGACAGACAGTTTTAGTTTTTTTTTCCTTCAGTTTAAAAAATCAGTTTTTAAACCAGGGCTGTTTTTAAAAACTCAAAAAATGATCAATTTTTATTTTGAGACCACCACCACTACCACCGCCCACCGCCACTGTCCACCGCCGGCGACCATCGTCGGCGGTCGGTAGCCACCAGTCACTGCCTACCACCACCGCAACCGCAAACCACCACTAAAGAAAAAACTCAAAATAAAAACTGGGTAATCAAAAAAAAAAACTAGATTATCAGACACCCACTTGTTTTTGTAAAAAAAAAAAAAAATAGATTTTTAATTTTTTAGAAACAGAAAATCAAAACTGAAAGTGTTGTTAAACGAAACCTACGTCGTCGTTACCGAAGACACCCTAAATTTAAGCTTCAATTTTTTCGTTGAAGTGACTGCATGTAACTGCAAGCATAAGCTTGAGCTTAAATGGCCATTTCCGCCAAAAGTGGTGGCAACTGTTATACACTCGATTAGACCGACTAACGGCTGAAAGGTTGCCCAAGTCAACGCTCCACTGGCCCACATTCCCGATTTTCGCAAAATGCCAAAAGGTGACGAGTTAGCCGTTGGAGCTCCCCACTCGTTGAGCACATTGCTTGGCCTTGGTGCCTTTTACACACACCCAAAAGGTGCGCCTAGAAATCCCCTCTCAGTGTCTTGTGCAGACCAGCAAAATGGGCGACTTCACACTCCTGTCCGACAGTGACGACGACAGAGCCGTGGAAGAGCTCCTTGCCCAGGCCAAAGACCACTCTGTCCTCGAACAACTCGCCGCCATTAACTGCTCCGGTTTCACTTCCGACTCGGCCCTCCCAACTCACCTCGAGACCCGGTTTCGCAAGCTCAAATCCTTCCCGTCAGCAGAACCCACACAGAAGAGCTCACATTCTTCGCAATTTCCTTCTTCCAAGTCATTCAAACCCCAACTCGGCGGCGAGTCGAAGGACTCAGCTGGATCGAAGCCCGAGCCGGAGTCGGACGCTATTTTTGGGACGTCTGTTTTTCCAACTTCTACTGAAAACCCGGTTGGGAATAAGGGTTTAAAGCCGGAAATAGGATCGGGGTTTTGCTCCTCTCCTTCGAAATTGTCGGATTCCTCAGCGGATGATGCGATTTTCAAGCCATCCAAACGGAACCCGGATGGAAAAACGGGTTCAAAATCGAAATCACGGTCCGACCCGTTTCGATCTCGTTCGGATTCATCGAGTTGTTCATCGGATTCTGGGTCGCCCCCTCGGAAAAGCGGTTGTCTCTTCTGCTCTCCAAAGAGGGTTTCAAGGAAAAAGATCAAGGATCGCCGGGTTAATCGGATCGGGTTTGATTGGAGGAAGGATGATGGGTTTTTATCGGATTTGGGTACTTTTTCGACGAAAGAGCAGGAAAAGGTGCTAAAGAAAGCAATGATTGAGGAAGAGAAGATTTCTCGTGAAGCAGAGAAGATTGTGAAGTGGGCAAGGCAGGAGTCTATGAGGATTGATGCTTCTGATCTTGGAGATGAGCTAAGTGATAACTAGAGTAACAAATAAACATCTTCTTGGTTTTTGCAAGTTTAATACTGTATACAAATACAAGTACAGCAACAATATAAGTGATACAGAATTATGCTTTTGCCTCTGTTGCCTATGGCGTCGAGTTTGCCTTGCAAAGGTTAGTGGTTTAGGAGTATGTTAATATATAGAGAATTGGTGCAAAGTGTCCTTTGTTTTAATAAATGTTACTATAATAAGGATCTTGGAATTTCACATGTGATAAACTATGTTTTGGTGCTTGGACATGCCATTGTGTCATATTGCTTTCTGTTTTGCTTGTGATATACTTCGGAATTTTTTAATATTTTCTTAATAGGTTGTTAACTGCTGTTTATACCTGACGTGTTCATCAAACCCAGGATTAGATCAAAGTAAAACTGGATTGTGTTTGCTTGGCTCATCATGTCCACAAGGTAAGACAGGAACGAAATTATTTTGCTGTTCCGATATTAGTGTTATAAATTTATGATAAACAGTTGCTGCAAACTAGGAGAATGGAAAGTTGGATGAGAAATATTCACTGACATGTTACGATAATCAAGTAAACTAAGAACGAATGAGGAAATTTTATGTCTGAAGTTTGAGGCTCTTGATTTGTCAATGAACGTTGATACCTACCCAAATAATGGAAGAGATGAAGGAAGTAGAGATTGATCTACTACTAAACCAGAATGAACAATGGCAGCAAGTGAAGATAGAATTAACGGGGTGACAGGGATGAGCAAGGCCACTGATCCCAGCAAAGACAGAATCAATCTAAGAGCTTCCCGAGGATCGTCAGATTGTTGAAAAGGGCAAGTGATTTCTTGAAACGCTACGGGGTAATTGAACCAGGAAGTCGGACATCTTTCTTGATGAGTGGTATGTAAGATCTGCAAAGCAGCAAGAGGGGACCATTTAAGCCATATAAAGTGGTTATGACTTGCCCAGGAGGGATGGGGAAGTTGAATTCTTGGTGCATAATTCCTGACTAGTCTGATCCTGGCTGACCTTAGACCACAAGATAGATATACTATCCATCTAGGAAGCACGGACACCTGTTCTGATTGAGGTATCGTGTGTAAATACCTATCGACATCCGAGCACCCCTTGGAAACGTGTCGGACATCTCTCGGAGGTGTCCGGATGTTTCTTTTTTTACCGGACAGAGTGTCGGACACCTTATGCAGAAGCATCCAACACCTCTGGGCCAAAACTGCATTTTTTATTTTTTTTTTTACTTTTGAGGGTCACGGTGGAGTATTAGGAAAAGTTGGGGTTGCTTTATAGATCAAAAGACTAGGGCAAACCCCTCATGGTAGATGTATTGTGACCTTTTTATGAAATTGACTTCTGCCTAACTCAGAGGGCAACGAGGCTCTTAGAGGAAGGCAATCTAATGTAGAAGATTAACCTCTAGATTGATGAACGTGTGCAGGGGAGCGAGGTTGATGATGGAGTCCAGAGGACAATGAACGCGATGAGGAAATTGATGTTGATTGAATCTTGCTGGATGGAAGAGATGAAAGCTGTTTCTGTTTTCCTTTTGACCTGTTTCTATGGGATCTCACACTACCTTTATCTACAGTAACTTGATTTCAAGTATGACTTTTATTTGTGGCTTATTGGTTGCTGTTTTGCTACACACTATATACAAAGATATTTAGCAATGTCCGGTGGTGTTCAAAATTTGTTAATCTAGAAATTTCGGTGTCCAGTGTCTCCGTCAGTGTCGGTGTCGGACGCGGTGTCCGTATCTGTTTTACTTAGCTATCTCTTTGTATAGATATAAATTTGCTAAGCATGTCCTGACATCATTTCTTTTGTTCAGTATAAATGTGATTGCAGATTGTTAAGCTGTGGTGTCTTGGCGAATAAATTCCAAGCAGCTTTGATAACATCCATTTGAATTCAGTATATGGTGTGTATTTTGTTAGTTTCTTCCTCGAGATTAATGTTTCATGAAAGTTTCTTTTAGTTGGATATTCAGTAAAAAGAATAAGTGATTGTCTTTGTGGACGAGACATCGTTTCATTGGTCTCTCTGGATTATATATTGTTTCCTCAGTTTTTGTTGTTAACATGTTACAACTAGTTGTGACTAACTGTTGATTTAATTTATTTAAGTGGAAGTTCTCGTCTTTCAAGTTTGAGAGGGGACTATAATAAATGTTCAACAAAAGATCTTTCTCTTACGGTTTTCACACACACCTTGTAGAGGATTATGCACAAATCATCACTGGGATGAATAATTTGAAATCGGGTAAGGTGATATCACTTGGCATGTTGGGGGTGATGACTAATGTTCATGCGATTGTAACAGTCTATGTACAAGAATAACCTTTTAGAATTCTTGTCCCTTAAATGGATGTCATATCCAAATGCGAAAGAAATCTGCTCTCTTTCTCCCTCTCTGCAATTATTTATCAAAGGCTTGTCCTTGAAATCATGATATTCCATCTTATGCTAGTGCAACATGCAACTAAAGCTAGGTAACATTGGAATTGCAAATTTCTCTTTTAAGAAGGAAATGAGCGGTTATTCAGAAGTTCCTTGGGTAATATCAAAATAAAGATAACTTTTATTGCTCTTATTTGAGTTCATGAAGTTCATCCACTAGATTCTAGGTCTCGGCCTCGGTTTTTGTGATTTATGTTCTCCATATTAAGGCTTTATAGGGATAAGAGTGAAAAACCAGTAATGGGTTATGCATTTTTTGGATTTAAGCACTTAGTAGAGTAAAAGCAGCAGAAAATGTTAAAGAAAGCAAGGATGGAGGAAGAGAAGATTACTCGCACAACAGAGAAAAGTATGAAATAGATGCTTACGTTTTTGTAGATGAGCCAAGTAAAAGGTGGTAGCAATTCAAGACGTTCTTTTACATGTACACAATGAGCACGTTTCTTTTTTGTGATTCCTACAAAATCTTATAGCCTGAAATTATACTCTGCTTTTGCCTCCTTTGTCAATGTAGTATTTGGCTTCGATGAGGTAGTGGTGTATTCAATATGAAAGTATGCTGGGAAATTGTGGAAATTGTTGGTGTAATATGCAATAAGCTATGTTTTGCTTTAAGTGCTTCTAGACATCCTTGCGCTAAAAGTTTTTATGTTACGTTGTCTGACAAATTCTAAGATCTTCAAGTTTGTATTGGGCTACTTGATCTAGTATGCAGTTATCTCTCATAATTTGTTCCCTTTTTCATAATCCATATTCCCTTTCGTCTAACTCTGCTTTGCTCTTACTGACTAGCTGTAGCGTGGTTTAGCTCTCGACATTAGTCCCGTTGCTCTGATGGATGACTTTCACGTTAGATGTTGTAAAATAATGCTCTCTTCTTACACCTGGCATTTTTTTGAACCTCGCATACGATTTTTATGCTTCCACTCCTAAAATTTTGGTCATCAGAAGCTAGCATAGATACAGTGAATTTCCAGAGCTACTGTAGGCTCTGTAGATGTTGCTGTTGCTTTTTTTCAAAAGTGAGCTTCAAGTTCTTCTTGTGTACTCTCTAGGTTATATGCAAACCTTTGTTTTGTTTGGCACGTAGCCCAAGAAGTCTTCCAGGATGCTTGCTCATTTGTGATCAGTAGTTACCCTCCTAGGCAAAGGAGAAGCTTTTTCTGCGGCATGGGCTTACCAGCCAAAGCTTCTCGCTCAAAATTGACAAGATTGATGGGTCATCCGATACTATGGAAAATTTTGCTTTTGAAGGGCTACCCGAGTCGACGGCTCTTCAAGCTCTACTGGCAGCAAAGCCTCGGTCACCTAGACCGGTGCATATGGCGAGAAATGCTCATCCCTATAATGCCAATGACAAATGCTGATGCCCCGATCCAGGGTAGCCCCTTCACAATCTCCTTAATACAGAGGATGGTTTTGTTGGTAACTTCGATTCATCATTTCCATTGGGATATGCCCACAAATGATTTGTGATCGGTTACCCCATGTTTTTTGCACAAATTACGAACTTCTTTTGTAATGCCCCAAACCCGAGAGTCTGTACACGTCATTAAACCAAAATTTAATCACGTCCATGACGTACGATTATAAAGGTTGAGCAGAGTATCTAAAATACTGCAAACATAATTATCTAAATATCAAAACTTAACTCCAAGAAAATAATCCAAAACTTAAATACAATCCCTTCAGATTAGTTGTCTGAAACTAAAGTGAATACAAAATTAACTAACTAATAATTCGTCCAAAGAAATCATGACATCTACGATTCTAAATACCAAACACCAAAGCCATTTCACCGTTGTTCTAACATATCTTTCTTCGTGATACTCTTGGCCTGGAAGGTGATGAAAATAAAAAGCAAAAAGATGAGCACGAATTGCCCATGCCCAGTAAGAGATCTTACACACACAGAGTAAAAAACGAATACGAATTTAGAGTTATCGAATAGAGCCAATAAATAGGAATTTAGATAATGCAATCAAATTTCACAAACGAATAACAAAAACTACCGAAAAGGTGGTTAAATAACCAATAAGTCAAATATCAATTCACAAATGAATAACAAATCAACCGAAAAGGCGGTTTACATAACCAATAAGTAGAATATCAAAATACATTTACCAAATCTTGTGGGTATTACATACACAATTGCTTATTATTAAGTATCACAAATCATGGTTATACCGTGACGAATATTGCAGCCAAAACATCACATATAAGTTACGATAATCAAAAGTGACTTTCAAACACAAATATCACTCATAAAGTAATTTGATAAATATAGAGAAAATTCATTTGATGTCCAAATGTAGTCATTGGAAAGTCAAACTGAAGAGAACGAAAATACGAATTTAACGAAACAAAAATCAGCTCAATTGGAACCTCAATCGAGTGTACCTCCATGTTGGGCAAGTAATATTACAAAATTATTATTTGTGCTATTAACTTCACCCTCGTGACGTGAGCTGCTGGATGGATCTCTCGTAGCACATCATGCACGTGTGTAAGGGCAAGACATTGCAGAATGTGTTGTACCTTGTGTGTTATCCATCGTACATTTGATAACGAAAATCTAGGAGCTCGCTTTTGAATCTTAATTGCATCACAATTATGGGAGGGATGTGTTCCTCGTTAGAGATGGTTTTTCTCCGAGCACGGCTGTTGCAAACCAATAAAAAACACAACCAATTGACATTACTCTATTTTGATAAGAGTGTTAGCATGATGCACATCTATGTTGCATGGGCAGTTGCCTCAATGGGCACAACCAACACGTTTGTTGTCATTTACATAATGAAATGTACGTTTCCCCGTACAGTTGCTTTTACATAGACTTCAATTGGTCCTGAGGTTCATCAGGCTTGATGCACCTTGTGAATGACCTTTAGGAGTAGAGGTGTCAATGGCCGGGCTTGGGCCAGCCTAGTCCATACCCTACGGGCTTTGCAACAAAACATGTTGGGCAGTGGTTGGTCCAGGGGGAAACAGGCTGGGTTTGGACAAGGCTTCCTCATGAATATGAGGGCCCAACCCTATTTCAAGCCCTTGGCCCCAACTTTAGGGCCCGCCCAAAAAAGTTATTTTTATTTAAAAATTTATTTTTAATCTTTTTAATTTTGTAATAAATCTAAGTTTATTATAAATTTTTTTATACGATCTCCTTATTTAATTCGGGCTCGGGACCGATTACTTGTAAATAAACAGGTAGAGCTATTAAATATAAAAAATTAATTGTTCAAAAAAAGTGAAGCATGTTTTGACTTTAAAAATATCTAATTTGTTTGAAAGAGTATCTAAGGCAATAGTGTAAACTATATTTTGAAAATAATATACTCTAAAAATTTGAGAGAAGGAAAGGAAAAAGAAAATACCTAATCTGGAAGATCTTCCACACTTAAATTGCTTCTTTTCCTATCCTCAATTGGTTTATTTGGCTACCGGTATTTTGCATCAAGATGGTCCTTCTAACAAATACGTAACTCCAATATTGAGGGCTAAGTCGACAGCTTTTATCATCCAACATCCTCGGGCTGGCTGAGAAACACGGCACTGAAACAACTATGGAGGCTTGCACCGGTATTACATCACGGGTGATTTGCTTATCTAACGACAATAAAGCATAATGGTTAGTATTTGCAAATAAACCAACTACATTAAAGAGGAAATGAAGGAAAATCTATAGAAGTTTCTTCTATTCTTGGTTGTTTTACCAGTACATCTTCTATACCCTTAAGACATGATCCTTGATATATTTGACCGCTCAATGACATCAGTGAAATTTAGGTAATGGTTATAGAGATGTTCAAACAACGAGCTCATGGAAGTTGTAAGCTTGTGTGTCCAGTTAACCCATAACCCATTTGTTTTTCCTAATTCTGAAATGGAATAATTTACACCATACAACTTGAACCTATGATCCAAAGCAGTAGCCATAGTGAATGTCATAGGCAATTCCTTCCAATATTTATTGAAGGTAAAGGTCTTTAACGATGGACTTTTACCCGTTGGTAAAGTCACTTTTAGCAATGAATTGCGTTCCATCGTTGAAAGTCCATGAAAAGCTATTTTTCAGGTAGTGAACTGCTTCTTCAAATCCTTCTTGAAGTTATCTGAAGGGTCAAGTCATAGCCTCTGTTTTTGGAATCCTCACCCTCTTGCAAGATCGAAAGCCTACTATCCTACCTACTATAGTATTTGTAATTAAGAACGATTTTGTATAACTTTAGCTGAGAGCGTAGTTCAGGTGTGTTGTCAACAACCAGCCTTTCTTTCGTGTCCTTCTCAAGTGCTTTCACCCGCTCCACCCAGTCTAGAACCTCCTCTTCCTTCATCTTAGTGAAGGCATCCCCGAACTTTTAATAAAGACCGAAAACAACGTCTAGCACGTGTTGATGTGCTCCGAGATTCTTTTTGAGCTTGACCAACGATCACTCCACAGGACGAGATTGGGTATTCCATGGTGACTTATAGTTAAACAATTAAGGGATTAAGGTCCTTAATGGAGTGGGTGTTCTCGTTAACCTTCTTTAGCACATATGTGGCATACCTTTCCTCAGTCATCTTTACTTTGCAACCTCTCCCAAGAAACGTGACTCTGATACCACTTGTCACGGCCAAGAGTTTGACAATTACAACTCTACCCCCACTGTGTGGCACATAGGTGACTCACCCCTGTGGTTGGCGTATGTTAGCCTTCCTTTACCACTTGCACACCAATCCCTCTCTTCCCTTGCACTAGGTTTGTTCACTCAAGTCTTTGGGCATTCACACACTCACATAATGACAAAGTTGACAGAAGGAAAGAAATGAGAATATATGAGACAATCTCTTGCTAATATCTTGTAAAAGTTGGTGAATAAATACAACTAAAATCTTACTCCTACTTATACAATTATGTCGCCTTAATTGGATGGTGGTGATTAATCCTAGGTAAATAATATCCTCCTTAGAAGTATATGGGACACCTACAAGCTTCCCCACCTTTTGCTAAAATATGCCATCACAAAAAAATACAAAATAATCCTAAATTGTTCTGAAATCTTCGAGAGTCCTTCCATGTAAGCATCCCCACAAGCACACACATGTCATCCCAGTGAGGGTTTGCATGGCCTCCAAAATTGGGTGGGTTGTGACACTGGGCTCCTCTTGGAGCTCCCGTGGCATTATTTTGAGTCTATTCACCGTTACTTTCGACTGAATTCATCAACGACATGACAATATGTAGCGTTAGTGGGATCATGCTCATGCAAAATCAAGGACAACGCCTCCAACTGTCAAAAAGGTTGACAATGCTTCCCATTGAACGCCACTCATCAATATCATCTTAAAGGACTGTCCATGACTTTCCATTTTTATGAAGGGAAAACTTTTTGCTGTTAACCAAGAAGCAGCCTCATCCTGCTACCCCTCCACATGACAACGTCTTATTGGTCTAGCAAACTGGCCATCATGCTCCTTGCACGTGATTTAGCTTGAGAGAGTTAACGGAATATAACTTTTCAACTCATCACTGAAATTTCGATTCCCAATCATGTAGGGTCTCTCTCTCTCTGTCTATCTCTCTCCCCCCTTCCCTCCCTCCATCCCTTTTTTCCCATCTTCTTCCTCCCCACTGCATTCCAAAAACTGCTCTCTTTCTTCCCATCTTTTTTGCCCCGCCATCCACACTCTACACTCCATATATTATCTCTGGTTTACATTGAGGACTCTATCTGCAGTGAGACTATGGATCAATGCAGATCGACAAAGAAGAGGTGTAGCTTGATGGAATGCAAGAACAAAAGAATAAGGACACTAACTCCACAAAGCAGATGAGCACAGTGAGTTTGTGTTTTATACCTATCCCCATAAAATGATACACTGAACTAAAAAAATGAAAATGGGTTTTCAGTTAAAAGGGTTGAGAGCCAGTAGTAGGAAAGCACAAGTAAATGTTTTCCACCATCCACAAAGGATTGCTGGGTTAAGCTAACCATTTGAGACCTGATATATACAGAACTACACCCCTAAATCAACCCGATGAACCTTGCTGCAGGATTTTTCTTCCTTCTTGCTTTCTTTTTCTTACTTATTGACTCCTGAATCGGCCTTAAGTGGTTAGTCCAGTGCAAGTGGACGCGGGTTTTCTTTTCCTTTCCTCCCCTCCATCTCCAGAGTATTTGGGGAAGATGAAAAGTAAACTGGTTCTTGGTGCCATCTGTGTAGCTTTAATCTTACATGCAGAAGGAAGAATCCAAAAGTTACAAATTACGGAGCAAAAAAATGACCAAATCTCATAATTTCCCTTTCCATTCTCAGCAATTTCCCATTGTGGAAAAATTATCCCACGACATTGTATTCAGTACCTTATCCATAATTTCCTTCCAATTTTCTACCTGGAATGATGGGATCACAGAAATTTACCAGTCTTCAAATGAGCAACACAATTCAATCACTTGAGAGAAGCAGATGTGATCACCGGTTTGATATGAATTGAGTCGTAATATTTTGAACACCAACAGTTTTTGGAGTACGGTGGAGTGGAAGAAGATGTGTGTGTGTGTGTGTGTGTGAGAGAGAGAGAGACCCTACGTGATTGGGAAGCAAAATTTCAGGGATGAGTTTAAAGATGCTATTCCATTAACTCTCTCCAGCTAAATAACGTGCAAGGAGCATGACAGCTGGTTTACTAGACCAATAAAACGCTGCCACGTGGAGGGTAGCATGCGACTTGGTCAGCAACAAAATTTTTTCCTTAAGTGAAAATGATAGGCACACTTGGTCTTTTGGTGATGGTACGTCCATCATTATACATAGAAACATCATAGTCTTCATTATATTCCATGTAATACAATACACAGGCAAGGAGAGCCTCTTCCTTTTAGAATGGCCTTAGTGTTGAATTTATAGTGATATGTGCCCCATCAAAATCTACCTTGGCACATCGCTGGTACGATGGCGACCCTAATTTAACCTCAATTCAGATGAATTAAATAGACTCAATCCATTACTAGTGGGCCTTGATATTGTGATGGGATGAGCGACAATGTCTGCATATGAAATTTTTTTCCCCACTTCATTGATTTTCTCATCTAAGTCGTTTTCCATTGGGATACATACACTGCTCTTTTCCTTTATGACTTTGAAACCGCTAAATCTTGGCATGGCTCATTATCAACTGGATATAGCTGTAACCGTTACCCACTCGTCAAGAGTAGAAGTTAAATGACTTCCTTGATAGGAAACGAAAATTTTTGGGGAATTTCTTGTTTAATATTCATTTTTCTTCTGCTTGACTACCTCTT